>JACVRA010000364.1:0-526303 GCA_019828545.1 Paracamarosporium sp. OC-R06-R3 | reverse complement strand
CTATCAGAGACCTCAACTCCAAAAAATCTCGTGATAATAGCGATTGTTGGCTGTTTTACAGCCTCAAAACGTTGGCCGATTGATTGTTGATGGGCGTGCACTGAGTTACGACGTGCATTGACTGCCAAGACACGGTAGCCTTGCCCTCACATTGGCTACGCCGAGCCGCACTCGCACATCATTTTAATCCTCCGGGGAGGCTCCCAAGTGATTCTCCAGGCACGTATGGTCTGATTTCTGCATAATGTCAGGATCGGGCTATCGGTATCGTCGACTTCTATGTCGCTAAGATTCTGGCCTTGCCGCGGCTATCTCCCCATGTCCCCAAACATCAGGAAGCACTATGACTGTCTCGCTGCGCACGAAGGAGTCAGCAAAACCTAAAGTTGTGGAGAGCGACGAGGGGTCTGAGACAAATGCTTGCTCTTTACACATCACGTGTTCTCCCACTGAGTCGAAAAGTACGCCATGAGGGCGAATCACACATTTGCCGTTGCATTAACTTTGGCATAACAGGGGCAGTCCAGTAATGCGCGACCGCAAACACACGCCATCCCGTTAGCGCTACGGACCACAGCCGCAACAAGCGAACCATCATTGTGATTAGGTCCTTGAGAAGAAAGTGCTCCGAGATCCAAATCCGAACTGCTGGTAATTATGTTGCGCGTCCACGTTGTCTGCCCAGTGAGATATGCCGTGATATAACATCCCCCGCAGCGGCAACCTGCAACCGCGATGCTTTCAATTGAGGCGAATCACACTTACGCAATGTCAAGGGTTGGGAGAAAGCTTGCATGAAGTCCAAGTTTTGTGGCGATATCCCCAATGACCATATCCGTGAAATTCGGGTGTGACTGCTCACAGTTAGTTCATTATAGGATTCGAAAAGCAACTAAGAACAGAAAAAGAAGGGAAACACACAACGTTCTCTCTCACATCATGGTATCTATATCGCACGAACATCGGTCTGCCAAGGGACAATCCTTCATGCATGGATTTCCGTCACATCCACTAACGATCCGCGATTCGTGTAGTCTCAACGTCATGCTCATATCTCCTTGCAACCCTTGTAGACCCTACCCCAGCCCTGCGGCGGTCAGAGTGCCGGGCAACACACTAAAACTTAGCTTAGTACCCATGGTGCCATGTGCCGAACCTTGGGAGGGCTATTATAGAGCGGAGGACTCCCCAGAGGCGGTTTCTGGCGGCGTTGGGGAAGCACGAGGAAAATTACCGACACACGAATGCGAAACGTGGAGACTAACTGCCCGCAGCCAGCAAGATGGTTGTCAGTTTCGATGATTTGATAGCGCAGATGTTAATGAATGCTCCGGATCCTAATGAGAAACAACCAGCAGCAAATCGCTCAGAGACAATATGGGGTACCACAGTACCTTTTTTGGTGAGAAGGAACGACTCCATAGGTGCCTATTGCCGTTGACTCAAAGTAGATTATTACATGGGTTGCTGTCATCCTGCGCTTCTGGGTGCGCCTTCGGATAATGCACGAGCCGGGCTGGGACGATGCGCTCGTACTGCTAGCTGCAACGCTTAACACAGCAGCCACTATACTTGTATTGCTTTGTTAGTGTCTCTACAATTTCCGAGCTACGAGAAGACTGACAGACAACCGTAGCTATCAAACACGGATTAGGTCATCACTTTCTATACATTGGCATCCCTCATATGTTGACCTACATTAAGGTTCGTCTAGTATGCTAGCGCTAGGTGCATACTTACTAATTATCATAGATGTTTTATCTTGAGAACGCCATATACATTACGAACACTGCTGTGATCAAGCTTTCACTTCTGGTGCAGTATCTACGAATTTTCAAAGCCGGAATGATGCACTGGATATGCATATCACTAATTGTAATCATTGGACTATGGGGCTTTACTTACGGGTTCATGGCCTGGTTTCCTTGTATGCTTTCACGACAGACCATACAAAACAGCGCTTACTGATCGCAGGTTTTCCCCCGCAAGCTTATTACAATAGAAATGCCTATCCTAATGCTAAATGCTATGGTTTTGGCTTTTCAGACACGAAGGAGTTTATTAGCCTGTTCGAAAGTCATACTGCTTTGAACATGACTTTTGATTTCACAGTATTTATTACGCCCATGGTGTTATTTACAAAGCCCAATTTAAGAATGAAGAACGTATTCGCCATGTCAGGTATCTTCATCTTGGGTGCAGTGTAAGTAAACGACAGGTCATTCTGAAGCACAGACGAGAAGTTTTTCTGTGCAACGCAGCAACCAAATCTAGTCAAAATGCTAATTTCAACAGTGTTGTCTTTACCTCGATCTGGCGCCTCTACTCCATCGTCGACAACCGCGCGGCTACCCGCCCCTACATCGACTTCACCTGGTGGCCACCCATCAGCATCATCCTCTCGTGCATCGAAATCGATCTTGCCATTATGTGCGCCTCGATGCCCATCTTCTGGCCCGTCATCGAAGAATCGTTCGCTTCAATCTTTGTTACACGCGAGGTCCAGATTACTGAACATCGTCGTTACTCCTTCACCGACCGCGGACTCGCATACGAACTCGAACACAGCGATACCATGCGTCGACCATCGAGTATCAGGACGCAGAGCACGAGCAGAGAAAGTTTGGTCATTTCGAGAGAGCTGAGCAGTAAAACGGGGAATGTGGAAGAGCACTACAAGGATCCGTATTTGGCGGCGCAAGTTGATCCTTTTGGTGATGTTGCACAGGAGGAAGGAGTCGGCGTAAAGACGGATGTAAAGGCAAAGCCGAAAGACAAGTGGGTGCTATAAGGACATAGTGAAAACAGGTGAATCATTGTTTACTAATTGTGTCCTATACCCTGGGTGGAACTTTGATATTTTCCAACGGCGTTTCTAGGAAGACAGCGGAACTGACTACTGGCCTAAAACGAAAGTATATGGAGTAAATTGTCCTCTCGACTCTCCTACACGAAGCACTGCCCAGAGCAGCACTCTAACGGTGGATAATGCTAGTTGCTTCAGCATTACTTACAAATACCACGTGATCCGCTACAATGGCACCATAAGATGGGTTTCGATGCGATGCTAAGATGTGCGCACCATAATGAAGTGGGAATATAGGGGACATGAAGTTCTATCGCGAGTTAAGTGCAGAGAGTGCAGCTACTCGTTGGGAAGCTTCGTACCCGTGCACATAGCGAAGTATTGAAAATTTGGAAACTTTCTACCATCTGAAGGTAGCTAATACGGTGCATTGGATTTTCCTTTCGTACTTTGTCCGGGGGCCATGAGCACAGAGGACCATATAGGTTTTGGGGTCATCCGATCAGTAGGTTAGAATGAGCGCGTCTTATATGAAGGACAGATGTCTGTAACGTATAATTCGTCCTGTTTGCCTTCAATGAAACTGCTCATCACTCTAAAACTTGCTAGGTATGGAATACAGACCACTTTGCGCTTCGTTGTAGCGTCTAAGCTAGCGTCATTAGCGGTTGTTTTAACGGCAAGCGCGCTTTGTCGATTTGCAAATTGCACAAACTTTTCTCCAACGGAAGCTGAACGCTTGAAACATATTGCTGTTGAATACGTCTGCCCAGCGTTTTATCAATATATAAGATATGCATTGAGCTGTCTGACACATACGACCATAGGACCTTGAAAACAGAGCTTCCCGTTCGCTCAGCTGTACTTAAGCAGGGTACCGGCGGATTAGTAGTTAAGTCGGTGACGATTAGCGAATACCCGCTGTTGTATGTTTTTGCAATCCTTGCCTCCTTTTTGAGATAGGATTATATGTGGGCCCAACTAGCGCGGCATTTTTTCCATAAACACCTAAACTACAACAACGAACATAACACAAAAACAAGGCTAGCCCTTTTTAATAGATACATACACAGCTATTAGCTAACCTGTCGCGCCTATAGACAAGTGGTTATCCGCTTGTCTATATTTAAGACCCAACAAGTCGCAACGAACACTGCAATCAGTAACAGGTCTAAGACTAAAAGCTGTTTGTCAAGACTCCTGACGGAATTTATGCTTTGCGCTGTATTTAACACTCAACTAAAAAGGCATAGGAGAACTAAACTCAGAGGGATTTACACTCAATTACTATTTAGAGGACTACGGAACTCTGGAGCACACTCCGCTCACCACGCGCCCTAGCATTTCCCATTCATCCAAAAGATCGGGGTTAGCTATTTAAATTGTGCATGTACACCAGTAGTGAACATGTCAAAACCGGATTCCAGTCACGTGACCATCGGCTTCTCAAGCTTAGCAGGATATTCAAATAGATGTATAGCTATCCTTAGGAATGATTGTCTATGTGCCTTATATAGATGTGTTCAATCAAGCCTGCAATAACGCAAGGTTTCGTTTATGAGGATATAGTACGAAGGGCAGCGAGGGGAATGTAAACAGTGAGGGCATCATATTAACGTAGAGATTATTCGACCAAAATCTACATAAAGAAAGACTGTCTAAACTGTGCTCTGTATCCTGGTTCAAACGAAGTCCAGACCTAAACAATCACGTAGGGTACCGCTCTAACAAAGAACTATCCAGCAGAGGCGGCAGAGCCAATTTCAGCCGAAAACAGGACCGTACGGACATGAGCTACAATTCTCTTGTAGCGTACCATTATATCGCTGGGGTCGCTTGACACTCATTCCTAGAGATCTAAAAGTAGCTTCAGCTTGGGAGCTGCCAGGTCCGTGCGTCGGCCAAGCTGGCAACTTATCGTAACACTCGCAACGTAGGCTTCTTGCGTACCCTACGTCACAATCAACATGGCAATACTCGAGGCTCCGAATGAGATATTGGAGGAAATCATCAAGAATGTGATTCAGAGCACAAAGTTCAGAGAGGCCATGAGGCTCCGCCTGATATGTCGTACGTGAGATGACCCACCCCACATCCGAGTCCACCCTGACCATAGACAGGCCGGTTTGATACACTTGTCCAAGACCATGTCTTTCGAATGCCTAGAGACGTTCTCTCTTCGAAAGGAATGAATGTATCCATGATAACCAGACTTATCCAATCGAAAATACAGCAGGACGCTACCAACAAGCTCGGCAACGTCTTTGCTTGTACGGCCAACTACCTTTCCGGGCGTGTCTCTCCCGAGTTATACTCTCGATGCTTTCGATCCTTGATTTGGATGGCAGCCAAGTCTATGATTTTCTGGGACCTGGTCGACTGTCTGCACACACCGAGAGGCAGAGGCATCTCTATACATGAAGTTCGGGAACATGCGCTCGTAGCGGGAGCTCGGTTGAATAAACTCCAACTTGTAAAGGATCTCCTCGCGCAAAAGCTCAGTGCTTTAACAAATTCGCGGTATTTCGGGGAAGCTTTTGCTGCAGCTGCTGCATCCGGATCTTTGAGCATGGTGGAACTGTTCCTCGAGGATTGGGACAAGAATTATGTCAACTCTTTTGCAAAAATCCGCTACGTGCATGCTATCAAAGCTGCAGCTGTTAATGGCCATGCAGAAATCGTCCAAAGGTTACTGGACCGTGGAGTTCCTCTTGCGGAGTCTTTATACAATGACGCAATCATTTGGACCGTCAGAGCCAACCAGATCACTACATTGGAGCAACTGTTGAAATATAGAAGATCGTATCATGAATGGGCTGTTAATGTCAAACGTTCTAGGCCTATAAACGCGAGCAGTCGCAGTCGTCGCAAACTCGATACCCACGCAGAGAGATCATTCTGGGCCGACATCATGCGTTCAGCAATAAAATGGGACACACCAGAGCTCTTACGTATTGTCATGTCCGAATCCCAATCCAAAATTGAAGAGACATCCGTAGGGCTGGCAATCGAGTACGGCTGCAGAAGAGGCCGTTACGAAAGCGTTCAGAAGCTATTGTCAGCGTTCCCAACCATTAAAGCGGTACACTGTGCTGGTGGGCTGTTCTGGTCTGCACGATTTGGTACGCTGGAGCAGGTAGAAGGTCTTGTGTCTATTATCCACCGAGATACATCCCAGATCCTGCAGGCCTTGGCCGGCGCTATCTCAGGAAAGAGGCGCTCAACCATCACCTACCTTCTTCATTGTGCAGGCGTGCAAATAGCAAATCAGGATCCCCCAATGCGGTTTATCGATGCTATTCGACTGATAATGCCGGAAGCATTTTCCGTAGATAAGCACTCTCGACCTTCCGTGTTGTCAATGGATAGCATGATCATGGTCAATAAGCCCGGAGACTTAGGTGAGATTGTTAAGTTCTTCAACACCGCTGAAATCGACCATCCGAGCCACTTCAAAAGGTTAAGGGGCGGCGTGGTCGAGATAGCAATCAAAAACAATCGCCTCGACATCCTCTTGTATGTTTTTGAAAACCACCCTCCGGAATATGCGGTGTTTGATCGATGTTCAACAGCCGCTGTCCAGATTTTTAGGGACTTCGGTTGGGATATAAGTGAACCAGCCCCTGGCGCCGGAGACATCAGAATCTCGTAAGTGCATCGCAAAACACATGGAAATCACCACATTGACTTTGCTAGGGACTTTGTAGTGACGAATACTCCTGCCGATTTCTCCTTGACAATAGAGAGTCCTTCCGCAAACGAGTCAACATACATGCAGTATCGATTAAATTCCGCTGGATGCCAATGTCCACACTCAGACTTTGTCTCGAACGTTGCAGCGAAGTCCAAAACGAAAATATTCTCTTCAATGCAGCTGGAATATATAAAGAAGATGGCCTGGTAATCCTCGAACTGTTGCTCAACTTGGGATGCCCTGTCAATAACTTCTTGTACCGGAATCCCAGATTCGGAACCCCTCTATACCATGCCGTGCAAAGGGACAACACTGATGCTGTAGAGTATTTACTTCGTTGAGGGGCTGATCCTTCAATTCCCACGGCCATCGATTCCGCGAAAAGAACGCCTTTGGAACTCGCTAGAGAACGTGGACACACGGATATCGAAGAGATACTCAGGAAGCACTTGTAAACAACCACTTCCATTACAATCAATTGTATTCATTCCACATTATCTACACTTCGCAGATTGGAATCCATGCGTTGAGCGGAGGATCGTGGGTCTCGTCCAGGGTCGTAGTACCCAGCCGGGAGTCGGTACCGCCATAGTTTCCAAATATGTTTACGTATTATTAAGTACCTTGCTCGATCATTCGTTGAACGGTGATTGCACATTACTGTCAGAAAACATCATCTTAACTCTTCCGCACAGAGCCTTCAACTACTCATGGAACAATAATAACATTACAATTAAATGTAACGTACATACCGAGTATGAAAAATGCACATACTCGGCTTTCACCGATGCCCATCCTTCTTGGCCCTCACTCATCTCACTCACCACCATTCCTTCTTCACACTTATCCCTGCTTCACAGTCTTCACAACCCAATCCACCACATCCTGCTGATACTGCTCGAAATACGTAAGATGGAACTCCAAATCCAGCGGACTACTCGACTTCGCGCAATACTGGTCCCCAGCATTGCAGTAATCGCGAAGCACGCTGGCATACTGATTGATACCAGCTTTCTGCTCCTCCGTACGCACGGCTTCAGGTTGGAAGTCTTTTCCTGGGCCGACAGAATAGGGTTCGCTGGGCGAGCGTCGAACGGTGCCAAAGGTCACCACTGCGGCGACTGCGCGTGTTGTTAGCCTTGGTAATCTGTTACATGGACAATGCGCGCTTACCGTTGGAACCTGGGGCTTGCGTTCGATCTAGCCCTGCGTTCGAAGCTTGCGTGCACTTGTCGAATAGCGGGCCTCCGCCTCCACCTAGCAGATCCTGCGTCACCAATGCACCCTGCGAATACCCGAACATGATGATTTTGCTATCCGGGCATCGCGCAACGTAGTCCGTTAATTGGGCTTGTCCATTCTTCACGCCTGTAGCTGCGGACTCGCACCACGAGCTGTCTGAGATGTATCTGTTCGCCGCAGGATAGTCAACAGCTTCCCATCCGCACTGCTCGCCGCCACCCAGGTTGTCGCAGACCAGCCGCGTGATGTTGCCCAAACGACCGGGTTTTACTTCGTCGGTGCCGCGAGTAACGAAGACGTGGTAAGGATGACAGTCTGTGGTGTTGTAAGCGACAATCTCTGGGACCGCATCGCAGTCGATGGTTGGGTGAGCGGTGTCGCAGCGGTCCTGGGCGACTACGGAGGTAGCTACGAGGGCGAACCCGATTAGTGAGTATCGCATTGTGAAAGATATGTACAATCGGAAAAGAAAAAAAAGACTCGAATAGAGATAATGGAAATGACTAGCGAGACCAGAAGGAAGTACACAGAAGCGAAGCGAGTGGATGGTTATGTATACGATCCCGAAGCGACGATCGGAATTAAGTGCAATGGTTAGGCAAACTCAGAGTTTCAATGCTCTGGTGTGTCCGTGTAGATGGTCGAATTGAATGGTACTGTTTTGCCAAGCTGGAGCGCATAGCCGCAATGTTCCTTGCTCGGCCCGCTCTCGCGCGAAGCGTAGCCCACTTTTCGTGCGGAGGTTACTTTGTTCGGCGAGTTTGCGGGTAGTAGTGGCTCCAAGGCGAGCGATGATGGCGGTGCATAAGGCCAAATTTTGCAATGCGCAATGACCGATAGTTATCACAAGCATCAACGTCGGGCTGGAGATTTGCAAATGTCGAAATGCAAGCTTCCTTGTAAGCAGAACACCGCCATTGATATCTTCATAGGGTATCTGTTGTCGAATCGTGGGGGCGCAAGGTCAGACGTCGCGGGAAGAGGTTAGGTCGACTAGGGAAGTTAGGAAATATAGGTCGCAGGATAGGTATGAAGCTCAGATGATGTGAGCATCCAAGAGATCGGCA
This sequence comes from Paracamarosporium sp. OC-R06-R3, assembly GCA_019828545.1. NCBI lineage: Eukaryota > Fungi > Ascomycota > Dothideomycetes > Pleosporales > Didymosphaeriaceae > Paracamarosporium > Paracamarosporium sp. OC-R06-R3. The sequence continues at coordinate 517,494 of JACVRA010000364.1, read as the reverse complement.
GCGGACAGCGAAATCTGAAAGAACACGGTGGGGGATTTGCCTATTCGGACGTGCTTCTACAACTGTTTTGTAGTAATGGTAGTACTAATTGGAAGCATAGAGGTAGACGATCCTATTTCCGTCACTCACCGCATCGAACACTCAAATGCTCATTACACCTTGGATGTTTGTGGTCTAGAAACATCTAGCATCTGCGCTTCTGTAAGTATCTAGGATAGCCATGTAGTTTTGGTTTTGATCTTGCACGCCGCAAGTTCCTACGAAGGGTGGAGGGGATCTTGTGGTACTGTTGTTCGCTCAGCCATCAAATTTGGAAGAGAATGTATGAGCAATGGTAGAATCTGCTAGATTTAGGTATCCTTCGTGTGCATGCGACCAAGGCGTGATGATATCATGGCTCCGAGTACTCCTCTACGGTATTGAATCTCGAAGCACCATTGCCACTGAATGCTGCACATATTGGTACTGTATGTCAATCCGATTTTAAGCTGGAATCATTGTTAGCAAGTCAAAGCCATTATCCTACATATAGATTGAGTCTTCGTGATGTGCTACTGGGGAACTGTAGATCGTCCGCGGAACTCGTATCGATTCCTAAGTAGCTGCGAAGCAGTCCATATCAGACGAAAATCATTGTAAGCGGCGTCAAACGCGATGAAATCTCGTTCAGATCTAGAGAATGATGGGTCCGAGCTGGAATTGAGATGATGGTAGGCTTCGTGCTAAAACCACCTAGCGTTCCACGTGCTCTAGAACAGCTGCTGACTGGTCAGAATCAAATCTAGTCTTGCATTCGGTCATGATCGAAAAGTCCTTTACGTTGGCAAAGCAAAAAGAGAATGACGGATACCCAGGCGCCAAGTTTAGTTGGGTTGCGGCTTCTTAAGGTTGAAGTCTGGGCTGAGGTCAGAGATTACCAGAAAAAGGGTGGCTTTACGTCGAGATCTGCCTCGCATACACCGGTCCCAATCCACTGGAAACTCTAAAATCAGAAGGCATGAAGCGGGAGCGGGGCTTAGCTGCACAAAGCTGAGGCTGTCACCGTGGTTGCTGTCTCAGAACCAGGATGAAGAATGTCACTAATAGCAGGAATCTTTTAGTCATACAAAGTGTGTCACGGTATGGGTGTCCTTCCTGTTCGCTTGATGGTTACGTATCCCCGATATTTGCCGCATCAGCCGTTTGCAAGTCAATTTTCGGAAATTCAATGGTTAAAACAGACGCGCTGATTTGGCATACCTATGAAGGTCAAGCCGTAACATAGGGCTAGTGATTGCTGCCCCACTTCGCAGATTGACTATGTACGAAATGGTTAGTTTGTCGATGGTAGAGATACATGGTTTTATTGGTCGAATGCTTCCTGCGTGTTGCTCTCGTGAGATAGCTAGGAGGGCTATCTGGATTTTTTGCATCGCCGAGAACTTTTTGGGCACAGAAATGCATCCTGGTTCGGAATTGGGTTCATTGACTTCAAATGTTTCGTGGCATGCGCCTCATTACTTGTTGCAATGGTGAAGTGACGGCGTTCAGTTGCACTAGAAACGCGGGATGGGTGGAACACCACTGGTCCAGAATGGGGGGTGGAGTGGGAAAGCGCGTGGAGTGTGAATAGGCGTCCCAACCAATGCCGTGGCACAGCAGCAAGGGCATCTGCAAAAATTCTCACTGATTTGAGACCCTGAGACGACCGGGACTGACCGCGAGTGGGTGGTGCCTGCAGAAAGTGGAACCACGGGACCGGACCTGGCTCATGGAACGCGCTGGCGAGGCTGCTGATGGGGCAGAGGTGCTATGCACGCAGATATGGTGTCAGGGTACGTGAAGTGACGGTCGTGGTGTCGTACAGTGGAGTGAGCGGTGTCACGATGCTGTACGTAACGAATGATCATGGTGGCACAGAAACAAGAGATGCCCAGCTGAAGGAAGACTCAACAAGCAATCAGCGAAGGAGGAGGCGTGCGTTGCTGCGTCCGGAGTCGCGCTCGTTGCGGCCTGGCGTGGGCATGTCTTGGCGTGGTAGAAGCACGTGGGGCAAGTGATTGGGCACAGCATCGCGCGACTGGGGCCTCACCTTTACTCCACGGCGGTCGCGCCTTCCCATGTCAGAAATGGTGGCGCGCGACGAGCGTCCAGAAGGCGAAGCCCTGCGCGTCCACAGCCGCGTCGACGCTCGCCCGCGGACACCCCGACGTCTGCTCGACCCCCCCGTGCCCTGGCACAGGTCTTCTCATTCGCTGTTACGCAGGCAAACAGCTGCCAAGTGCGCCTCTTCGGCATTCTATCCTCCTGCGTGTTCAATATATAAACCGCCAGATCGACCCCAGCCCTGAGGTCCTTGGCTGCGCATCTCACACCTCTTGTCCCTCCTTATCACCTCTGGGCGCTTGGTACCAAGCTCGTCAAAAAGCTTCGCCATGGCCAATATTAACGCCAATAAGACGTCGGGCGGGAATAATGCCTTCCACAACTTCAACAATGATTTTGCCCACATCGACGACCCCAACGAGCGCCGACGTTTGGCCCTCGCCGAGATAGATAAAGCGCCTTTCGGCTGGTATCATTTGAGGGCCATTGGGGTGGCCGGCATTGGGTTTTTTACTGATAGCTACGATATCTTTTGTGTTTCGTTGCTGTGTATCATGCTGGGCGTCGTTTACAAGCATGACAACAAGGGTGTGCTCCTAACACCTCAAGATACGGCCATCAAGCTATCCACCTCGGCGGGAACCGTTATTGGACAAGTCGGTTTCGGCGCTCTTGCCGATATTGTCGGTCGCAAGAAAATGTATGGTCTTGAGTTAATCCTCATCATCGTGGCTACGCTCGCTCAGTCCCTCACTGGACCTGGCCCGGGCACTTCGATTGTTGGTCTCATCATCTTCTGGCGTGTGCTGATGGGTATTGGTATGCGTTAACCACTATTCTCGCGCTTGTTCCCATAACTAACTCAACCAGGTATCGGTGGTGACTACCCGCTTTCTAGTATCATCACCTCCGAATTCGCTACCACCAAGTGGCGTGGTGCCATGATGGCCGCTGTCTTCTCCATGCAGGGTATCGGACAGCTCGCTGGTGCTCTGGTCATGCTTTGCTTGACTGCCGGTTTCAAGGACTCCCTTTCTACCGCTGTCGCAGTCACCACTGAGCCCAAGAGCACTGCCTACCAGAACTGCACTGGTGCTTGCGCTGTCTCCGTGGACAAGATGTGGAGGGCTCTCATCGGTATGTGACATGCTTCCACAAAACGAAATCCAAAACGAAATCCAAAACGAAATCCAGAGTACAATCAGTACCTGTATTCCCTATTCTCGGGTAACGCAGCGTAGCACTCGAAATTTGTGGCAGTGCTGCTGAATGGTTAGCCATGACTGACTCTTCGCAGGCATTGGTATCGTCCCCGCCGCTATTGCTCTCTACTACCGTCTCACTATTCCCGAGACTCCCCGTTACACCTTCGATGTTGCTCGTGACATTGAGAAGGCTAACGCGGATACTGAGAAATACCTTTCTGGTAAGCACGGTGAGGGTCACCCCGACGAAATCCAGGCTGTTGCCGCCCGTCGTGCTTCCGTAGAGCAGCTTGAGGTACCCAAGGCTTCCTGGTCCGACTTTTTCAAGTTCTACGGCAAGATCCGCAACGGAAAGATTCTCTTCGGCACTGCCATGTCTTGGCTGTTGCTTGATGTTGCTTTCTACGGTCTTGGTTTGAACGCTTCCACCGTTCTGCAAGCTATTGGGTACGGCGGTGGTAACACTGCATACAAACAACTATACAACCTTGCCGCCGGTAACGCTATTCTCACCTGCGCCGGTGCCATTCCCGGATACTGGCTTGCTGTGGCTACCATTGACTTTGTCGGCCGTAAGCCTCTGCAGCTAATTGGGTTCACTTTCCTCACCATCCTTTTCATCGTCTGGGGTTTTGCCTATCACCACCTGTCTAGCCACGCAATGCTCGCAATTTATATACTTATCCAATTGTTCTTTAACTGGGGACCCAACACGACAACATTTATTGTCCCAGGAGAATGCTTTCCGACCCGTTACCGTTCCACTTCTCATGGTATCTCTGCCGGTTCCGGAAAGATTGGTTCGATCATTGCCCAGGGTGCCATTGCTCCTCTACGCACCCGTGGTGCTATCCCAGGCGACAAGAACACCAGCCCCTGGCTCAACCACGTCATGCAAATCTTCTCCGCCTTCATGTTCGCCGGTATCTTCACCACTTTACTTATTCCGGAGACCAAGCGTAGGACGCTCGAGGACCTCGCGATGGACTGGGACATGGGTGGCGAGAGCATTACGGGAGCACCTATAGCCTCTAAGGCTGCGGATGCCGGCAGCGAGGACAACGAACATAGGACTGTTTAAAATTTTGGCATAGTCAGAGCGGAGCGCAGGCGTGGCTGCTTTTCCAGGGTTACCTTTATTCGGAACCTTGCCTTGGCTCGTCCGTATATAATCATGTACATACCCCTTTAGACCAGATTGTAATCTACCATAAGTCACTTCGATGTTAATAATACATACATTTACGTCACTCTATCTACCATTTCTCCATATATCGTTACTGTGCTGTGTCTCACGGAAGGATCAATTGTAACAGATGTTCTGGATCGTTCATCCTAGACCACGGGGGAAAAAATGGCCAGCGACCGTGTTTCTACTCATACTCTACTCAGCCTTAGGTAAGGCAAGAGGACTGCAATGTTTCATTACTCTAATGGTATGCACACGTTCTCCGTTTCGCTCGGTACTGCAATCAACCTAGAGTTGCTTCAGTATTGTATAGATCTAGCTAATTAACTTGGATTAGTATATAGTAGGAGTATATGAGGAAGACGAAATCCGTATTTTTATTCACCAAGAGTGTTCACTAAAATGGGTCCTACTTGGGTGACATGGCCGATCAAAGGTGGCCGATCCGAGGACAGCAACCCTACCTCAAGATCCTCGATCCTCGAAAAGCAAAAAAAAACCATAATCCAATCCTCAAACTTTCCACTATTCAAAGCCCTCACACCAGCCTCCCCTCCCCACCCAAATCAACAGGCGGCCTCCCAATCGGTGCGCCACCCGCACCCCCGCCCGTCTTCCCATCACACTTCTGCCACTGCACATAGTACTTCTGGCTGAACTTCGCATCGACGGTGTCCACGGTGAGCAAGTTGAGTCCCTTTGCTGTCATGGGCACGATGCGGACTTCGGACTTGATGTTCAGCATGCCTTGCTCGCCGCATGGAGACCATACGGTTGAGCCAGCGTCGACGTCGTCGTGCTTGAGGTAGTTTCCTTCCATGGGGCCTTTGAATGTTGTGGGGATTACGGTCTAGGGTGTGTTAGTAGGCATATAGCGAAAAGGGAGAAGGAGATGGAGATGGGAGGGTGTGTGGGCTTTGAAAATAGGAAGGAGGTGTGTATTTGAATTGGCGTACCTGGTTCTGCTGTCCCGAGAAGTAATATGTGCTTTGTGCGGTGCCGGTGACGTCTTTCTCGAGGCTGGCGTACCCGCGGTAGTCGGCGCCGAAGACGCTGCGTTTACCTGGTTAGCAGCGGCTCTCTTCTTTTTATTGGATGTTTCGACTTCACATACCTGTATTGAAAACCGCTGGGGTACTTCAACTTGAGCTGGAGCTGGCAGAACTTGCGGCGCTCGGTGGCCGGGATGTCGGGTCCGGATTGTACAGTGTATTGGTCGAACGAGAGTGTGATTGTGGTCTTGTCGTCAGAGAGAAGACCCTGAACTGTTTTGTCCGGGCAGCCAGTGCCGCCGTATGTGACGGCTGTGATTTCAACTTCGTGGCCTGAGGGCTTGTCTTGGGGGATTGGTGCTGGCACTGGGGCAGGGGCGGATGCCGCGAGGGCGGAGAGTGCGAGGATGGCGGTGGTATACTTCATTTTAGTGGATAGTTTTGAGGTCTGGTGAGTACGGTGAAGGTTCGATGCTTGTGGTGCGTCTGAGAGGAAAAATGAGCCCTTTTATGTGTTGCTTTGACCATACATCGTGTTTCTAGACTGATGCCCCGAAATGAAATGAACCATCAGTTCAGCTCATAGAACATCCCAGACCCTTCACTTCGACTCAAGGTCTCCTCTAAATGGGTCTGATATGAATCTGGTGTTCTGAAAGATGAAGACATAGTGGTAGAATAATATTTAATGCTTGGCCATGCCGATGTTGAGGCACTGATTTGGAATTCTGGCGTGAGATTCTGCCTTGGAAGAGGTGTTTTCAAGGACAAGAGATGCTTCGAGCCACGATACTTGCCTATTTAGGCCAATGAAGATGGTACTTGTGCAGCGCTTGGCCACGCCACGCTTCGGCGAACGCTGAGTTAATTGTGTTCCACGATATTAGATATCCAACGTAAGACGGCAAGCCTTTGATGTTTATACAACTCAGTAATTAAGTGAATTGGCAAAGAAGTGACATCGATGGTGTTTGTTGGATTTCTATGCTGGACAGCATTTTTAGGCCTATTTTTAGAACCATGTCACCCGTAACCTGAGTTGACGTCCCAAGAATTGAATCTCGGAAGCGTATTTGAAAAATTCTAGAATGCCGTTTCCTAGAGAAATCTCGGTAGCGAGTTCATTGGAAAGTGCCACGACATCGTACGCAATGTGTGGTACAGATCAAATGTCTACGGATCCCAGGCGAACAATCTACGAAGAGGGGTGTCAGCCTCGAGCAACGGGTCGAAGCAGTGTCGCATGGTAAGAATGTAATATGATGAGTCGAGGGCCGTGTGAGATGCATATTGCGGAGGCAATATTACTATCCTTGATATTATTGTGCGGCTCAGCGCAGATCAGGATAGCTTGGTGCTGCAATTAATCTCACAGCCACGTTCCAACTAGTTATTTATCCGATTTGTCACCTTGTTGTGAGCATACATGGTTTGTTGTTGAGCACGAGCGTATGCCGTCCAAAGAGGTAATGCATCCGGTTGGACCAGAATCGTGACGGTCTCGACCTTGCGATGCATCCAGGAACAAGTATCTGCGAAACAGCCAGTCGCATTTCGAGATACATTTTTTCAACTTGTAAGGTTAGCGTCAACTACGCAATGGTTTCATTTCGCGATTGAACTTAAATCACCAATACCCACTTATTTCGCACAATCGACGGGGAAACATACCTTCCTACAGTCGACCATCGCAGGTATGGTAGCTCCGGCAGTCCATTGACGAGTTGTAAACCCCTACCAATTTCATTGCAAAAGAAAAGTCCTATAACCTTAGAGTCGCGCCCCTTGCTTTATAATCAATTGTAGTACAAATGGAGGGGTGATTCAGGCTAGTCTAGATATGGGTATCGTGCGCGAGCGTAGGCCATCTCCGCTCTGCAGCCTAAGCAAGTGTTCCATCTTCTACCAACTCATTGTCATTGGAATACTTTTCAACAATGGTGCTCTTATCAGACTTGCCAGTTGAGCTTTTGCAGCGTATTGCTAGATCCCTAAGCTGCTCCTCAGTCCTCAGTTTAATGTTTGTGAGCCGCAAGCTACACGACGCATGCAACGATCGAGTCTTGTTCAGAGACATTGCCTTTGATATGCTGGCGCACGACCTTGACGTTACAAAAAGCAAGGCCTTGCTGTGGCATGAGGGATCTGATATTCTAAAGCACGCCTCTACCTCGGACACCATCCGCGTAGCCCATGCAGTTGAGCGAGCCGTAGAAAGAGCAGACAGACAACTCGAATTCCCACAGATTGCACCAGAAGCACTGGCAGAACTTGAAGATCGTATTTTCTCAGGGGTCAATCAATGGTTGCCACAGCTGTTTGCTTGGCATTATCCAGGCAGCACATATCTGCGACATATTTTCCTCATACGATGCCACCTTTATTTCGGTAGAAAGCTCGAAACCCCTGGTCAAATCAACGGCCGCAACGACATAGCTGCTTTTATTAGCTCTGGATTCTGTGTCGCCTATTCCGCCCTTCAAATCGTCTCTACACTTCCTATGAGTACCAATACGCCGTTCGACCTGGAGGATTTTTTTTCACAAACCTCGAAGGAGTACGTTAGGTCTGTGTGCTGGAGTCTCAATCCACATAATGTCAGGATTTTTCCACCCATCGATGGCTTTGACCTGGTTCGAGGATCGGCTTTCGTCCTCCCCTTTCTGTTGAGCATCATGACATCTAATAATCCCACACGAATTGCTTTCCCTGTGCCTTCAAAAATGTCCTTCTCTTCCTTTATGGACATCCCGTCGATCTTTAGAGACAACACTGAGGCATTTGCCGAGTGTCATGTCCAGAAGATGACGGAACCCGACTTCTTGACTGGAACGTGGATAGGTGTAAGTGCAATGTTTAGTACTTCTTAAACTCAGACTGACTGGAGCTTGATTTTTCACAGCACTACACAGATCAGCGATTAACGAGCGATCGATCCTTTGCTCGAGCCGATCCGCCAATGTTCAATATCACCATTGTTGCTGAATCCTCCGGAGATATCGACAACGACTTGGACCCGAAAGGACATATTCATTGTTCACAAAGCTCTGGGTTTGACGCGAATGGCCAATTTACTCTATGCGGTGAGTTCTATAATGATGGTCAGGTCGAATTTGTCAAATCGTATGTTTCGCATCCTTGGGAATGGCGATACCAGGGTATTGTCATTCCCTTTGGCATTGTGGGTCGTTGGTCCGAAATGGATGGTGACTTTGGTGGCCACTTCTGGATTTGGAAAAGAGCCTGGTGTTATGATCATACAGTGGCATGAGCCTTGATGTTGTCATATATGTCCGGAACTACTTTTGCAAAGCTTTCCTGACCAAGCTACACTAACTCGAGAATAACCCGCTAGCATATCTGATACTAGTGGGATGTTCCCAACCAAATGATGAGTAGACGACCACTTGTATTTTAACAGTAATATCATTAAAGACTATTGGGTATTTTTGGAGCATGGCTCAACATGCCAGTTTGCAGGTGCTGTTTCGGGGCAAGTTTAAGATCGCAGCACCCCAGCGGAGCTCCAGTGATGCTCTCAACACCTATGTCCCAGTTCATCACGAGATCCTTGAACGTCCTGCGCTTAGCCCCCGGAACACGATTGTCGTAGCTATCGAAGAAGCCGGTGCCGGGCATGAGGCAATTAGTAAAAATTGGCATACCAAAAGAGAGGAGACATACGCTTCAATTGACACAGTTAGGCTTCACCCTCTTAGCATCGTATGCATACGTAACGCAAACGAGGTTCCCGCTTCGAACCGCGTGGAGGTAGGGCTTAAGCTCGAAGCTTGTTTTTTATACAGGTTTTCTCCTGTTGACAAGTCGATAAGTCCCTAGAACTTTCTCTTCTTGCTGCGGCCATCATTCTCTGGAGAGGAATCCTTCCGCTTCTCACCGAACTTCTTCCCGAATTCCTCGCCAGCCTTGCTGGCAGAACCCAGGGGCAGCGACTTGTAGTAGCTGGCAAACTTCGTCAACTCTTTGTCGTCGCCGTCGTCCTTCCCACCAATGACCATCCCAAACAACTTCCCGGCCTTGCCAGCAGCGTTCGGGGGCAGTGAGTTGAAGAAACCAGCAAACTTCTCGATCTCCTCGTCTTTATGCGACGCCTTGAGTCGCGAATTCTGGCCCATGGCGTCTTTCCTGATCGCCATAGCCTCCTGACAAGAAATTCCATTGGCACCACGCCAATGTCGAATCTTGCAGGATTTGCAGAGAGGCTTCTTGCACTTTTTCCAGTGCTTGCAGAAGCAATCGCTGCAGACAGGAGGTGTTCCACACTTCCCTGCCTTTTTCTTTGCTGCCGGAGCAGCGTCTTTCGTCGCCGAAGCAGCTGGGGCATTGGCCCGTTTCTGGTAGTTCATTACCAGTTGCCTTGCGGCAAGATGCACATTCACCTCCTCGCGCGTCAGACAAGGAGGAGGATGCCGACGTCCGCACACGCAGACTGGCTCGCCGGCATCTTTCCAGATAGCAACCTCTACGGTATGCTCATCCAGATAAGCTTGACCGGCCCCGATCCGATCCGCCAGCTCCATATCTGGAGCGGCCACCTCTGACCAGGAAATTTGTCGAAGGATTTCAGGGTCCTTGACAAGATCCTTGACCTTGCTTCGCCCCTCATTCGCCTCGCCCTCGGCAGCTGCGCTTCGGGTTTGGCTGACAGCCTTGGTGTTACCCTCGGCCATCTGCATCTTCATTTCAGGCGGCGTGCCTTCAAATGCCTGTTTAATAAGATCGTTGCTGTTCATCTTGATAGCCTGGATTCAATTAGCGCTTACTGGGTTCAGAGGAGCGAAGGAAGTCACAATAAGTTCTTACCACGGCGATCTTATGTGTGATGGAGGTGGCAGGGCGCGCCTCATACAAGTGGAAAGCAAGCCAGACGCGCCAAGCCGCTAAAGCGCGTCATCACGTGCTCGATGCTACAGATACCCATATACTCACCTTCACATTAAACTAAGCAATTAGCAACAACCTTGACAGCACACTGAGTCATATCTGGTTCTGTTGTACCCTAATACAAGCAATTCAGGAGAAATGATATCAAGAGCTAGAGCGTAGGAGTTACACGCGATATATAGTTGAGTTTACGACGATGATTTATGCACACTACCTTTGACGACTCGTAGTCAGTTCGATATCGAATGTCAGGAGACATGAATCAGAAGTCAGCAAACTTTTACTCATTGTGATCACCGGAACATGTAGCAGTACAAATGATGGTGTTAGGCGTATCTAAGCCATGAAGGTAGATATAGTGTTACTAGAAGCTATATTCATCGCTGACATTGTCAGCACGTCTCCTTTCCAAGGGCTGCCTCATTAATACTTCAATAATCAGAAAAACGGGATGTAAGTCGTCACGGGAATCAATACACAGTGTCCGGAGTCGTGAAGCTCTTTGGCAATATGGCTAACAGAAATGCCTCAAGGCCTTATTGGCTGCTACAATGCTTCAATAGAGATATGATAACAGAAGTGAGATCAAAATTTCAAGAGTTTCATCTGACTAATCGCGTATCCGCCTTCACATATCGGATAAGTCTACTTCTCCAGCGAAACCGTCGTATACTCAGCCGAGGTTGTGTCAGGAACGATACTCGAGCCGGATGCTGCAATGGTCGAAGGATGGATGGCGACCAGACTATGGGCCGTCTATAGGCGAGCTGTAGAGTCTTACACCACATAATATCTGTTTAATCCAGGCTATGTTTGGATGCTCTTTCCAGCTTGCTCAAAATAATCTATAGTGAGAGGGCAGAAGGGCTTCCAGTCACCATTTCCGATCTTAGGATATCTTTACATTCGAAAGAACGAGTCAAGCGACGAGATCGTTTTCCCAATTGGTTATGGACAATTTGGATCGCAAGGGTACACACGTTTCCTGGTCCACACCTTGAATTATCTCAAAGATCGGAGGTTGCGGCTATAGAGAGTTGGCTGACAAGACGTTGTTGGATCGTCTAGCAAAGTTCTTTTAGTGCATTTTGTGACTCTTCCGGTTTTCTTAAAGTGAATCCACTCTGGTTATGCGGATTTGAAAACAACCACAAGGCTGACATTTTTACCGGCCGCGTCGCGACATTCGCAAGCAACACCTTCACTCATAAAAAAGAGGTTCCAGAGTCTGCCACCTGGCCGAAAAAAAATTCGTTACTTGGAGATTTGGACTATCGCACTTCGTTTGAAGATTAAGATAGACAAGTCTACTATATTGTCGTACCATGATTTGGACCCTGAAAGTACTGGAAACGGGATTCACTGGTTCTTACTGTATAACAATGAAAGCAGCGTTGTAGATTGGGTGCTGCTTGATGAAGGCTGGATCAACACATTGATGCACGATCGATATACAATTTAGGCATTCAAAGTATTATCTGGAGAGTCAGTAGCTTGGAATGAAAATGAAACTACAATGGATGGGTTCGAACTGAACGAGTTCAATATCATGATGATCGTCTGGATAGACGGCAATGCTGAGCGAACTGTCCTTGGGACGATGCCGGGGGCTGCATTCAGAGCGTTTGGGTCTTTGTGCATGTTGGAAAGAGATTCTCTTGAGGTGAACAGAGTCAGAATCAAGGTAACAGTGTAGGTGTATTAAGGTTTTTGATGAGGGCTCATCTTCATGATGCATCACACAAATGGTCTCAATATTTTCAATTGTGACTAGTCCGAGGCCTCATTGAGACACTGTGGTCTATTTAGAACTGCTGTGAATGAACCACGACAAGCTTCGACTAACTACAAGCTAGAAAGTATACTGTGACCGCCTTCCATAGAACATCCAGTACGAGGCATGTATCCACTCGACTCTGATACCAGGGGTGAGTTGATTGTTGCGAATTTATGTCAACACATCCCACTGCCTAAGTGCCTTCAAGTAATCCACAAACTACTGGTTTTTTAGGGTCTCTAGAGCCTTTTGTTGAATAAGTGACAGTATATTTATTACCAAAAAGAGCACCTAATCATGTCCGGCCGTGACAATTAGTTCACCACCTAGTGCTGACTTTCATTACATTTCTCACTCCCGGCTTCATGTGATTTGAAAAGATGACTAAAGGGTCAGTACGTCCGCAATTCTCGATGTAACGTCTAAATCATCTTGTGTGGGCTTGGCGTAACTCACTCAGACGATTTCATCTTTCTTAGCTAAAAACCCACAAGACTATGCCTTAAAACTGACAGATAAGATAGCTATACTGACTTACGCTTTCCCCGACATGTGCTTGTACGTCTCCACCTATCAAGGATGGTAGTACTTATTATACAGCGTCTCAATTGGATTTACACTATTAAAACATTGACTTCCCAGCCCTCTGCCCTGCTGGTCCTCTGACTCCTAACACTGTAAACCACACGCACCCAAAAAACCTCGTAGACACTCCATCGTCCCACCACACCCACAGCACAACTCCAAACCAGCTTCCAACTCCCACTCTGACCCACATCATACCACCAACACACACAACAAGAACTTCGCTTTGCGCAGCGCCTCATTATCCTCCCTTGCAGCACAGCCTCAACACGCCACCCAAAATCCGCTTTCTCTACTCAACCACCAGCATATCCAAACAAACAGTATCACACACACAAACACCTTGAACAAAACCACTACCTACATAAAACCAGCCAACCAACCGACCAAAGACACCCGTACACAGACACCAACCCACCCATACTCAACAACGCACACCACCAACCCCCTACGCACGCCCGTTCCCCAAATAACACCGTCTAATCCAATTCCCCATGCAGTCCATCTCCCTCCCCATCTCCCCAAACCCACCAACCACTTCCCCATCCCCAGCTCCACGCAGGGAAACCCCACAACCACAGCCACATACACACGCGTATCCCGTAGCACTCCCATCTCAACCCTACCCTGTCCCACCCCCCCAGACCGGACCATCCCAGCCCCCACCACGCGGCCACCACGCGGCTCACCACCGCGCCACACCGCGCCGCGCCGCCCCGAAGATGTACACTGTGGCGCAGCACAGCACCGCGCAACGTCAGCAGCTCGCGAGTATTACATTGCGACGCGATGCGTACGTAAGACGGGGAGGTAGATTGTGAAGGGAGAAGAGAAGAGAAGGAAGGTAAGGCTTGCCACGGGGTCTTGGCGTCAGCGATGACATGGCGGCGTAGCGAGGAGAAGAGAGCGTGGTTGTGTTACGTGGGACGGGGATTTGCGTGGTAGGGAGGGAGGAAGGAGTGTAAGATGGGTAAGGCGTGACTTGGAGTTGGGGTGCGGAGCAGGGGTGTTTTTGTTTGTTTCTGTTAGGTGGATGGGTGGGGGGTGGGATTAGGGTAGGTAGGTAGGTAGGTAATGTGGGAGGGGATGTGGCAGCGAGAAATAGACGGGAAGAGAAGAGCATGAATTGGGGGTACAAAGGTAGGGGACCTGGTAAAGTGGATGGTAGACAGACAGACAATCGCATTAGTTCCATCGCTCTATACTCTATAGCGCACGGCCAAAGCCTGCATCAAACTCCAAGCCCGGCACACCGCCCACCCACCCATCCATCGTCATGAACGCACTCGCCGCCAAACTATACTGGCGCTTCGTAATCCATATCGAAACGGGTATAACGAACCCCTTCAAGCGTAACACGTCGTAAAACCAAGCAACCAGCCAACCAAACAACCAGCAATGACAGTGGTATCCAAGAGAAGAGAAGAGAAAGGCAAAAAGGGTTTCAGATCGTCTGACATCGTAAAATAATCAAGTCGTGAAGAAAAAGTGTACGTAGGTCATGCAAAAATGCGACCAGGCGAGCTGCCGAATAGCGACATGAAAAGCGAAGTAACGCCACGGAAAAGATCAGACGTAAGAAATGCCGAGCCCTTTACCTCGCGTTAGCTTCGTAGTCACTCGCCCAGCCATACTGCTGCGCGGGATACGACTCGCCGTCGTCGTCGAACATCTCACCTCCACTGCTAGCGTCGAAGCTACTCCTTCCGCTTATGTCACCTTCGACATCGTCAGGTGCACCGGCGGGCAGGTCGTTCCAGTTGAGGCCTGCAAGTGCAGGATACTGCGCGAGAAGCGCCGCGGGAAGACCATATTGGGGAACGGGTCCGGGCTCAAGACCGCCGCTTACAGGCGGGAATGCCTCGTACCCTGGCTGCGGCGCCATCATGCCTGGGTAGCCTTGCTGAGGCATTGGCGCGAACATGCCGTTGGAGTTGTCCATGGGCTGGTTTTGACCGTCCCAGTGGCCCTTCTCTTGGGCTTCTTCCTCTAGTAGCGGACGTATGCACACACGACCGGCTTCCGATCGGAAATGCCGGCCAAGAGCGTCTGCACGAGCGAACCTCCTACCGCATCCCCAATTGTTTCCGTCCTTCAAGTTACCGCGGCAGATGAACTTCTTCTCTCCAGAGTGCAATCCTTCGTGTCGCTTACGGTCGTGCTGACGAGCGAACGCCTTGCCGCAAACGCTGCAAACGAAAGGACGCTCATCAGTGTGGGTGCGTAAATGTGAACGGAGATTGTAGGCACGTGTGAACCGCTTGGGGCAGAGGGTGCATTGGAACGTTGCGGGGTGTTTCTGCGTCCGTTTTGCGCTCGAGCCATCAGGCGCATTTGAATTTGGTCGGGATGGATCGGCGAGATCAAGAATGTAATCACGATGAGGCACGCTAGAGGTAGAGGAGCGACGGGAGGACTTTGTAGAGCCGGGCGACGGGGAGCGCGAGCCCTTGGCGGCACCGGGTGAGAGTGATCTATTTGCTTCTAGTGCGTCGAGGCCGGGGGTTGAGGCGCGAGAGCTAGCACTGCTGAAAGGGTCCGATTTGGCACGTATCCTGTTGCGACTCCGTGCTGCTCGCTGTTAGCAATCGTAGACGGGTGTCGGTTTGAGCTTCTTACATCTGTCAGGCGGACTAAGTGCATCAGTCTGCAGTTCTGGTTTTGGGGGCTCAAAGCTCGCCTGTCGCGAGGGAGGCGCGAAATCGATGTTGATCTCCGGCGGTGACATGGTGTCGGCCTGCCCGAATTCAGGTCCAGGCCCACCCTGATTGATTGTTGGGAACGGCTCCTGTCCCTGGTATGTGCCCATGCCCTGCTGCGCATACTGATTTTGCAGGTTGGGATCCAAGCCGAAGGTTCCTGGCTGGAACTGCGGGAGCGCTTGCTGCTGCGGCAACAGTCGCGGGGAGATGTGAGGGCTGTGGCCGGGGCTGATGTGTGGCTGGGCATCGTTCAGGTTGAACTGGCCGAATTGCATGACCTCCTGGAAGAGAGCGGGGTCCTGGGGGTTGAGCAGCGGCGAGGGGTTGCCGTCCTCGAAGCTGTCCTGGTTGCCCAGGTACGGCGACGCGTGCGCAGACGAGACGTCGCTGTACGTCTCCGAGGGCGTTCGTCGGTGGCCTCTGAAAGCTGCCATGTTGCCCCACTCGTTCGCTTGGCCGTATGCGGCGCTGGGGTCTAGCGAGGCATGGCGGGAGTGCGAGGGCGAGGGGAAGGCGCCCTGGTTCATGTTGGGCGAGGCGTGCGGGCTGGGGCTGCGCTGGTTCATGCCGGGCAGCAGGTGCGGCGGCGTGGGAGAGTGCGCCTGCGTGGCGGCCATCTGGTTCATGAGATCCGAGGGGTTGATGGAGTGGTTCTGCGGCTGAGACGAGTCGAGCAGCTGCGGGTCGAGCGAGTTGCTGAGGAACGAGGGGTCAATGGCGTGGTTCGGATTGAGGCCGCTGGCGTCGGGGAAGAGGCTGAAGTCGCCCGTCGCGTTGATGTTGAGCGGGTCGGGCGCGACGTGGTTGCCTTGGGGCCCGAAGTGCGGGCTCGGGGTGCCCTGGTGCGAGGCGGGCTGCGACGACTGCAGGAAGGCGGCGTCGAGCTGGGCGGCGGGCGGGGCGAAGTGCTGCTGGGCGGGCTGCGTGGTGGTGAGGTACTGCGACGAGTCGTAGGGCTGCCCCGCAGTCGTGACTTGGAAGCTGGAGCTCGGGTCTGGCGAGAGCGAGTGATCGAGGCCGAGACCAGACGTGCCGAAGGGTGCATGGCCGGCTGGGCTGGCGGAGGGCTGCCTTATATGGGACGGGGAGCGAGAGCGGCCGCGATCCATGGCGTGGGTGCGGGCGTGAGTGCGCGTGTGTCTATTCCTGGGGACGAGCGTGATGCGACTGGGAGGACCTCTTCGCACGAGCCTGCGGACCGTGCGGGCGCCGGCTGCGAGAGAGATGAGTGGCCCGTCGTCTGGTCCCTGGCTGGGTGCGGCTGGTGAAGAGTGGCTGTGGTCGATGTGCTGCTTGTTGCTGGTGAAGGTTCGCAGCGCAGACACAGCCCTGCGCTAACCCGTGCTGCTAAAAGTAACAACACGACGTCAAGATGCCCAGCGGTGCCTCGTTTCAGCGTGTCCCGGCTGCTGAAACGGTCGAATCGACTGCCCGCGACGATCCCGCCGTGTGCTCTGCGGGTCTGCTCGCCTGCCACTCACTGGCTCGCTGGAGCGTGGGCACGACGTCGAAGGATCGGGGAGAATTGCACGCCCAGCCGCGCATAAAACACTGGAGACGGGTTGCGGCGACGGTGACAGTGACAGTGACGGTGACGGTGACGGTGACGGTGACGGTGGAATCGCTCTCTGACGGCGAAAGGGGTTCCCTGTGCTGTGCGTGGCCGAGAGGACAACGAGCGACCGACTGCACTCAACTCGGGAGCCTCATCAGCACTAGTCCAGCCAACAGCCCGCACGCTGTTCGTCTTGCGTCTGGCGAATCGAGCGTCGCATCACATCCAATATCCCCTAAGCGCACCAATATCATAGTATCTCCAGGCTATCGAATTCGACCCGTCAAACACCCCCTTCAATTCACGCACTACCTTCACACCACGCCTAACCGCCCTCGCGGCATAGCGAGAACCGTCCAATTGCGAATTGCCCTCGTCCAGTGCGATGTCAAATCATGGCCCACCTTCGTGGGTCGTTCCGAATCGGGGGGCTGTGCAAGGCGCATCTCCACACAAGGCAGATTCGCTACCCAAGCACCACGCCCTCCTACATCATGTCCCATGCAATACACGCATACACGCACATCAACTAACACGCGCATTACCTTTCCAACGGGTTTATTACATCATCAGCCGCTGCTTTATTAATAGTATGCTGCTGTATGCGCTTTCATGCGCTCGCTGGTGGTGTACCTGTATAGACTTCATCGCCTGGGCATCGGGGCGCGAGGCCCTCTTGCATTTACACGATACGCCCGCATCGTGCCACCGGAGATTTAACCAAACTTCAGACCTTTTGTAGGATCCCACCGTCCATCTTGCGCAGGCCCGTTTGTGGGGCGAGCGCCGCCAGACGCCGTCGGCACTGCAGCAAAGCGAATGGGCATTTCTGGTGTCCACATACCGGGGCCTACGCTGGCCCGTGTAGGTGTTGGTGCTGTCAACGGCTCCTCGGCGTGGGCATCTGCACCATATTGTGGGTTCTGGGCATCAGCCTGACGCTGTTGTTGTAATGAGCTTGAGTTGGCTTGCTGCAAATTAAGCGCGCTCATCGAGTTTGCAATGTCACTAGCATTCATTAGCCTGCTGTTTAGACATTTCAACCAGGGACTTACCCTTCAACTTGCGAAGCTTCCTGCTTCCGTTGGTAGACGAAGCTTCGACAATCGTCCCGGAACCTGGACACTATCTTAGAGAGATCGTTGTAAAACTTGCGTCCGGTGTCCAGGTTCGCAATGATCTCCTTGTATTTGTAGTATGCGTTTTCAAGGCTTTGCAGCGCCTGTTCGCGCTGTTTGGTCGACTGGTCGCCTCTCCGCGCATTCACAAAAGTGGCATTGGCGGCTTGTAGTCTTTGTATCGCGTCTTGCTGCTCCCGACCTTCATCCTTGACCATCTCCAAGTCAACATCGTACATCTGCAGCCGTTTGTCGAACAGAGCCTCGAATTGTACAGCCTCGATGTTCTGCATAGGATACTCCCGCTCTAAGCGAGCGGCTTCGCGCAGTAGCTCAGGATCTGTAAGGCTGTGAGCATACATTATCGATAAAGAGCACGGCACGTACTTATGTCATCTTGCTTCGCCTTTGTACGCAGCGTCTCGACTTTTCGCCTTCGCCTGCTCTCTAGACGGCTGACTTCGTTGAAGCATCCCCGGAGTTTACCAGCTTCCCTTTCTACGTCGCCAGTGATTGCTGGTCGTCGGCCACTGGGTACATAATTTTCAATGTCGTAGTCGGGACCATTGAGGAGGGCAATGAGTTTTTCATTCTCTGTCAACTTGGTCCCGACGATAGAATCACTGCTCTCGGCGGCTTTAAAGTAGCCATTGATTTCGTCGATCTGTCCATACAACTTGGGAGCTGCTTGTCGCGCACTTGGCCGCGTCCATCGATCGGTTCCGTATTTGAGTCGAGCTGCGTCGTCCTCTGCCGTTTCCGAATTTAGCAGATTACATCCTTCGTGGAAGATGGCTACATCATTCTCTTTCAATTTCTTCGTATCCTTCATTGAGCGGTGTAATCGGTTTAGCCCATCTTGTTGTCGGATCTCCTCTGCATGAGCCATGAGACCGGGAGGTATCCCAAGCGGCTTCTCGAGCGCCTGAAGCGAGCCAGGTAGGTTCAAGCTTCTGAGGATGTCGTGCAGCTCGGCCGTTAGCTTTTCTAGTTCTTCGACTATGTTGCTGTTGACCAGGCGATCTCGTCGGTCGGCGTAAATGCTGGCCGCCAGATGAACAGAGTAAGGCACAAGTTTCGAGAAAAGCGCAGGACCAAGTTCACCATGATCGCCCAGCAGAGCGTTGGAATCAGCCACCTCTTTGGGCACCCGTGCAACCACCATGTTAGCTCGATCGAGAATCCTCAGCTCCGACTTTGGCGGGACTGGGAGGAGGTATATCATGTCGTTGTCCTTCTCTGCACGTTTCAGATCTTCGGTGACCCTATTCTTCAATCCGTTTAGATCACCTAGCACAACCTTGTTGATGTATCGTTGCTCTTTGAGGGCCTCGTTGACGCATGTCAAGCTGTCCTGTAGCCTTGCCACCTCTTCCCCATATTTCCGCTTTTCCAAGCAATCGCACGCGGCACGGAACTGAGCAGCGGCTGCAAAATGGTGGTGCTTGGCCGCCATGTGATGTATCCACTCGCTGCTGATGGCGTCTGACTGTATTCCTGCCTCGCTGGCTTCGTTGTAGAGGTCCGACACACGAGCTGCGAGCTTCGCGATGGTTGCATCCTTTAGACCGTCCTTGACAGCTTTCTGCCAAAAGCATTCTTGTCCTTGAGCCAACACCAGCTTCTCCAAGCACTCCAACGTCATTGTATCCATGTCTTCCGGCGGTGTGGTGCGTAATTCGGGAAGAATGTTATCTCGAAGATGAACGAGGGTGCCTGCAGCTAGACAGAAGTTGTTGGCGGCGGCCTTCAACCCGTCCGGTGTGCTTCGGTTCGACGACATGGCGAGCTGCGAGTACATGGCGGCGATGTTGAATACTATATTTGCCAGCTCGAACCGAAGGTTGTTCCGAGCGATGGGGCGGCTCGTGTTGTATCCCAAGGCGGGATACCAGGGAAACTCGACGCCAATGTCGATTGGAAACTTTCCGCTGATCCACACAAGCTGGGCCGCATACGTCTGGAGCTTCGGGACGTTACTCGGGTGAGGTTCCTGTGCATGGATGGCTACAGAGCGCAGCTTCTCGATGGCATCGAGATCCTTTGCGAACAGGTCCGGGTGCTGGTCATATTTGGACGAAATGTATTGTTTGATAGCTTCGGAGAGGTTTACGGAGTGCGAGCGCCGGAACGGCAGGAATAGAATATTACTACGTATTTTGGTCAGCTCTAGATATGGTATTTGGGCGGGCTGTAAGCTTACGAGGCCATCTGGTGCTCTGCGCAGAGGTCGGTTGAGATTGTTTACTGCGGTGATGAGGGAGAGCGCGGGGCGGTGACGTCTGCAGGCCCTGAAAGCTAGCCGCAGCCACCTGCACCGGCCAGCCAGGCACGCACCCGCACGACCATTCCCCTGCTCTTTTACATACCCTGCTGTCTTGAATGAAATAGCGGTTTCTGGCCGCCTCCGCAGAAGTCACCTGCAGGCGCGAGCATGGCGCGCAGCCCAGAGCCGCACACCTGTGGCGCATCAAAGCCGCAACCCAGACAATGAGCACGTTTCGCGCCACAGTTTGTTGACACCTTTCCGTTTGGAAGCGAGGGGACGCTACGCTCGTGAATCGCGGCAGGTCTCAAAGGCCTACCGCATCTCCGCTCCCAGAGTGAATTGTCAGCAGCGCAGCCGCCCAATCTATAGTAATCTAGCCGATTGCAACACGGTCGCGAAACTTGCGCAACCCCTCTTGTCCTCATTCATTCCTTCAGTGACCGACACCGACATATAAAACAGCCCCGCTGCCCTCGACATCCACCCACTGCATCCCTCCAACAACACAAACAACCCCACCAGCCCACCAGCCCACTTCGCTCTACAGCACACGACACCAACGCCATGTCTGAGCACAACTACAAGTTCGAGGTTGCCATGAGCTGCGGCGGCTGCTCCGGCGCCGTGGAGCGCGTGCTGAAGAAGCTCGACGGTACGTGCACATTTCCCGCCGCTGTCTTTCCATCAAGCTGACAGGTTTCCAGGCGTCAAGTCCTACAACGTGTCCCTCGAGACCCAGACCGCCGAGATCGTCACCGAAGACTCGCTCAGCTACGACACCGTTCTGGAGAAGATCAAGAAGACGGGCAAGACGGTCAAGTCTGGCACCGCAGACGGCGAGGCGAGGGATGTCTAGATCCGCATTACACATGTTCGGTCGGGTTGCATCTTGGGTATACCAGGTTTTTCTTCAGCGAGCGATGGGATTCTGTGCATACGGGCGACCACAGCAGACATTATACCGTGTCTTGCAGCAACGGATAGATGATGGAGTTAGCGGCGTGAATGTTATGTTTTGAATCATCATATCCTCTGTTTGCATTAGGGCGCCCGTGATGACCGATCTGTTAAGCAAGGTGCTCGCGAAAAAAAAAAGTGTATCTCAGAGGACGACTGCGAGAACAAAAACAAAGAACCATTCGCAGCCACTCCTCTGTGAAGTGTGAAGTCACCCGCCGACACGGCTTGTTCGGTGTCTCGGTGTCCTTGGGAGCGCGCCTTCTAAATGGGGACTTGCTTCGGTCGCGTTCAGCGGGTGGAATCGGACGCTCCATCTTGACTCACCGTCGCCCAGTTTCATTCTTTGGTGGCCCGCGACCCGGAAAGCTGCCGTCAGATGGCAGATGACCAGCAGATTTCGATGCCTGAATTACCGGGCCTCCCACGGGCTTCCGCAGAGGGTTAACCAAGCGTCACAGGTTCCGATTCTGCCCTCGCGAACCTTCACACAGCCCCATCTAATCAGATTGCAGCCATTCCGCTGACCCAGCCTCTGCTCCAGCGCTCAGGGATTCCGCGACTCGTCCCGTGTCCCGGTGGAGCTTATTCCAACCAGACGTCAGCGAATTCTGCTGCCTGGGGACCTCGCAAGCCGCCGTTGTTGCTGCCCACGTAGTTATGCATCTGGTACACGCAATGCAATCTTAATCAAAGGACACATTGAACACTTGCGTCGTCTATACGACGAACGCGCTCCCTTTGCGGCGGCCCAGGACCACTCACGATGCTCGGTCGCTATCGCTTCGGTCGTTCCGCTAGCGACTGCACGCGGCCCATACCAACTCGTGCCCTGGGGCTGAACTACCCGCCGGATCTGCATACGTAGCCACTCGTATATTTTTGAGCACGTAGTAAGGCGTATGACCATGTTGACCAATACGCCTAGGATCCAGAGTGACTCCCCCATCCGTCAAACATGATACCGAATCCGCTTCATTGTCGTAGTATAAGAGCCGTCCTCAGGCTACGGGCTAAGTCCGTCACACCACTGTCAGTCCTCCATCACCACACCTGCATATCATTGTCCCCCACTCCGCCTATCCCCTTTTGTCATTTGCTATATATACCCTCATGCCTTCCACACCAAGAGGATATACCACCTTCCCATCTTCGGCAGACCTGTTCTACTTCTGCACAACCTCGTCTACATCCGAAGAGGATCTGAACATCCATTACGCGCCGCCATCCAAGTCGTCGCTGAAGATTGGCGTCCTTATCCTTGGCAACGACCAAGTTCAACTGTTGGATCTTGCCGTCGTCGACCTCCTGGCCAAGATCGGGAGGAATCGAATTAGTCAATTGAATGCGCCTGACGGAGCACAAGATGAAGCCGTAGACGAACTCGACGTTCGTTATGTCAATGAGAGCGGAGAGGGATCCTTTGCAGTCACCTCTGGCGCTCGCATGCCAGTGACGGTGAGCTAGACTGTATCAGCTAGCACGAAGACCACGAGCCATTACTCCTGGCCAAAGAACGAGCCCTCCTTGGTCGCGCCGGATTCCCATGGTTTTGCTTCCTCGGCTTGCTGAGAGAATCTGGCAGGGAGATAAAGGTTACCCTTCCTCTCCCTACGTTCGCATTCGTTGAGTCAGAAGGTCCAGACACTAACGACCGCACAGAATTCTTTCGGAGATGCGCCTCAGTTTGATATCCTGGTGATCCCTGGATCTTTTTCAGCAAGCGAGTTACCGGTTTCTGCTACTGCATTTCTCACGACTCAATCTTCCAGTCCGGGTATAACTGCAATCTTCTGCGTTGCCTCTGGAATCCTCGGACTAGCTCAATCGGGCATTCTCTACCAAAAACGCGCCACAGGACCGGCCAGCTTGCTTCGGACGCTTCGGCAAAGATATCCCGATACGATATGGCAGAACATACCTTGGGTGCGCGAAGGCCATCTCTGGAGCAGCACTTCGGCCATTTCAGCTCTCGACATGGTAGCAGCATGGATGCGAGAGTATTTCTGGGACCGCAGCGAGGCGGTCCAGTGTGCATTGACGGCAGCGGGCATTGCTCCGCTTGACGAAGACGACGAATGACGACACTTGCACGATTGAGCATTTCAGGCGTTCATGTTTCTCTCCTCTTTTCTGAGCTTATACCCCTCTCTGGTGCGGCGAAGGCACATGCAGAGCTAATGAGCGAGTCACACACGGAAGTGTGGGCTCGATTGTATACGGACGTGTATTGATAGGGTCTGGGTTGTAGCGTCCGGACGGACAGCTCTTCGGACCGTGTACTTGTATATGTATGTACGATAGTTGACGGAGAATATAGATGATTCTGTTCCATTTTGAGAACAATGGTCCTCAACAAGCGTGGAGTTGAGATGCAAGGCGGCTTCAATAATTTCCCTGGTCATATAACCGGCAAATCTGGTACCAATGCGTGCGAGCCGGTTGCAGCGGGCTATTGAGCACTCGGCCTCTGCAACACTTTTGCTGTGTAGCCTTGGTGCGATTGTTGAGGCCGTTCGGACGCCGTCAAGCCTCCACGGAGCAGCCTTCAAGACGCAATGAGGCACAAGATGATCTTCGCCATGACGCACAGGAGGAGAAGATGATGGACATGGTGTCGATCTACGAAGGCTGCTCGCATCGCACGAAGCAGCCATACCCACAGTTTCCCCACGGCCGAACAGCCTCGTCGCATCTCGGCCCAACGAGGGGCGAGCAGCCCCGGCAATTGCACGTCATACGGGCGGAATCGGGCTGGAGGCGGCATTTGCAGAGGCTGACTGTGCACGCCGTGGTTGGCTGGACCCGGCGGGTGGCAACAAGAGTGGGAGCGCCATTGGCTTGTGAAGATCCAGGGTCGCCTTTTTCTTCTTCACGGGCCCAGCAGCAGTCCCGTCTTTATCACTGCTCGCGTGCGACTCTTGCTTCCTCACATTCCTTCTGCAAGACTGCCTTTACAGCACCACGAGCCACCATCTTTCATCCTGAAGACTTTGACTTTGTTCTAGACGAGTCATCGCGGATCACAAGCCGAGCCCCGATACCGCACGGATACCCCAATCCGGCCGGTCGTGTGGCCCTTGCTCTCACTTTTACCGAGACGCTGAGCGTTTTTTCTATCTCTAATCGCTCGCAAACTCCTTTACAACCATCACTGGACAACATCCATATTTGACAACTGCATCCTCTCTTATCGCGCAGAGTCGCCTCTACGTCTCCCATCGTCGACCCGGATCGCACGCGCCCACCGCTTCCAGAGCACACGCTCCTTATCGCCGCGACGCGCCCAGCGCGACCCCGAGACCAAGATGAAGATCTTCCAGCAAAACACAGAGTTCGACTACTCATGGGAAGAAGTCTCGACGTCCAACTGGCGGAAATACGGCCCCTGGAACGAGTCCTGCAAGCATGTCATCGCCGTCGACACGCTCTCGCGGACCGTTGACCCATCCACCGGCATCGTAAGCCCTCCCCTCCCCCTCCACCATCCATCCTCCGTCGCTAACCCACACGAAACAGCTCCGAACAGAGCGCCTGATAACCTGCAAACAAGCAGCCCCCAAATGGGTCCTCTCTCTCCTCGGCGGCCAAGACACCTCCCTCGTGTACGAAACCTCCTACGTCGACCCCTCCCAGCGCAGCGTCACGCTCTGCTCCATGAACATGACATGGTCGGACCTCCTCAACGTCCGCGAAACCTGCACATACGCACCGTCCTCGACGGACCCAAAGAGCAAGACAGCGTTCCAGCAGCGTGCAGAAATCACCGCGCTGTGCGGCGGCTGGGCAAAGATCAAGAACAAGCTCGAGGAAGTCACCGTCGAGCGGTTCCAGCAGAACGCCGCAAAGGGCCGCGAGGGCTTCGAGATGGTGCTCGAGATGAGCCGGAGGGCGTTCCGGGAGCAGCGGGAACAGAACTCGTTGATTCTGCGGGAAGCAAAGTTCTGAGTTGAGCGAGAGCAAGCTTGAGCTTCTTGTCTACCCGTCTACTTGTTGCTGCATTTCCTGCTTATCCAGCGAGCGAGCGAGCGAGTCGCGTCACCTCTCTCTCTGCCTTCCCACTCGACCACCCGCATGCATTTCCCGGTTCTCCCTTCCATCTCATCAAAAGTCAAGTCATCTCCCTCTCAAAAGCATTATAGCACAGGCGTTCGTTTTTAGAAGTAATACCCGAGACCCTCCCGGCGCGGGACGGCATAGAATAGACTCTGGCCCTGGCACCGGCTTCGTAGACATGATAGACACGGTCGATTGATTGGCCTGCGAGGCCGAGTAATTTATGAATGTTATGTTATGTTATGTTACCATGCATGTGTGTGAGCTTGCAGCGTGGCTTGTGATGGTTGTATGTGTGAGTCATTGTTGACGTTGGTGGTGGTGTTCATGGAGAGCTGGATATAGTTTGGTCGAGCCCCGTCCGTGTACTCGCCCACGCGTGCATCCTTGTCCATGTGTGGAGGGCGAGTAGGTCTTCTATCCGGGGTATGGCAGGGTAGCGTAGGGTAGGCCGGCAAACGAAACAAAACGAATCACAACATAACATAACAACACTCACTAAGTACACCAACAGAGAGTGGTGATCATACTCACCACCATGTCACCCCACACACAGACACGTCCAAAAAAGCACTCTAGACGGTCCACCGTATATAAACCCGCCTTTGCACCGTCATACCTACTCCTTACACTACATCTAGCATTTACATGTCTAAAACACGACGACTCACCCTAAGATGTGCGTCTCCTTTGCTCGTCTAAAAGGCTCTCATCGTAGCCATGTGGGATATGGCGATAGATGTCTAAAACACAATATCACAATTGAGAATGTGCGTCTCCTTTGCTCGTCTAAAAGGTTTCGATCACAGCTATGGTGGATGGGACTTCATCCGTTGTCTGAAACCCCAGTACGAGAAGGTGAATGTGTCTCTGTTGGTGGCTGGTTGCACGGCACTGTGCAAAAGACGAGTACGCCATGTCATGGCTCGGTGGGTGGTTGAGTGTGTAGGTTTGAAATAGAGGATCTTAAGAAACATGTGCTTCTCTTGTCCTTTTCTAAAACCACCTTTGGGAGGACCGATGGTGGGACTCTTGTCGTTGTCCACGGAGAAAAAAGCAGCAAAGCGCAGAGAAGTGTTTGTCATGTTCCTGCTGGCGGATCTGTTTGCAAGACTTCAAAGTGTACACTCTCATGGCTGGGTGCGTCTAAAATGACGGTGTTGGTCAGCTCATGTGGTCTTCCTGTCGCCTTTTCAAACGCAAGGGCTATGAATATGATGATGGGACTCTGTTCGCTGTCTAATTCCGAGTAAATCTTTGGCATGTTCCGCCGCTGCCGGAGCCATCTAAAAGCCCAGTCTAAAGGCTTCATGGCGCTCGGGTACGAGCCTGAGATTATTTCTACCACTGCGCATGGGAGTCCCGTGGCTGCTTTCATGACCGCTAAAATATTACCATATGGTGATCCTCCCCTCGTTCCCAATAACAAAGAACCTGAGGACATGCGTCTGTTCCTCTCGCCGTCGGTGTTCAAAACCTACCAACATGTCCAAAAATGGTCATGAGTGCCAGAAAACACAACTCGGAGGCCCTACGTGCTCCCTCCTTCTGTCTTTGAAGCATACCATGATATGTTACATGGTTGTCTGCTCGTGCTTTAGGACACCGTCCCCCGAGACTATGTCTGTCCTGTTGCGGCGGTTTTCAGAACTAGTCGTGGTGGATATATTGTCTGCGCTGGACCAAGAGAAATATCAAGAAGACATTATCTTCTGTTTTCCTATGGATTTCACGGTTGTTTTTGAATATTGTGCCATCGTGTTTTATGTGTGGAGATGGTGTGTGGTCGAAGCCGGTACGTGTGGTAGGAGTGTGACATTATGGCTTTTATTGAAATACAACACCTCTTCAGCAATGGCGAGAGCGGAATCACAACCTTGAAGCGAACACATGCCATGGACTGTGCAGATGTGTCTGTCTGTTCGTCTCTAGTAAAGCCCATGTGTGGAGCTGATGGATGTTCAGCTATTATGTGCACTAAAAATGTCGCGAGTGTCCTTGAACCTCATCCTGTCACTCATCTAAAATGTACATGTGTCCTTGCCCAAGGCCAGAAAAACAAACCTTATTTGGTCCCCGGGTATGATAGAATACTTAGACACGAGGCTTGCGTGCGGCTCTGGTTTTTGTTGGAAGAGTAAGGACGAGATGCACATGTGCGTATCTCGCAAAATCACGCAAACAAGACAATGTGGGTTTTGTGGGTGTCTGCAGATCTAAGAAATCCCGCTTCATGTGGCTCTTTGCTTGTTCTTCAAACCTGAAAGCTATCGATGGTGCTGCGCTCTAGACTTCCTGGAATCTCATACCATTGCGACATTCGCAGATCTGGAATAAGAAACGCAATCGAAAAGATCCTGTGGTAGTGACCTTTAAAGACATGGTTACAATAACTTCTATGTGAGCTTAGTGTGTAAGGTATCATCGAATGTTGTTTCTGTCGCTTCTGGTATCTCTTCGATACGGTGTACACATATTGAAACGTCGTTGTGCCTTGAAGAAGCTCTAAAATTAAAGCGCCTGAATACATGTGCCTCTGCTCGTTGTAGAAGATGACACACCATCACTGGATTTTCTTTGGTCGAGTTCCAGAAGTCGAGAAGACATGCACATATGTTTTGGAGGTTCCTAAATCGGAAAACATGTGCAAACAATTCATATGCTTGCCATCAAATAATATTCTGTGGGAAAAACATAGAGAGAAGTAATAAAAGCCGGAATACTGAAGCAATTTTGTGGTGGTCCTAGAATGAAAAATACTAATCAGAAATCGTGCGGTCAGGATACTATCAAAAAAGATTTTGATTCCTAGAAACCTGTAATAATTGTACGAACAATAGCCCCATATCTATATCTGCACGTTTATTGCGAATTCCAACGCGTAGATTATCGAGAACAATGTCATCCGGAATCTTAACATGTAATGCACCATACCACTATGACTGACACCTTCAATTGATGAATACATTCTGAAACAATGGGTGCTCTTGAAATGTGTTGGACAGTGCTGCGATCAACACTTAAGCAAATCATACTATGACCTTATCTTTGCTCTGAACTATATGGCCAACCTTTGCTTCCTTGGTCTCTCAAAGACTCCTAAGCAGCGGAAGCTCGACCCACGAATTATCAAAATATGAGAGCACCATGAAGAACATGGTGGCGCACAATAAGAAGACTACGAAAGAGCTTCAGATTGAGCGAAACAAGAATGCAGACAACAAAGCTAAATCTATATTTCATAAAGCCTTCACGGATAGATATAGATACCATGGTGGAGTGTCATGAAAACTCTACAGCCACCCCAAAAAGCATGGCCAGGGCAACGATACTTTATAGCATCCGCGTGTGGACTCGACGATACAGCATACATCTGTCCCGAAAGACTTTCATGCTCTAAGCTCGACCCTCTTATGTCCGCTGACCCGCCTTCGACCACATATCATTGTATCTTAGCACCCATGGACGTACTTCGAAGCTCAAAAATCAACCATGAAAATCCCAAGGAATTTGATCCAGTCTGAGAATGCACATAGGCACTTCACGCTCATAGAAGGTTCGTCGTTAGGAGCCACTTGTACTGACCAACCCCGAAGCATCTAAATTACTCTACCATGGTCTTACTGGGAAGCTCGTATGTCCTCCTAAGTGACCTCAAAGCATTGTACAACTCTTTCATGAACGTGGTGCTGCGAACAAGAAAAATCTCAAAATCAATGGACATAACGTAGCACGTCAATCTATGCGCTCGTGGAGAAACCAGAAAATTGGTACGGCGCTCGTTCATGCTTTCTTAGGTGCTGGTACGTGGGTTTGAACATCTACGTCTAATGTGGAGGAAGACGGTTTATTAGGACATTGAAGGCAGTGGTAATGAGCAGCATCATTGCGAGTTGGAGGCCATTGTTCCTCGAAGAAATCACAGTATGATAAGAGAGGCTGAAGGCCGATCAAGTTCGCCTACGGGAATACGTTCGTTCTACGGACATTGAGCGTTAGCTGGTGAGCGAAACGGGCCCGAGCGTTGAACTCTCAGCTTGGGCTCATGAATGTAATCTTCGCGATTGTTGTAGTAAGCAACAAACAATCTGGGTGCCTCTATGGAAAGATAAGGAGAGAAAGATTGCGGACTGAGACGAATGTGAAGATGCCCGGTCTTGCAGCCCAAAACCGTTACACGACGTCAGGGGCGGCATCCGTGGGATGCCTTACAGGTTCACTTGGGCAGCAGCGCGTCGAAGAAGAAAAAAAAGGACCCAAGATCGCGTGATTGAGATAGCTGTCAAACTCTGTAACTCGACGCTTGCGAACGCTGACAACCCGTGTCTCTTGGCTCATGGCTCGTAGTACTATGTCGGTAACCGAACGTATACGCATCAGCCACCAAAGCAAAAAAAAAAAAAAAAAAAAGAGTTGTGCGCCATGCCATGATTGGTCTGTTGCATGCCTCCCTCGCAGCGGAACCGTTGTCTTGGAGCACAGGGACTTGACGTCCTGAGGATTCACAACCCTGCAAGCAAGCGA
Source organism: Paracamarosporium sp. OC-R06-R3 (assembly GCA_019828545.1). Classification (NCBI taxonomy): domain Eukaryota; kingdom Fungi; phylum Ascomycota; class Dothideomycetes; order Pleosporales; family Didymosphaeriaceae; genus Paracamarosporium; species Paracamarosporium sp. OC-R06-R3. The sequence goes on along the minus strand of JACVRA010000364.1, from coordinate 487,575 downwards.
GCTACCTAATTCCATGCAAGAGCGATAATAAAGTTCGTCAACCACCTACCGGCTGCCACCTCAACGCTGCCGTCCATGTACGCGTACACAGCAGCTCGTTGCATCGGAAGTACCTATGCGAAATTTTGTTCAACGAATGAACCCCCACACATGATCGACCTGCGGGCCTACCCGCGCCGCGAGACCCAATCTACCCACAAACAGCGTAGAAACCGCGACCTAAAGCCCAGTCGGACCTTACGGCTGGTTCTCCGCATCCGCATCTGCATGCCGACGGACATCCCGAGCGCAGCGGGGGCACCTTTCGCTCTAGCAAACTCAAAACTAACTTTGGCACCCCGGCGTAACTTGCGAATACGAGGTGCGGTGTGACATGCGCACACGCATGAGAAAAAAATATTCCGTCCGTCAATTGCGAAACTTTCGGCAAGGGGAGGCCTGAGGAGGATCGTGATGACCCGCGTTTGCAGAGACGGCACATGCAGTAAAGTCTGCGAGCCGAGAGCGTAATCATTCGATCGGATCTTGGACAACGGTGTCGAAGCTTAGCCCACCGTCTCCTTTCCTGGAAATTGAACGAGCGACAACGGATCGACGCCATTACAGTGGATTTGTTTTAAATCGCCCCTCTGCAAGTAGGAGGTCGGTCAGGTCACTCCGACGGTGCCATCTTCTTGTCGCCTTGTCGCCTTGCCGCCTTAATGCGGGTCCTACGGGCACAACTTCGGTGGCAGTATTGGCAAGACTGCTTTCGATGCGTTGCCCCGGGGCCCCAAAGAAAATACCCCACACGTCATGCCATCCGCGATCCGGGATGCTGTGTGCACTGCAGCGGGGAAATATTCGTGGTACGAAGCTTGTTACACAAACTCGGAGAAAGGTCCAAATTGGAAAGCTCCGTCCTAGAGTCCAAGGGCAACGTTGACATCTGTCATACCCATCCAAGCGTACTGCTGGTCTTGGTAAAGGCCACACTGCGATCGAAGCCTGCCGAACTCACCGATCAGAGCCATGTACGGGGAAGATGGATGCCTGAAAAGGGGAGCTCTTTGTCATCAACAATGCTTTAGCAGATAGCAACGATTTTTTAACGCCGCCAATCAAACTTCTTGTAGATGTGACTTTCCTGCAGTTGTCGTGCTTACACGACTGCTCTTTCATTTCATTTTCATTTTTTCCTTCCCAAGACGTAGACACGAATGCACTTGTCCGGATATACCAGCCTCATCAAGGTATTGGCAGACTAACAGATACGCCTTGGCATGTCGTACGGACCAGAGTTTGTAGAAGACGAAGTTCTCCCGAGATGGGAGGGTGGGTTAGGATGTTTTGTGGGCGTTTGGGAGGCGCATGATCTGCGAGCTGTAATGGGATGCGCGACTCATGTGTCTCTGGCACGGCCCGTCACATCAAGGTCCTTATCCTGCAGACGTCGTTTGCGGGCGGGAGTTTTCTTCTTCTTTTTCTGAACCCTGGCGATGACCCGCTTCACCACGTGTGATGCATGCATGCATAGTAATATCTGAAAACCCCATTACGTATCGCAGGAAAAATGAATCGAGCATTGTCAGCGTTTTGTCGAGATCATCGTAGCTAAGACAAAAGCCCGAAATTTTTTCCGTAGACTCTCCTCGTGGATGTGGCATACTAGCGTTGAAAAGAGCGTTATTGATTTGAAAGCTGCAATGGGGTGTTACGTCCTGTTGGCGGCTATAGATGACAGGGAGGAGGCTGCGAAACATCGATGCGCATGATCGACCGTGTATGCCACGAGTCATGGCGATATCCATGCTCACCCGTCCCATCCATCTTAGGATGCGCATGGCTTATGAAAAGTGAGAAGAGAGAAAATATGGTGCGACTGGTAGCCAGGAATGGTCAGGCGTGGTGGTTGTATTGAATTGTATGCCGTGCGAGGCAAGATTGACAGGTCCTGGCAACGCTATTTCCCCGCACCACACACTCGGAGGCCATGGCAGAGTACCATTATGCTGTACTCCCGGCGGAGATTCTGCTTTGATTTTGGCGGAAAGCTTCCCGGCGTCTGTCCGTAAACTTTGATTGCCCGTGGCGACCTGCGGTGCGTTCAAAGAAACTCTGTATACGAAATGCTGTGAAACGTCGTGGAACCGGGAGCATGCCCAGTGAATCCAAATGCGTCCCCGTAGCGCGTTTGCAGATACAATTCGCTCTGATCTGCCTATTCGAGTTTGACAGGCAGGTATGACAACTTTAACTCAAGAATGTGTCTGACGCGAGGGACGGTAGTCTGGGTATACTCCTAGAATTCGGGCCAATCATGTTTAGCATGAGTGGTGACAGTTTTCTTGGAGGTGACACAAGCTGCGTTCGAATTGAGCTTATACCGACGCGCACACCTGACTGAGGCTTGCAATCAAAACAACGGCGCGCTGGAATTCGTCATGAGTAACCACTTTCGAAATGACAACCTTGCCGAGGTAAGCGAATTATTGCATCCGTTATCGGTTTTGGTCGTACTTGGGAGGCAATGAGTCTCATCACACTTGGCGGATCTTCTGCTTCGACATGAAACGTTGAGATCGTGAGGCTTTGGTTGAAAGTAAGGACAACGAGAAGGGCTGCGAAGTCCACTTAGGCCGGAACGGATTTGAACCCTGCTACTACGATCACGTTGGCAATATGAAGTTACTCCTTATAGGTTGACCTCATGACAGACTAACCAGGGTGTGTCGATTCATGCGTGATTTTAAGCACTACCTTCCGTTAACAAGGCCTTGGAGACTGACAGTAACTGCATGAGTGGCAAGAGCGTCGCCTAGCCTTATGCTGATCAGTCTAGATTGACAAGCTGCGGTAAGCCCGGTACTGTGGCTGTTAGGTACGTTCTGTATGACTCGGCAATATGCACAAGGTGACCAATGCGTTCAAGGCGCTTGTTTGTGGACGGTTGGTGGGGTGTCATTTTTTGAGATCGCTGAGCGTGGGGTGTTCGCGGAGGCTAGAACAGCCTCCGTGCTTGTTGTGGCTGCGGTCAGAGCGGGTAATGCCTTGAGGCGCACACATCAGGCGGTCATGGATATCTAAGGAGCGCCATGATGCTGGCATTGAACATGTTAGTAACAGTGATATAGAGCGGGGCAGCGGATTGACTCAACCTCCTTTGTTGGCGCATGACCTGAGAGCCAGCACACTGGCAAGGGCGTTGGAATAGTCCTAATCTACCGGCGCGAGCTGACGTAGAAAGAAAGGTCGCTAGATCAATTCTGCACTATTGGGTATGGAGCAGCATATGCAGGTGGCCCGCCATTGCCGACGTAACATTGATTGAAGATGCCGTGTTCACCAAGGGCAATGAGGCGAGTCGTACGTACAGATAAGGGACGCCAGAAAGGGGATGAAATGAAATGACAAGGAAGCTGGGATACATGATTTGATGTAGCATGTATGCGATGACTATATTTAGCGATGTGAAACATTTGGCTGATCGGTAGAGAAAGACGAGGATCCTGCGACCCGCCGCAAGCGACAATGGCCATCTGTCGTAGACGGAACACGGCATTTGGCCAGAAAAATCGATCATGTGCCACAGAAGCTGCTGCCCCAATGTCGTCTTCAACCATGCCCTTAATTCTGTCTGAGTGGGCCTCGTCCAAGCATGGCTTTGATCCCAAGCTTCGCGTACGTCTGCCTGCCTACTTGTTGTGGAGTAGGTGGGTTGTTTTGGGTCACGTAGCTATTACTTCCAACGCTTTCAGAGTCATAGACAACGGAATCATTCGTGGCAAGGATGTGCCGGCGATAGAGGCTTGCTTCCGGAGCTCCAGAAACAGAGACGCCAGATAACGAATAAATCTGTTCAGTACTTCCTGACCCAAACGATTTCTTGAGAGCCGGTGCGCCGAGATAGTGAGCAGATCCATTCTGGCTATTACTGATATGTGAACCTGCAAATGAAGAGGTAAAGCCAGATATCTGATTGTAATCGAAGGTGTCTGCTTCCGTGGGGAAAGCGAGGTGACCCAACTTTTCCACATTTTTGGCGCGAGTCATCGTTGCATCTATGGTGAAATTGCCACCTTCCAAAACGTTGTAGGATGACGATACCCTGAGAGGATAACTGTAGCTCCTACCATAGCCGTCCCCGAGGGATTTGTGGACGCCTATTGTGTTCTGGGACGTGACTTGATCATTCCCGCCGTTTGAAACTTTGCCACTGATCGCGAAGCTCAGATCTTGGACCCAAGTGACATCCCGCGAGCCTTCGGAAGTGATGATTGTGGAACTAATCGAGACAGACCTGGAGGCCCTGACCGAGTATTCTAGAGTGTCGACCGTCCCGTCCGTTCCTTCAGTGATCGACGAAGATAAGCTAAGAACAACTTCTGGGGCGTCAATTGTAGGGAAAGTACCCCGCGTAATACTGTCAGTATGGTCCAACCATATGAAAACTTTCCCTGTCACTACCCAATTCGAGCCCACCGTTTCCGTCAAGTTTCCGTTTCCTTTGCCATCGTCATTAATTCCAGCCACTTTTATCTCAAAAGTGTGCTCTTTTCCGTCGCAAAGACTTGGAAGAAAAGGTGTGACATCGATCTCATCCTCTTGGAGATCGAAAGCATCAATGCCGACCACGGGCCGCCAGAAGCCTGGAACAACACCACCAGTGAAGATAATCGGAAAAGGCCACGCTACCCCAACTAGGGTCCCATCGATGAAGAGTTGCAATTCTCTGAAGGGAGAATACCCGTAAAGCGTCGTCTCATTGCCAAATGCTGTAGTGTCGGAAGAAAGAACGTTGGCCCACCAAAACTCTTCGGTTGCTTGACCAACGGCCGAGAGACTGACAACAGCTTTTTTGACATTCCGGGGTAAGGTAAGAGTATCAACAGCTCTTGATTCAGGCACGACGAAACCACTGGGTTTGTCCAAGGCAGATTGATGCGCAGAGATGGGGATGATAACGTTCGCTGCGCCTGTGCCTTCCGCGGTGAAGAAGGTAGCTGTCAAAGTGGTTTCCCACTTCCCTGTATACGTGTCGTCTACTAGATTGCCAAGGTCAAAGATTATCTTTTGTGGCTGCTGGAACAACGATAAGTAGTTGCTCATATCTTTGACATACGTCCAAATGATTCCATTTTGTGTAGGTTCGGCAGTCGATGTTCTGAAGATCTCGGTGTCGTTGAAGAACATGAGCGCAAGGCGGTCGTATTGTCTTCCTGCAGAAGTAACAGTAAAGTTGATCGTGACTCTGTTGAAATCGCATTCGGGCGGATTATATGTTCCCACGAACGGGATACCGTAAGAGTAGGCAAACTCGTGGACCATAAGCGTTTTCTCGCAGCTCGTGTTTGGACTCATGATGGGCGGTGACACTTGCAGACATTCTAACAAGGGCGTAGTTTCATTCGGCGACCGGCCAGTCAAAGCAGAGCCGGTATGATGCAATTGGTATTGCGGCGAGGCCAGGGAGGCTGAGATTGGTTGCGAAAGAGTCATTAGTATTAAGAAGAAACACATGAAAGGCAATGCCGTTCGATGTTGACATGCTCGTTTCCCTTCCCAATACAACCGTTTCTGTTCACCCATACCCTGCAACGCCGAGGCTAGAGTCATGCCCATCTTTTGAATACAACCCTTTCCGAACTTCCTTTGATCTCCCAGAGTAGGTTTGCTGGAACGTGCACACTCCGATGACGCCGCGCTGAGGTATCTCTGTAACAAAAGCCAGATAAACGTTCCGTCGACGCCGCGCGGAACTTGAATTGAAAGACAATATGATGACTGCGGATGCATGAGTACCGACAGCACGTTTTAAGGATGGAATGAAGTAGACAAACCTCGCTAAAATTACGGATGCAAAGAGAGAAAAGTGAGCGATGCGATCAGCCTCGTCCCCGATGGTTGTCCCAAAATCGTTTCGTCGCACTCTTGATGATTTCCGAGTCGCCGAACCGCGAACGATAGTAATTGATGAGGGCAAACTCGTCTGGTGGGAGGATGTATGAATTGGGTTGCGCTTTTATCTTTGCGTGGACCTCAGCCAGTTTCCTCTCGAGATGCTGAGCGAGACGTTGGTCGACACCGGCTGGAGAGTTTTGTGCCAAGTGAACAGCCTGTGCGAGGGTTAAGTTTCCCATGCCCGCTATATATTCTGCACCCATGGTGGGCAATGATAGACGATTGCTGGAATAAAGTAGGTGCGAGCGGGGTGTGTACGAGAAGGGAAGGCGCGAGTAGATAGTGGGTAAACACTTGGGCACAAGGTGGCAAGAGGGGGCAATCACAGGAGATGGGGTCGAAAATTGGGCGCTGGAGAGGCTCAAAGTATATAAATATACGTACCAGAAAGGCGCACGTGGAGGACAGAGCCCAAGTCAGGTCTACGAGCTTAGTTTGAAGCTGTAACCCACTGGCGACGGATGTGCTCCGTTTCGGGAGCTGTCAACGCTGCAGCTGCAAGCCTACCCGCGCGATGAACGCATGTGCCAGCAGCCCCGGTCCTGCAAGGAAGCGATAATGCCTGAGCAATTGCAGGGGAAGGAGGCAATCCAGAGTCAGTGGAGCCGGGTGGGGGTGCAACGACGCCGTTCCTGGTGAAGACGCGCCTTTCCGCCGTGCTGGAACGCTGAAGCAGCCCAGTGCAGACGACGAGTGCGCAGGCCAATAGGGGGCTAAGGCGGGCCTCTTTTAGGGCAGACTATGTGCCTTTGAATTTTAAGAACAAGGTTCTTCGCAACCGTCAGCTTCTCGATTCGTAGGCGTGGATGGCGACTGGTGCCGAAACAGGGTCAAAACTTTAATAAACCTTCGCAGCCGTGTCGCCGACCCGCGCAGGGAGAAGTTCAGGGAGCGTTGGATGGCGGATGCGGCGAAATTGACAACCGACGGCCCTGCCACGAACGCTCAGAGCTTTTGGACTGGCGATGCGGCGCAAGGTGGATGCCAACCAGGATCGGCAGTAGAGACGAAGAGGACACGGCGGCGGGGATGTGTCGTCGCGAGACACTGCGCCAGTGCCACCATGCCGTAGTCGAATTAGGCTATTGAAGCGTTTGCGAACGGCTGCAGGCCGCTCGACGTCAAAACGTTGCTCATCCTGGGCACTGCGTCGTGCCCTTGTCCGGACCCATTACTCGCGCCCTCACCCTGGTCGACGATGGCAGATCGACCGACAACGGCTTGGAGAAATGGGCGGACGGCGGCGGAAGTTTTGGCTTCGCCAAGTGCTACGTCAAGCGCTCAATTGTTGCACGAGTCCACGGTGCAGTCGCACGACGACGCTCTCACGGCGAGACGGTGTGGAATGCGAGGTTGGGTTCATGCAGGCTGCCCCGCAGTTTAGCATTTCATCAATCAGGTGGGTGAACTGTCCACGCGAGCAAGAGGCGAGCAGCAAGAAAGGCATTCATGCGGGCGTTGCGACGGCGCCCATCAAGGACAAGCATTCTGTAACATGCGAGGTCCACGACGGCTTCGAGCAGCCCTTCGGCATTCTCAAATCAGCGAGAACATCAGACGAGGCCGACTCGCGTGACCGGCCGTGCGAGACAAGTCACGTTCTCAGTCGAGATGAAGAGTACGAATCCGTCAGCGCCTCCACTCTGCTCTGCTCTCTCCTGGCCAACGTGAAACAGATGGGGCGGCTTGTGCGGATCTCTTAGCTCCAGACCAAGTCGTTGATGGTCGCAGGGGTATCGTGCCCTTCCACCGCGCCCGTGCAGGCCCACAAACCTCGCGGGTGTCCACGACGGTGGCCTGGTGGTGTGTCCGTTTGTCGCGCGCTCCAAACGTCATTTCGGCGCGCACCTCCGCTAAGCTGGCGGGAGAAGGCTCATCCATGGGCGAAATGAGGCGGAAAAACCGCGTTAGCTGCCACCATCCGCGGGCGCCGGCCACGGTGCGAGGACAGGCACCACGTTGGCGTGTCATGGCGGCGAAACGCGCTAAGCGGCGCCTCGTGCTTCTGGAAACGCGGTAGAAGCATGCAAGCGGCTGCAGAGCGGACGAGAAAGGGCCGCGAATAACGCAGCGCCGTGGTCGATGGACTGCGAAGCGTTCCTGAGCGGAGCGGGGAGAGGTGCAGCTGCCGCGGGCATGCGTCGGCGGCTCGGCGGCGTCGGCCCGATGGACCCCTGCCCGGAAAAATAGACAGCTCCGGCGTCATGATCATGATTCCTCGTTGCTCGCCCAGCACCAGGCAGGCGACGCTCTCACGCCAGTCTCGATTCCACAGCCTCTGCCGCCTCCGATGAACGCCCCCGCGGTCCGCGTCTGGACGGAGCAGCTCCTGTTTCGGGGCCCTCTGTCGCGGCCCGCCGCTGCCGGCCGGCCCCAGACATTCACCTTCGCCCGCGCCCTCTCCTCCCTCCCCCCGCGAGCGCCGCGAGCAGCATTCCAGCGCACCTCGCCCTGCCTCCGCCGCGACGGGCGCCCGACCGCGACCCCGTCCCTGAGGTCTCTGCGCTTCAAGAGCGACAAACCGCCGCACACTCCAAACCCAACGCCCCATCTCGGCAGCCCTGAACCCGCGCCATCGCTCTCGCAGCGGCTGAAGAGGCTCTCAAAGCAGTACGGATGGCTGGCAGTGGGTGTCTATTTTGGCCTGTCTGCCCTGGACTTCCCCTTCTGCTTTCTAGCTGTGCGCATGCTGGGTACCGAGCGAGTAGGCCACTATGAGCACGTCGTGGTTGAGGGCATCAAATCTCTGATCCAGATACCGTTTCCTAACTCATTCAAGGGCTCTCGGGATCTGGAGGGACCTGTTGCGGAGGAAATCAGGGAGGCCGTGGCGAGAGAAGAAGCACTCGGACACGACGGCGTCCAGGCTGTGGGACGGAATGGAGGTGCTGAAGCATGTATGAGACCTGTCAATGTGAACAAGCTCTGCATCATCCCACTAACACATTCGCAGCACTATGGACCCAGCTCGCTCTAGCCTATGCCGTCCACAAATCTCTCATCTTCTTCCGTATCCCGCTGACCGCAGCCGTTCTTCCCAAAGTCGCAAAGACACTTAGAAAATGGGGTTGGAACGTCGGCAAACCAAAGCCTGCTTGATCATTAACTGCTCACTCCATCTTTACCACGTCACCCGGTAGAGATAGATTGCTCAAACATCGTATATGGCATCTGTATCAGTAATAGACGGTAGCACAGTGGGTGCCACTGCGCGTTGTAAGAACATGTAGGATAGATGTACACAGTATGTGGATTTCATGATATTCCCGTTCAACTAGCCCGTTCCCTCTCAGCCGAGGCCGCACTTGAGTCCCTGAGTCGTTAGCCTTTGACCAGGTTATCTTGCTACTCATCGATCGACACTAAGATATGTCATCTCCACATGCGCTACCCAATCATGTCTTCGTTTTTCCAACGAAACTCCCGCGCCGTACCATGAGCGCGGGGCCAATCGTAATTTTGCCTCCGTCCCATAAATTCACCACTTGGAGTTTCCGTATTCCGTACAGCGGTTCTCGCTTATCGTACCATGGATCCCTCCTACAAATGCAAAGCATATATTATGAACTAAACCATGCTTTCCGGAAATTTGGTATCAGATTTTTGCATTTACGATACTGGAATAGTGGACGCTGGATCCAAGCACAATGCAAGAACATACGTACTAAAGGGTGCCTTCTTCGGATGCTATTTCGACAAACCTTCTAAAGAATCACCTGCAATGGCGGAAAAGCACGAATACAGGCGGTGTTGTTAAGATTCAGAGTCGGCGACGGTCCGTGGTTTGAATCACCTTAGCACACCACTTATCGTCATCTTGGCCCATTGTGGAGAGCTATTTCCTCGATGACCGTGCGGGCCTATAATGTAGTCCCCAACTCCACTAACGTATAGGCTCCGCAAACTTGGTCCTGAGAACCAGAAGGGTTGTGTCGAACTCTCACCAGACCGATGGGCAGGCCGTGCAGTAGCGGTGGACGCCCCCAACGAGTGACCAGCTATGTCGACCGAGTTCCGTCCGACACTTGAGAACACCCTGATCACTCGACGCCCCCTCGCAGAAAGTTTATGATATGGAATCAAGCCGCCACTTACTCGAAGCCAAGGCTCAGGAGACACACAGATCGCATGAGCGGGAACTGCTCTTCCCAAGGCTTCGAAAATTAAAAGGCACCGTCTCACGCAGGCATCTTGTGAAAAAGCCACCAGAACATCCCCGGTCTCAGGGCTGTCAAAATTAAGTTTATACCGGCGCTGCAGACGATCTTCGTTCCCTCTTCACGATCTGAACTAACGCCCCCTAGCGCAGCCTTACCACGAGGTTCGGCCACACTAAGAAAAAGTTAATTATGGCGGTGCCAGTCGAACAATGTCTTCCGCGTTGCGCACGATACGTAGACGGTGGGTGGGTCTCAAATGCGTGGACGGGAACCACCCCGCGTGTGCATGATGATCTCTCTCGGTCCTCCACGCCCGTAGAGCGAGGCCGAGGATTTGCTGGGCCTACTGATTGGGAACGAACAGTACAATTTGTAAGGTTTAATGGGGAAAGGGGTAGTGGAGCAGAACGTCAAGAGTTGAGAAGTTGTGCGAATTCTGGGTCATGGGTTGTCGCAGGGAGGCACTGCTGAAGAATATGGTTGCGCGAATCTGAGGCTTGCTGACTATCCGGTAGTGCATTCGGAACGTACCGAGAGCTGCTCAGACATGTTAAACTTAGATTACTTAATTGTGCTCAGGCATGATTCATGGATGAGGCTCCATTCATTATGCTTCTGTGTGGCGTCGATTTCATCATGTACTAAGGGCCTCGCAATTCGGCATACCTACGCTGTACAGGGCCATGTGGAAGCCAGTCAAGTACAGACAGTCTGGCTATATTTCGGACTTAGTTTACAACGCCAAGCGTCATAGCCCTGGACCCTTGGAGCTTCGGCTTCCAGTGGGTTTGCTTTTGTTCCATGTTTTGAAGCGTCTAGAATTTCTGGCGCTTTTAAAAGCACACTTACTACTTGAAACACTAAGCGTGGATGCCTTGTACAGATTAGGAGATTTTTACGCAGCAGCTAAGCGCTTTGAACCTATCTGCTCGTAAGCATTCGAAGAACACCCACCCTTCAAACGGTTCATTATGAAGAGGCAGCGCGAAAAATCTGCCTTGCTGCTTACATCTCTGGAGAAAAGAAGTCACCATTACCAGCAAACTACAGCTATATCATCGAGGTGAACCTTTCCTTCGTTAGTACCTCTGTCTTGCCACCGAAGCCTTGGCCTCCCTACGATCTGAAGTCGGAACAATCCAGATTCGCTTTGCCTCACCACGTCCCGGGCGCGCGGTAGACTTCCGCAAGGCGAACAGTCTCGGGAACTGCTAGTTGTATGGCAAGTGGGCCTGCGGATGGTGAGTTGTAGAATCTAGGCGGCCAACTTCGGCCAACCTCGCTCTCGGCTCTCGCATTTCATCATCGGTCTCTACTACTTATTTCTTGAGGCGGTTTTGTTGCTGTATTGAGTTTAATTTGTATCTGGTCAAGAACACGTTAACGAGCTCTGTAACTACACCATGACGACTACATCCGAAATATCGAGCGGGGGAGTGTCGGGCCAATGTGATGCCCATCTACCTAAGAACAAACTGTCAATTTCCCTGCTCAGGATTCGAACTCTACCCTGAGCGCTTCAAAATGCTATCTGGTTTTCTTGAATTTGTGCTGTTAACAGTTTGCTCTCAGTTGAAGCGTTGTGAAAGCTTTGAATTCAGTTCCTCGCATCAATCGCCGTACCGGAACATCGTAGTGGATTGTTTAAATAACGCGTTCATTTGTTCTCCTTCCTGAAACATATCCTTCGAGCATGTTTCTCGAAAGTTTGTCTCGCAATTGAAATGCGTAGAAGTGTAGGTAGATCAATTGAAAGATTTTTCATCGCCACAGGCAACACTCCTTAACCTTATAATATTGTCGCTATCACCATGTATATACCATAGCTAGCACTGAATAACCGGTCATATCGGCAACGCGATGCTCTACCAAGCCGTATCCCTCTCGGTTTCGACCGATAGGCTCAAACGCTTCTGCGCCGTGTCTCTCATCGTGGGCCAAGCGTCCGAATTTCCGTCGGAATGCCTTACTTGTTTGAGTGCACCGGTCTTCTGCTTGTTATTCAAAGACATTACGATCCTCGGCTGCGGCATTTTCCCTCTCAGACCGCTAAGAAGCGAAGACCTATAGGTACGGGACAAATTACGTCTTTCTGATTGACAAAAATGAGTGGGCCACCGCGTCATATTGGCGGAATCTCGCAAAGTACAGTGAGAAGATCGCCATTCCTGAATAGATTGACATGAAACTTGCTAAATCTATCCACTAGAGCTTCTAGACCGATTCACGTTCGGATGCCGAGCGCACTGCAAGTCGGACCCTCAGCGCAAACCATACGGGCTGGTCGGAATGGTTATGCCTAAAGACTTGAACCTGCTGTTCGTTGAAACAGTACGTCTCTTGCCGCAAACTTCTCAGTAATCGACTGAGGTTTGCCTTTCTGCTCTCGATGGACTCCAGGAGGTCGATCTTTTCCGCCAGCGTTGTTTTATGCATGACGATGTGTAAAGTAATCCTCTGCTGAATCCCGACTAAACAGCCATCTGGGTTGTAGAGACTCAGATGATGATATTGCTAGGTAAGTTGAGTCTATATGTTTACGTGGCTCCATTTCCCAATCATATTTGCAATATTGTTCAAAGCTACTCAATGATAACCCCTGAGACATTACCTAAATCTTAAGCATCATCTGCCTTGATATAATCTGCTTCCATTGTAGGGTATGGCCCTCATGGTTCCTGAGTGCATGGGCAAAACACTCCCCTTTATTGTCAAACCTTCTAGCTATTAAAACCCCTCATAGTGATACATATACAATATAAATATATTGTAGGGTATGTAGATAGAATTTATATGCTTTGGCCTCTAGAGATTATCTTACAGAACCCAAAACAAGGTTTCATGCAGTTCAACAAAAGCAGTCCGTTCACGCTATACCGAGAGATTACACTAGAGACAAGCTTGAGTATCTGCTCACTCCTTCCTTTTAGCAAGCTAACGTGGGAAACAAAACTGTAAGGCATTATTCTCCTTAACCCTCACTTACACTCCCAACTCTCGAGCTTATCCGTATCCCCACCTACATACGTACTTCTCAACGGGAACCTACAATGTGTTCTCCTGAAACTAACGCCCTTCGCCACGGTATCATCAACAAAGCGTGTCCCAACAAGCGCATCTGGCGCGACGCCATTCTCGACCCACTCCACAATCGCAGCCAGAACATTGTATTTCGGCACGTACCCCAGTCCCTGTGCCGCTGCGCCGCTCTGCCCAATCTGCCACGCGCCCACGCCCCCGGAACAATGCCCCATTCCGGGCACGCGGAAGAACCGCATCCACACATCCAACTCTTCACTTCCCTCACCGGTTTCTCTCGATAGATAGTCATACCACGTTTCCGTGATAAACCCTGTAATCTGCTGGTCTGCGCCTCCATGAAAGATAAGCAGCTTCCCCTGCGCATCCCGGAAGCCGGAGAGGGAGGATGGCCATGTAACTGCGTTTCCAGGGTTCTTTGCCTGTGCGGCGTAGGCATCCTCAACAGAAAATGTCGACGGGTCCCAGGTGGGTGAGGAGTACACGGCGTAGCGGAACCAGTCTAGAGAGTAGGGGAAGGGGGTGCCGGAAAGGAGACGCTGTGTTGCTTGGGATTCTGCGCCTGGCGCGAGAGGCGGGTAGAGCGTTTTGCCGTCAGTACTGGAGAGTGGAGAGAACACCTTACGCACGGTTTCTACCTGGGTGGCGGTAAGACATGGGGATGTTGTGTTGGTGTTGGTGGGCTCGCAGAGGAGGACCTCTGGGCGAAAGGTCTTGAGGCAGTGGGCGGGAGAAGTGAGGATGCCGTCTTGTACACCGTCGAGGGCGTCGCATTGGGATAGGATTTCGTTGTGGATGAGGCCTTGCCAGATTTCGGGCTTGATAAAGTCGGAACTGTTAGCAGGACCAGTGATGGTGTAGAAGCTCGCGCGCCAGGCGGACATGTAGTTGAAGTTTAGTCCTGGAGCACCTGCAATGATACCATCGTAGTCGCTTGGAAATAGAGAAGCGGCTTGGATACCTTGTCGGCCGCCGCCCGAGCAGCCCATGTAGTAGCTCTTTTTGAGGTCTCTGTTGTAGAATGCTTTGATCAGAGTTTTCCCAGCCTCTGCTGCGGTATGCAGTGCTCGCCAGGAGAAGTCGATAACGATATCTTCGTTGTTGTAGAAGTCTTTCCCACCTGTGCCGTTGTGGCCATTGTTGGAACCCGTGGTAGCGAAGCCGTGAGACAGTCCATATGCGATGTCCTCGTATTTGATGCAGCCGTCTATTCCGCCATTTCCAGTTGCGAGGTATCTACCGGTCCAGGAATCGGTTTTCGGAAGGAATAGCTCGACGATGACTGAGGATCGGTTTGTCGTGGGTATTGTCAGGGCGATGCGGCATGCTTCTACCGAGAAAAGCTGGTTAGGCCGATTGCATGTTGAGTCAATACCATCGAGCGTGATGGTAGTGTTAGCCGGTACATATTCATGAAGGCGAAGTGTAGTGTTGGCTAGAAGGGATATTGCGTCGAAAGCTAGGCATGATTCGCGAAACGAAGATACACCTGCAGCTGCGACGGAGAGTGGGAATTGTAAAACTGGAAGCGCGAGCGTCAGATTGCGGAACATCGTGGCAAACACAGGAAAGAAATACCAAAGGTTACGCAGTGCTTTTATGCCGGGCTAGTGGTCGTGGTTTGTCGCTCAAAGATAGAGATTGATACCTGCACGGTCGATCTTCCTATAAATGTACCCCGCTTTTTCCACATCTGTGCCCGGATATGAACGACCGACCTTCTTCGCTGCAACTAGTCAGTGCAGTCGCGGAGCCATAATTTCAAATCATGGGGATTGTTATTCCCGTCCAGAGGCGAAAAGTTTTGAAATCGTGTGTTATCCTTCAGCCCTCTACCTAAACTTCGTCTCCGTGATTGAGCAACACTAGACCCACCGTCGATACTCCATCAACATTGAAAAGAAATTATCAGGCACAATTGAATTTTCCAACGACCGTAAACTAAATACCAACCTGCTCAACCAACGCATCACAACTCATCCTAACCAGCATCTCCTTACTGCTCAACCACACCATCCAAACCCCGAATCCACACCCAAACCATCTACCACCTTTTACACCTTACATTTACACCCCCAGCACCTTTTCACCCCATCAACAACCCTCTCCTCACCCCATACTCCACCCACCCACAAAATCCCTCACCTCCACTCTCCCAATCCCACACTCCAAACACGCACCAACACCCATCCCAACACCACATCCACATGTATACCCGGCGACGCATAAATTCCCATTTCCATCAACACAAGAGCACCACAGAAACACAGAACCCGACCACCCATCTCCCTCCATCAGCATACACACCCCCTCCCCATTTCCCAACAAACCCAAGCTTACACCCCATCACAACCCACCCCCAAATACCAACCTCCGTTCCAATTCCAATCAAGCCCAGATACCACCGCGGTACCCAGCTCCACTCATCTACCATCTCAACCCACGAAAATAGCTCCTCGTCATCACGCGAATACACTTACAAACTAACGCTTATACACTAACTAAGCAGGCGTTCTAATCCGGCTTCTTCGGGGAATGAATGAGCTTCGTCTCGTTTTGTTGTGTCATGTTTTTATGCTGTTGCTGTGTAGGTGTCTGGTATGTGGATGGTAGTGAGTTTTGAGACGGGGATTTGATTTGAGGGGAGGAGTGTAGATGAAGGGTGGATTGTGGGAGTATCTACGTAAAGAGGTTATGGGGTGATAGAGTGATTTGGTGGTCTTTGTGCACGGGAGGCGTCGGTCGTGGGTTGATGTAGGTCGTATGTGGTAGGCTAGGTTGATAGGGAGGGGGTATTTACAGAGCTAGGTGGGGGATCAGGATGCACAGTTTGGGTAAGATAAATTCAACCTAGTAGAGTTGGATAGAGCTAGGTTGAGGAAGTTCAAGTATAGGATGATGTCTATCAATCAATCACT
Organism: Paracamarosporium sp. OC-R06-R3; assembly: GCA_019828545.1. Taxonomy (NCBI): domain Eukaryota; kingdom Fungi; phylum Ascomycota; class Dothideomycetes; order Pleosporales; family Didymosphaeriaceae; genus Paracamarosporium; species Paracamarosporium sp. OC-R06-R3. The sequence continues at coordinate 471,518 of JACVRA010000364.1, read as the reverse complement.
TACTCAAAACAGCGCAGTAATCCAGAAAACAGGGATTTTCTCTTGAACAAACACTCTTATTCAACTACACCACCCTAGCGTACAAACACCAGGTCGAAGACAATGAGGATATATATATACACACCTCATCTCCACCCCATCTACAAAGCGCGATAAAAGGAAAAGTCGGTGGCGCGACCACCATGCATGCGTCTAGTCGCTCTAAACACGGTCTAGTAGGATATCTATCTCATCGTTGTGCTGGACTTCCAGGATGCAACCGCCTTCTCTGCTTCTCACCATTCCACTCGACTCCCAACCAACTCGCCGACATACTATGCTTAATCGAAGGAGCTCTTGAACACCCACCGCTGGTCCTCGCCCTGCGTGAACGGCACGCCGAGCTCAAACAGCGTGGTGACGGCCTCGGAGAAGTCCTTGAAGAAGGCGTCGTTGTCCCTCGCGTACTTCTCGGTATACGCGCGGAACGACTTGTCCTTGATGAGCTCCATGTCTGTGGGCAGCATCATGAGGGTCTTGGTCTTGACGTCCTCGAACTGCTTGGGGCCGTTCCACTTCTTCCACGACCACTTCTCCTCGAGGAGCAGCTTGTAGTAGTCGTTGGTCAGGGTGGTAGGGCTGAAGGTCCAGGGGCCGTCGAAGCCGGAGCGGTCCGTGTGGCAGCGGCCGAGGGCGTGTGCGCCCGAGAGAGCAACCATCTCCTTGTCGCCGAAGCCCATGCGGCCGAAGATGGCGCGGATGTGGCTGGCGCCCTTGGAGGCGTCGGGGAGACGGCCGTCGGGCGTGCAGAAGGAGACGTCGCGGTCGGAGCGGCCGGGGCGGTAGGGGATCTTGGGGCCCTGCATTTCTTGGACGGCGGCTACGCCCGCGAGGATCCAGAGATCGGAGTAGGTGATCCAGGGGAACTGCTCCTTGACGGGCTCGAGGAAGTCCCGGGCGGCTTTCAGGCCGGCGTTGGCACCGTGGTCGCCTTCAGGGGCGAAACGCATGGTTGCGCCGTTGGAGCCACCGGTGCCCGTCTCCTTGTCGTAGCTGAAAGTATGTTAGCACGATTTCTTGCCATGGGGGATACCAGTGTTACTCACGTTCCGGAGGCGTGCCATGCCAGTCGGAGAAGAACTGGTCCGTAGCTGCCATCGTCGTAGTCATCGTGCTCCTCCAGCCTCTTTGCAATCACGTTGTACACGTCCTGGTAGTCCTCGAATCGTGGAGAGAAGACAGCAGGAGCCTTCTTCGATTGGCCGAACAACTCAGGGTTCAGCAGGTAGATGCCATATCCTGCGGCGATGGCAGCGAGAGCACCGGCACCGTAGAGCATGCCATTGGGGTTGCCCTCGAATCTGTCCTTCTGCGAGTCCTCGGAAGCATAGCCGCGGCGCTGGTACTGCTGGCGGAAGGCCTGCTGGGGGGCAACGAAGCGGGCGGAGCGCGTCGAGGTGGTGCGGAAGGTGGGCGCTGCGGTGCGCAGAGCGCGGGTGAAGCTTCGTGAAGCGGATGCCATCGTGGTGAGGTACGGCTACAGCGTCGATGGGCGTCTCGGCTCGGGTCCCGATGTCTATAACAGTCTCGCAATGTCTCCCGCGATAAGAGAAGCCGGGGGCGATGGAACGAGGTTTCGCAGCTTCCCAAGGTCAATTGGTGGCGCAAGTGAAGTGAGGACAGAGGCGAAGATGGTCGGGGCGGATACGGGTGGTACTTAAAACGCCAAACGGTTGCGCTTGAGCGGCAAACACGCTCGATATTCCATCCTCTTCCTTCAAAACCTAGCCGGCAACTTATCGAAGTGGGTCGTCAGGTACCGCGCAGCCAATCGCTTTACTCGGCGCGCCCATCTTCTAGAACCATGTTGCTCATCTAAGCCAGCTTGATTACCGCTCTATGCCTTACTCCGCCGAAGGGTTGGCCGTGAACTGGGCAAGCGTGGAAAGGCACGCCGAGGAACAGAACGAACATGTGGCGGGCGAGAGAAGCGTCTTTATTGGGACGTCCGCAGAGCCTCAAGTTCCCCTCACTCACTGCATCTGTCATCCTACTTCCGTGGCCCGTGATTGGCCACGGAGCTCTGGATCGACCGCATCCTTGAGTGCAATTGAGGGGTAGGTTTTGAGACACCTCTGATTGTGTCCATGATAACCTCGTCTTCGCAGACACAAGGCTGCGTCTGTAAAGCCCGAGCAGTGCTGCTTCTAGATGCTGGCTGATGGTGTAATCCGATGCGTTGCTTGCCATCAGCCTTCGGCCCACTTGCCGCGAAAGTGGGCCGAACACTCCGCTCCACCTCCGCCTCAGACGCCGTATCACACGGTGCGCATTATCAACATTGGTCTACAAGGTATTTTTAGACTACTAGTCGCATCGCCTGGAGAACAGGCGAAGCTGCAAAAACCGTAAAGTGTCATAACGCTCAAATTACTAGGAGAACCATGCCTATGAATCCATAAAATCGTACCATGTGTCCTGGTGCGCTAAACAATGTCCCTTTACAACAATGAAGAATCCTCCCAGCATATGTCATTAATGTGAACCAATCAGAAACGTTAATTAATATGCCATCCAGACTCCACCCAATGCACCGAAAGTGGCACGTATACCCATCGTGGAATCGTAAAGCATGTGTCTTGCGGCGTTTCGCAAACTTGGATTAATAGAAAAACTCCATGCTCGGTGAAGGAGTTCTACTGTCATACGGAGAATAAAAAGGCAGATGGTGTTGCACCAGGCTGTCAGATTGAGAGGGTTGATCTGGAGTTGCGCTCCGCAGTCTTAGCTCTGCCACCTCTTTCTCGATCTTGGGTTTGAGCTGGGACCAAGACAGCATATTGGGCATCTTCGGGATGACGACGGCGCGCCGATACGATGGACATGCTTCCAGCTCTCTCTCACTAATCGGAGGCGTCAGCCAGGCGGCCTTCTGCTTGAAGTACTTCTTGCGTGCTTTCTTCTTTTCATGGAAGTCGGACGACCTGGACTGTCTCGCGCGGTCCTCCCAGAGCTCCATTTTGCGTGCGAAGTCGTGCCGTTCCTGTACAGCCTTTTCCCTCCTGTTCACCCACACCCTGTACTCGGCGTGCCACGTTGCAGGGTTCTCGTCCCGTTCTTGGGCGTATTCGGCGAAGAGCTTTTGTACGTCTGCAAGCACGTAGGCATTCTTTTGCGGATGCGTGTTTCCAGGTCCAACTCCTACGTAGTTGTCCCACGAATCGAAGACTGCTACGGGCAGACACTTGAGGAGATCTAGAAGATGGTCGTCGCTCACATCCTTGAGCATATCTAAGACTTCGTGTTCTTTTATTATCTTGGAATGTAGACAAGTCTTGCACCATCGACGAAGGAACGCCCAGTACGTTTTGCGCGTGGATGGCGTATGGCAGCTCATGCATCCGTGCCCGTGCCGCAAGTGAGCGTATTGAAATTCTGTAAGGACCGAGGGTGGGTCCGGAAGAGTCTTGTCATAAAAGAAATCTCGACTATGCTTCCAAAGCATGGGATTGTCTCTAAGGAAACGGAAGCACGAAGCGATCTTGGTGCGCATTTCCAGCAGTTGGGCGGGATCTGAAAACCTCAAAATGGTGAACCAGCTGTCCAGGTCGACTTGTTTCTTCAAGATTGTACCTCTCCTGAACTTGGTGGGCGTTGGCAAGCGCGGGTTTCGTGACGTGAGCGGCCGGTCGATGAATCGTGCAGGTGCCGTTGTGGGCAATGAAGTGTAGACGTTGGCATACCTGTCCACCACGGATTCTTGGTGGCCGGTCCTCGAGTCTTTGGCTCCTCGTTTGCGCTTTTTGGATTCGACGCCATCCGGACCTGGGATTCTGGTCAGCCTTATTGGCCGGGACGTGGCCTCCTTTTCTTTTCTTCCCCGCTTTCCGCCGGGCGGACGACAGTCGAGAACGGTGCCATAGGCTGGTGGGGTTGGCCGCTCTTCGGGCACTTGCTTGTTGACTCTGAAAGCGAAGTCCTTGGAATTAACCATTGCTGGTCAGCAGACCAGCCGCTGAAACGGGATGCAGGAGACGACGGTCAGAGCACTGGGGGAAACGCCGGTGGCAGCAGCATAGAGCGGACGCGGACGCGGGCGCGGGCGATGAGCAGAGGTGTAGAGGGCGAGGTGGGGCGGAGAGTGGGCGGAAGGCTGCGAGTAGGATGAGAGACGTCGGTTTTGGGGCCTGCAGCTCTGACACTTGGCTCCCGCTCCAGGTCTGGTGGCTCGGGAAGGACCAGACCCAGACTAAGCGAGAAATATATCCGCCGCATTTGCCGGCCCACGGGCGCATGCGGACATCAGCCTGTGGGCGTAGGGATGGTTACCACGGATGGCGAGCCACCGAGGGCACCGCGCAGGGCTGTTGAGGCTCAATCGACGCGATGCGACTTTCCCATGACCATGAACGAATGCCGCACAGGCCGCGCGCTAGCTGACCATCCGACCAGAAATTCCTCGTCGCCGCCGCCGGTCCGATGTCGGATCGCCCGTGGGCGTCCCGGTCCGTGGGTGGCGACGAGCTGACTTGCAGCATCAGCGCAAACCGAGGCCATGCTGGTGTGCTGGTATGCTGGCATGCTGGTATGCGCCCTGGCTGCACGAGAACTCGACGAGGACTAGCAACCTCGCACGCACGCCCTACACAGCAAATGGCCTGCTCTACACAACCGCCCATCGGCTGACTCAGGACGCAATACAGCCCGCCGCATGACACTGCGAACGAGAGCGGCGCCGCCGGCATGATTGGCTCCTCCGTCTGGGGAACGGACGCGAGCTGCCTCTTTGGAGCAAGCCACACAGCGAGTCGGCTGTTGTAGCCCATAGCGGGCAAGCACATGCGGGGCGACAGCCTTCACCGAATCCTAAATCCGAGTTCCGAGCACAAGGGAGCTCCAGTCATATTACGCACCAGCTGTGCGAAAACGGAGAGCTGCTTCTATAAAGCACTGGCGACATACATATCCAGCACGCGTTTGCGACCACGTCCGCGAGAGCTCAGCACTGGGCTGCTCAACACACCGGAACCGTCACCATGTTTTCGCACAAAGAGAGTAAGCATTAACGAGTCGACGACCCACTGTACTCTGACTGACTGACCTCCTCCAGAGGACGCGTCCAACCTGTCTGACGACATTGCGGTCCCTGCCTACGATGCCAACTATGACGATGACGCCCCAGACACCGTCCTCTGCCCGGCGCATACCACGGAGCGCAAGCTAGTCACCAAGATCGATCTGCACGTCGTGCCCTTCCTCTGCATCATGTACCTACTAGCCTTCTTGGACCGCGTCAACATCGCCAATGCCAACGTCTTCGGCCTCTCCAAAGAACTCGGCTTGGTCAAAACCAAGTATAACAACGCGCTCGTCATCTTTTTCGTCCCATATATTCTCTTTGAGATTCCCTCTAACGTTATACTCAAGAAGTTGAAGCCGAGAATCTGGCTTTCCATATGCATGTTCGGCTTCGGGCTCGTCACCATGCTCCAGGGCTTTGTGCAGAACTACTCGGGCTTGCTGGCAACGCGCTTCTTTCTGGGTGTGTTTGAGACGGGAATGTTTCCAGGCGCCTTCTATCTGATCGGCATGTGGTATCGCAGAAAGGAAGCCCAAAAGCGATATAGCTTTTTCTTCTCCAGCACTACATTGGCCGGCGCATTCGGCGGCCTGCTCGCCAGCGCAATCGGTAAAATGGACGGCATGCGCGGCTACGCTGGCTGGCGCTGGATTTTCATCCTCGAAGGCACGCTCACCTGCGTGGTTTCATTCTTCTTTTTCTTTTTGCTGCCCAACTTCCCCGAGGAAGTCAAGTGGCTTACGGATGAAGAGCGCGAATACGTCCAGGCCAGGCTACGCATCGACCAAGGCAGAAGCGCGCGAGAGCGACCCATCAAGCTCGCGGACGTCGGACGCGTTTTCAAAGACCCGAAGATTATTGTTGGCGGCTTTATGTACTTTGGTCTTATCGTCCCGGCATACGGATACGCGTACTTCTCGCCCGCCATCATACAGAGCTATGGATACAGTAAGATCCAGACCCAGCTGCATTCTGTGCCGCCGTGGGCAGCAGCTTTCGGGTTCGCTATGCTTGTTGCGTGGTTCTCGGATCGATTGAAGCACCGCTTCCTCTTCTGCATCTTCCCAATTTGCGTCGCCATCTCGGGCTTCGCGATACTCATATCTGTACACGACAATCGCGAAGTGCAGTATGCGGCACTTTTCCTCGTCGCCATGGGTGCGTACACAGCTATGCCTGTTATCGTATGTTGGTTCAACATGAATTTGGGTGGGCATCACCGTAGAGCTATCGGCTCGGCTTGGCAGGTCGGTTTTGGTAACATAGGAGGCATCATTGCCGTCTATGCGTTCCTGGACAAGGATGCGCCGAAGTATATCCCTGGATATTCGATATGTCTCGCGTTTGTGGCGTTGAGTGCGCTTAGCTGCTTGCTGTATTTCATCCTGTGCCAGATGGCAAACCGAAGTCGAGAGAAGAGTGTAAGAGATGTGGGGTTGACAGAGTATGAGAAGACGGAGATGGGCGACCTGAACCCGGATTATAGGTACTTGCTGTAGATACAACAGCTTGTTGAGGGGAAAATCCAGCATTTGCGTGGAATGTAAAAACAGGTAGCAAGTAAACAATACTATCGGTCTTCATCGAGCTCTGCACTGTTCGTTTCCGGTATCTTCGTGGTACCCAACGGTGGTACATGAACCATACTTGGGGCATAGACATTTGCCCTTACTCGTGCGGGTAGCTTTTACGTTCGTCAAGTCTTAACGCCCTTTGTTGGGATTGACAAGCGTAAACCTCCAAGGTGAACGCCAATATTCCTCATCTTCAAGTAACACTCGGTGCCGTTTCGCTTGCTGTCTCAGCACTCTGATTATCACTCCAAATCTCTTTGCTCTCGCTCTCAACGGTTTTCATCGCTTTCGCAACTTCCTCCAGTCTGTTGACGACCTCCAGCACTCCTCTATTTACTTTCTCAAAATACCGATCGTTCGCCTCTCGTCTTTTCCTGCTAAGCTGGATGTCGTGCTCTGTTTCTTCCTCTAGCTTGCTCTTCTCAAAGGTGCCGCCAGTGTTGCTGGTCGAATTTGGAGAACTCTGACCTGGCTTCTCTGTAGAGCGTTCGGGAATGCTGAGAAGTTGAGCTACGTTGTTATCTGTGTCCCCGGCAGAACGACGTTCCTCGGAAGACTGGTCCAACTCTTCAGCTTCAGAGCGCGCCCATGCTCTCGCGAGATCGATCTGTGCGTTGCGTAAATCTTCCAAAGCACGGCTGTGTTCACTGCCAAAGACGGTCATGCCCGGCCCTTTTATGGCGCTCAATTCCACCTCCTCGAGCGTGTTTTGCATCTCTGCCCATATTGCTTCGGCACGCGATGATTGCTCGGCCTCTGCGGCGGCATTCTGCTGCTTCTGGTGGCGGACAAAGGGCGCGTTGGGGTTCGAAGAGATGAGCGTCAAAGGGTCACCTTCGTAGGTGGAGGCGGATGTCGTTGGCGGGGGTGGTCTTTTGGCATCTGGTGATAGTAGGGAGCGTTGTCGGGCTAGGGGGGCACGTGAAGGTTTGTCGGTACCTGTGCCTGGGAGGAGGGACGTAGCAGAGGCGTTATGCGAGGGTGGACCGACGAAGAGAGCGGGCGCTGGGAGCCGCGAGGGAGTTTTGGTGATCTTGTTAGTAGACATTGCGCTCTATTAATCAAAAACTATCTTCCAATTTCAATCGCTGATGCATGAAAAGCAGAATTAGTGCTCGATCGTAGTGTTGACGAAGGGTTTCATATTGAGAGAAGGAACATGAGGGGGTAGCACGCGTGCTGAGGGACGCTTGTCCATGATAGAGCGAGCGTGCGTGGGGCAGGTGCATTCCGCGCTAGCTCTCCTTCGAGCGTTAGCGCTTCGGTTTCCGCCAAGCCCACAATGAATTGTCGCAAGAGCATCCCGCAACCTTCAACTTCTTCAGTCCGCCATACTAACCACCCACCCCACCCAGCGATTGCATCGACAATACCGCCATCATGGGTAAAGGTACGCATTTGCAACCATTGTTCCATCCAGCGCAAGATTCTGTCGACTCGCACGCTGCACCCGTTGCTACGACGCAAGAGCTTACAATGGAACACAGGACAGCCGAGAGGTCTCAACGCCGCGCGCAAGCTTCAGAACACCCGTCGTGAGGGCAAATGGGCCGATCTCCACTACAAGAAGCGTCTCCTCGGTACCGCCTACAAGTCGTCTCCCTTCGGTGGTTCTTCCCACGCCAAGGGCATCGTCCTTGAGAAGGTCGGTGTCGAGGCCAAGCAGCCCAACTCCGCTATCCGAAAGTGCGTCAGGGTGCAGTTGATCAAGAACGGAAAGAAGGTCACTGCTTTCGGTACGTGCCCCAAATCTTAGACCTTCATTGAGACGGGTGAACAAGGTGGCGAAGAAAATTGTGGCGTGAGCACGGCTAACGTATAGTAGTCCCCAACGACGGTTGCCTTAACTTCGTGGACGAGAACGACGAAGTCCTCCTCGCCGGTTTCGGTCGTAAGGGCAAGGCCAAGGGTGATATTCCTGGTGTGCGTTTCAAGGTCGTCAAGGTGTCCGGTGTCGGTCTGTCTGCTCTGTGGAAGGAGAAGAAGGAGAAGCCCAGGTCATAAGCGGCTCGCAAGCAGCAAGGATTGGAATATCGGAGAGTGAAACGACAAGCGATGAATTGTGGATCTGCGGACATCAAGGAAGGGCAACGGAGTCTTAGCATTGGGGATCTTCAGGGCTTCTTCCCGCACTATATCGGCATGTGAAAAGATCATGATTTGGCTTGGGGTTAGGTAGAAAATCCTAATCTATCCAAGCGTCCAACACTCCATCCCGCCCGTTCCTGATGTCATTGCGGTAACTCTGGATACCACAAGATGCAATTGAGAAGGTTGATGTTTGGTGCATCTCCCTTGAGATTCAACACGAACTTTAACTGACTCCTTTCGTCTCTTTGATTCACATGGCTTTGCATGACGGAATCTCTAGTCGCCCTTGATGCTCATACCCTGCCCTCTTTCCTCAGTTGTCAACGAGATTTCCTGGAGTATTCGGTTATACGACGAGTGTCCGAGTGTCTGCGACGAGAGTAAATAGCTACAGGACAACGGTTCGCTCTTACTGTCATTGAATTCGCTATTTGGACCCCTTGATGCATGATATCCTGCGAAACTCTGCTTCGTATGACTTTAGAACATGAACTCGACGGCGTGTTTAACTACAACACAACCAACCATGCGCAAAGTATGAGTAATAGCAAGCTCTTCAGTATGTAACGTTGCGCAATCTTACCCAACACTATGCCTAGTTACGCCAAAGAGATGAAGGCCATCCGATCCTCGATTTCCATGCACCGACCCAGCGCTGACCCGCAGTCGCACCAAAGCGACAAAGCCATACAAGAGGGTATCTCAAACACAAACGCCACTGTGCCCAACCCGCAATGCATAAAGACCAGCGTACCCAAGAATAATGCTATGCCATCAACCTCCAACTTATTTCGAAAACAAATCGTTAAATCCCTCCTCTAACCCCGTCTCTTTAACCCCCGTGTAACCCCCAGCATCATACTTGAACTTGGGAGGCGCAAAGAGCTGTGCTTCTCGTTCTACCGTCCGAGGGACGCCCCTACCCTTCAGCCCCTGTCCCAGATCTCTGTTCTTCTCCCTGTCCTCCTCGAAGAAGTTCCTCTTCCTTTCTTCAGGTTCAGGTGCCCAGGCGGGTTTGTGCCAGGGATCCGCTTTGGCAGCAGCAGGCGCTTTGGGCGCAGCAGGGATGCGTCGGCGGAATGGATTTTGCTCGGCGCCGGTTTTGAAGATCGAGACGGGTGGGGTTTTAGTCGGTGATGGTTGCTCGGGCTGAGCGGTGAATTTGGGAGTGATGAGAGAGGGCGCGTGAGGCGCAAAGCGGGAGTGGGTCGGTGTCCAGTCCATTGCCTCGCCATCGCCATATTGAGTGACGGATAGTTTGCGATTAGTCCAAGGAGTGAATTCACTGTCATCGGTCGCCGCGACGGATGTGGCGGTCAACGTGGGGGATGGAGGGTACGCATTGAGCTCGGAGGGAAAGCTGGAGGCGAACCCGGCGGCCATGGAGTCAAAGCTTGTGTTGTTAGGAAACACATTAGTGTTTTGATGTCGAGGTGTCGTTTCGTTGCTGCCAGGTGCCGTTGGAAGGTGAGCGTCGAGCGGTCGTAGGAGTTCCTTTGTGGAGACGTATTTGATGGTGATTATCTTCCAGCTAATGCAGGTAGCGAGGATACCAATGGTGAAAAGTGCGATGTGTGTAAAGTGGAAGAAATTTACACGTTCGTTGGTGATATAGTCGTTGTCTTTGACGGAACTCTCCTGGAGGAACAGGTAACTGACTGAATTCAATAGAAGAACGACCACACGGGTTATCCAAAGGACAAAAAGTCCACGCATACGTCCGTTGGCATGTTTCATCTTTTGTGCTAGCTTTGGATTCCACCAGAGGGTAAGGAGGTCTGCAACAAGTGCGTAATACACGATTTGTCGGACTGGTGACGATACAACGCAACTCTGGTGAACCTCCCTCTCATATACTGTTTCTGATAAGCAATTTGCCCAATCGAAACTTTGATCCGAGAAGTCAAAGTATGCGATCGCGCCGAAACCGTGCCAGACGATAGCGACAACGACGCTAGCAATGTATACCCACTTCCCCAGCCATATGATCGCAAGAGTCGATATTTGCCGCAGAGTCCGCGTCTCGTCCTGGTATTTCTTAGACTGATCCAACTTACGCCGTACAGCGTCGGCTTTAGCTGCATAGCCAGCTTGTCGAATGCCTGCCTGAACCCTCTCAATACAGTTCTCGCAGACCAGTGGGTATCGTTCCTCTAGCTGCGCTTGATATTGCGGAAGCGTCGCTTCGAATTTTGCGTATTGCGGATCATTTTCATCTGGAAGGTATTCGGCGAGGGACCGATTCACAATCAACTGGTTCTTCTCGCAGCGTTCGCAGAAAGGTGACTCGGCAGGTGCGGACATGATGTCGGGAGTTGGCGAGCGCGCGCGTTGACTGAATGCCGGCTGAAATTGGGCGGTCAACTCGACCGGCGGGTCGGTGATTTGTCCACGCTATGAAGCAAGTCAGAGGTTTGTCTATATATACACAGTGAATGCGCGCGCTTTCCGTCATACCTCGTCCACATGGTTGACTGCTTCACAATAAGGGCAAACCCATGCTCGGGCAACACCCGAGCGCTCACTTGGTGAGGTTTCACCGCAGCCATGGCAGCGCAACTTCCGGCGCAACAGCTTCACCATGCTGAAAGAAGGGACTTGGGACGTTCTGAGGCGCTGCGGTCGGGATGACGGGAGTGGTGACGCTCGGAAAGTTCTGCCGTGGCTCACCGCCCGGCCAGAGCTACGCGAAATTTGGTTGCTCCCTCAAAGCTCACGCGGAACATTCGACGATCGATCGGTTCGACTCCAGCCTGCAGAAAGCTGGAAAGGAGAGTCGGGAAGTGCCTTGGACGCTTCATCTTCCTTCGTCCCTCATTTATTAGTCGACCGCCCATGTCTCGATAGCGCCGCGCTGTGAACCCATCACCCATCAACAAATCCGCATCCACCATGAGTCAATTGACGGCCACCGCGAGGCCGGCGAAGACAGCGAGGCAGCTGGCCAAGATCAGGGAGATAAGAAAAGTCAAAGGGGCCATCAGATGGCACGAACGTACCCGCGAAAAGCGCCAGAAGATGATACAGGAGCGCTTCGACGATAAACGGGTATACAAAGAAGCCAACAAATGGAGGCTGGAAAATGTCGTAAACCCCATCAAAAAGGCGAAGAAGAATCTTAGGGAAGACTATGAACTCGGGCCGCTGCGACCAAATCGCGCTGTCGGGCCTGAGGCTGATAGATATGGCGCTTTGGGCATTGAGCAGTTGAGGAGGACCAACATTCCCGTTGAAACGCACAAGCGCAGGAATGAGGCCAGGGTGGCTAGAGGCCTCCAGCCTGAGTACCCGCTTGTGGTTGACGACAAAAAGTTTTTCCCAATCGCCGTGGATGACCGTGTTATGGTCATGAAGGGCAGAGAGAAGGGCAAGATAGGCATCGTTCAAGAAGTCCTTGCCGAAACGCATGATGTTTTGATTAAAGACATCAACAAGGTACAGGATGCCGTCTTCCCACTACAGTTCATTTGGCCTAACGAGTCCACAGCACTACACCGATGGTCGCTTGTATTATACTCCGGAAGGCGAGGAACCACAAGCGAAACGCGCAGTCGAGGTCCCGCTCCCGATGGAAGACGTCCGCCTCGTAGTCCCCTACCGAATGACAACCCAGGACAAAGACGGAGACGACGTGCATACCTACACCGACGTTGTTGTCGACAACATCGCCATGGAGCGTCACACCACCGGCCGAGATCCTTTCACAAATATCGACTATGGCACTCGCGAGTTTCCAGAGGAGCACCGCTTCGACCCCGAAACTGGGTTTCCCATCTTCAACCGCTACATCGCTGGCACACGCCGCCGAATCCAGTGGCCATGGGAGACTGTACTACCAGAAGCAGAACAAAGCGAAGGTCTACAAAGTGGCGACCAGTCTAATGAGTCTCTCATTGGAAAGCTCAAGTCTCCCATCAAATCCTCAAAAGCCGCCCTAAAGTCCATAACCAGCAGTTTCCGCAAACCCAAAGACCAGGACCAGGATGCTGTAGAACGTAAAATGACCGAAGAAGAAAAAGAGCTTGAGAGGGTACAATTGAAGCTCGAACAAGTTGAAGAGGTACCAAGGCTCCCGCGCGGCCCACCCGCAAAACTTCCACCAGACCACGACGACGACACCGGACGCAACAAAGCCGAACCCTCACCCCACACCTCTTCCTTCTATCCTACCCTCGTCTACCCGCCGTTCCCCCAACAGCTCACTCCCGAAATCCAGGAGCACGCCAAGGAAGTCGAAACCGCCGATCGCAACGAGAAGCAAGACTGGTATGAGGATGCTAAGGAAGTTACGCCCGAACAGCGTGCGGAAAGGAAGGCGGCGAAGGCGGAGAAGCTGAGAAGGAAAGGCGCACCGGAGAGCATGAAGACGCCGTTGCAGTTGAGATGGGAGGTTGAGAGACAGAAGAAATTGGCGGCGGCAGAGGCGACAAAGGTGGACAGAGACGCATTGATGCTTGCATTGGGGAAGCACATGGCGGCTAAGCAGGCCGCGAGGAGTTCAACGACGGCAAAGCCAGCAACGGTGGCCGAGCTGGACTAAAGTTCGACGAATGTACTGTGCAATGTAGCATATTGTAGATATTCCGCTTGTATAATAGGTCAAAGTAGAGCACATGTAAGGATGCGTTGAGCAACACATCGACATCCATTGGTCGCATTGTCGATCGGGGGTATCTAGTTTCCAAAACATGTACGTTTATTCCTCCAACGCATGTCGTGGATGACTTCTTGCGCATAGGCTTACGTTGCCGACGCTCTCTCAAACAAGAATCCCCCAAAACTCCGCTCTTCCTCCTGCCCCCTCCAACCCCTCCCACTGCACCAAAAACCGATCCACAACCTTCACCAACAACCTCCCGCTCAGACTTAACGTCTTTACCCTCGCGAAGCTCTCCGCATAAATAGTCTTGCACTTCCCCCTGCTGTTTGCCCCTTTGATGTCGAAGAACTTGAGGATGAAAGACGCCAAGATAAGGATACATGCGGTAGCCGGACCATTAGTAATGATCAGGTCGGGTAAGTTTGCGGAGGAGGAAGAGGAAGAGGAAAGCAGCGGCTTGAAGCACGCGTACAAGCAGTGCAGCGAGGACAGAGGCGTAGTAAGGAGGGACTGGTGGATGCGGCGTGCGCGGGGTACGGTTGCGACATCGTAGTGCGAGGGACCGACATTCCAATTCTCGTCTGCTTCGCTCATACTTGATCCGTCTTTCTGATCCGCCTTCTCCCCGCCCTTCCTTGAGGCTCGTGCTCCCGCTTTGGCTTTTTCCTCTAACACTTGCTCAAATTCGACGGCCCGTCCAGCTGAGAATGCGTCCCCGCTACTGACCACCCAGGTTCTGTGCGTGTACTTCCTTGTATCCAAGTCTTTCAATAGATACAGCATCTCTTGCGTGTGCCCGCCCGAGCCGAGGACGATTAGGACTCTTGTCGCATCACCCAATTTTCGCCGCGCAGCAGGGGTGCTGCGGCGGGTGTTTGGGAGAATGGCAAGGAGACGGAGGGAGGCGGCTAGGACAAGGGTAGTGAGAAGGGCGAGAAAGAAAGTTGGGGTATAGAGGGCGGATGGTGCTGGGGCCATTCTGGATTATGCTATCGTGTCCGCGGCCAAGGGTTATTGATGAGTGCTAGGCTTGGGTATTGGAGGGAGGAGGATGCGAGGCGTTATCGAAACGGTAAGTTGCGCATTGCGTTTCAAAGGAAGTTTATATTGTTGTTGTAGTGAAAGTTCTGGGGAAGCTCTTGGGGAACGTGTTTGTAGCGGGGTTGCTCAGCCAATGACACGTCAGCACGCGCTATCACGTGTGGAGCATGCTCCTCTCGAGTGCCTAGGTGCTAGGGTGAGCGAACGTTTCTACTATTACATATTGGCAAGCCTAAACAAAAGGGCTAAGTAAATCCCTTGGGAATGAATCATATACCGAGACGTCAATAGTTAACTAATCTTTCGACTCGGTGCCTCCTCAGACCATCATTTCTAATATTTACCCACACTACATCACCAAAAACCAATTTCAACATTTGCCAGTAGATATGCCATAGTAATCTTCGAGAGTGTTTGAGCCTGCCCTAAGTTTCAAATTCCTGTTTTCGTTGAAGAGGAACATGTCACTCTCCTTTAATCCTGCTGTAGAGCCATCATCATCTGCTGCATTTTTCGTTCCCACCACACCTCCTGATCTTTGTTGATCTTCTCGAATGCGTCAACTTGCGTAGTACCGAGATTATTGACCTTGATCTCCAGTGTCTTGATATCTTCCTTCGAGATTTGTATAGGGATGAGAAGATTCGGATACACAGAGGTAGCAGAAAGAAAATTGGGCAGTTCTGGGGTTGGCTCTTGGAATTTGACCTTCTTGCGTGCAGGCCTCGGATCAAGATCGGCAATTATTAGGCTGTGTTTCTCAGCGGGTGCAGGTAATGGAGTTAGGGGTGCTGGTTGCATGAGAAGCATAGCAGCCATGGCGTCTTTGCCTAAGGAATTGATGCCAACCTTCCATATCTCACCCACAACGGTCTCCCATTTCTTCTCGAGCGTGTGAATCTCCTCCAATCTTTCCTTGTGCTTAGTCCGGAAGGCCGCCAAACCGTCTTCCAGGGTCTGCGCGGTTTGGTACTCTTCACCATGCAAATTCTCTCTCGCCACCGTGACCCCGTATGAGCCGATCGATCTGAATAGCTTCTCAGCAGTGCGATTAGCTTTTTCGGCCATAGTGAGTTTCGAGAATGAGCCGCCAGGGCCAGAATTACGGGTAGGTGACGATATGGTCGTGATAGCGGAATCGTGTAATTGTGCAAGGAGATGCGAGAGCGTATTGTCGATCTTCTTGGTGGTATCCTCAATCATTGTGCGGCGATACGCGCATGTGGCGTCTATAGCATGTCAGCTGTGAGTCTGCTATGACCGAGGGCCTACAGTCGTTCATATCGTGCAGACGTTTGGCTTAAGAGGCATTACGCAAACGCGGACTGCAACAATACGAGCGAAACGGATACGAAGCGCCCAAACTTACCATTGAAAGCCGCTGCAAGAGGGTTCGACTCATCATGCTTCCTCCCGCCGTTCCTTCCCAACCCTTTCGGGCTGTTGCTTGACTCTAGATTCATGCGTGTACACGCATCCGCTGTAGGCGAGTGAAGGACTGGAGGATCCACGGCCTTCTTCATCTTCTTTGGATGCTGCTTGAACATGGCCGCTGCTGAGATTGATTGTTTCGTAGGTGGAGGCACGTTGTCATTGGCCTTGAGAGCACTAACGACTCGGTCGGCACGCAGCGGTCCGCCTCCTCGCGTTGTCATCATTTCGCGCGTTCTCGTAATCCGAGCGGGGTGCAAATCTTGGGAGATAATAGAAGTCAAAGGAGTTGAGGGTTGTAATACCAAAGGTCTGTTGGTGAGGTTCGAGAGTGCAGTGGAGGAAGAGGAAGGCGCGGCCTAGGTACAACCAAAATGGCAATACTTCCCAACTTGGGTAACTGCCACCAAGAAGTCACATAAGACTGCATTGCCGTAGAAATTAAAGTAGAAGGATGCTTTTCAATTGTCGGTCAATAAGTTCAACGAACGTGATTGCTGCGATTAGTCTTTTTGAAACGCGTCGAATAAATAGAGGGAGCCGTCTACATATTGGGGCACTCACAGCCATATGTTGCTAACTTTGAGTATCGCTTCATGTACAGCTAGTAATTACACCTCAACAATCTTACATCAGTTCTACACGTCATCATTCTAGGTCGAGCGTCGAACGCACGACGGAAGAGTAAATCAATGCATAGCTCTTGCATTTTGATTCCATCTCCACCTCGCCATTTATTTCGGCGGCTCAGCCTCATTCTCCGGCGGTACCAGAACGCCCTTCTCTTCTAGCATCTTAGCCAGGGAGCCATCCTGATGCATTGTCATAAGAATATCGCACCCTCCTACAAACTCCTTATCGACGTAAAGTTGAGGTATCGTAGGCCACTCTGAGTATTCTTTAATACCTGTAGCCATCTGTCAGCGATCCGCCTCTTTCAGAATGAGATGCCATTGCTTCGTCCTCATCTTGTAGTGGATGTGGTGAAAAATCCTCAAAACCAACATACCTTGCCTCAGATCGCTGTCCTCTAGCACATTGAATGCCGTGAACTTCTCCGGATCAACACCCTGCATGCCCAGAATCTGTATGCTTGCTCTTGAAAAGCCGCATTGTGGTGTCTCAGGTGTACCCTTCATGAACAGAACTACGGGTGCAGATGCCACAGCTTTGTCGATGGCCTGGCGCATATCATCTGAAAGGAGCCGTATTTGCATAGGCGTGAGGAAGCGGGGAGCTGTGGCGGAGGGGAGTGGGCGAGTCACCCGAGTCGCGGCACGGAAGGCCTATTCACAATTGGTTAATTATCGCACATGCAGAATGATGAAGTCAAGATATACCGATGGGAACGCTCTTCTTGAGAACATGGTGGTTATAATGGGAGTTGGTGGGTAGAAGGTGGAAAGCTGGTGGTTCGGTAAACCTCCGCGTTCGCCGCAAATTGTCTGGATGAGGTCAGGTGCCAAGCATTGATGTGATATCACTAATCGCTTATTGCACGATTCTTCACGCGATACTTCTTGGGCTTGGAGAATAATCTGACCAACGCTATGAAGGTGTCAATCAAATTTGGGGGTCAATGGTTCTCTCGGTTGCTACATTACGATCCTTTCGATTTGTTGCGATCGACTGCGGAATCATCATCCCTGAACCCTCATTGAACGGACGGAATAAGGAGAAATAATGAGATGGGTATCAAAGTCGACAGAAAAGTTCCAGGTCATGGGCCGTCCTTCCCTAACCATGTGTACAAAGTAAAATAACACCTAACGGTAGAAATTCCTGGCTCTACCGCTCGTCACTAGGCCTGGTGACTTTGATGAAATCGCCAGGGTCCGAATCGGATTCGTATGTAGGAAGGCTCGTCGATCCGATCGTAGGCACCGCGAGTGAGTTAGTGTGACTTGCCATGTTTCTCGCATCGGTCGCTATGCTAAAGCGATTTAACTTTGCCACCAATTGCGAAGCTGTTATCCTTTCTTTAGGCCTGATCCGCAATAGCGAAGGAACTACATCCACAATGTCCTGGAGATTACCCCCGCAATTGCGCTTCAGGTCCTCAATTTTGCGCAAGACAGGTTCTCGGAGTTGAACACCACCAGTGCTATCTGTATGATAAAAACCTTCGTCAACAACTCCGTTGGGGGCGGCAGATCCCTCACGAGAGTCTCGGAACGATTCAAGAGCCCTATATCCTTCAATATACCATACAAGTAGCTCCAGGTACACGCAGCCGAGGGACCACATGTCATAAGGTCTTGAGGATGCATTTTCGGAAATCTCTGGTGCGCGATACGTTGGAGTTCCTGGTTTTGAACCTGTTTTGTAGCTGTCGCGCTTGCCGCTGATAGTAGCAACGATTTCAACCACCTTTGCGCATGAAAAGTCCGATAGTCGAAGCCAACAGACATTGCCACGGTATATGAATACTAGTATGTTCTCTGGCTTGATGTCGTGCATATAACCGGTTCTCGTGGCATTCGCATGTGATACATTGAGGAAGCCTTGAGGATTGTGAACGACCTTGAGTGCACCCGCAAGGCCTGCCAGTTGTTGTGCAAGCCAAGTATCTGTCAACTCTGAGATCCTGGAAGGTTTTGGTCGCTCGCGCATAAACTCTTCGAGATCACAACTGGCAAGCTCATATATCTATCTGTGTAAGCTTTACCGCCGAACAGGTTTAATGATGCTTACCATCTGATATTTAGCCCCGAGGGTGAAACTGGCGAGACATTTGACGAGATGGGAGTGATTGAGGCCTGCCATTTGACGATGATAGTCCTGCTCTCGACCTTCGTGAGGCGTAACTTTCATAGCGAAGAGCTCTCCACCGTTGGTCTCCTTAGACATTGTCAGTATCACATTGTCTTTATGGGATAGTTCAGCATACGCATATGAAGGAGCGATGGTCCTGGTGTATTGTGACCTTCCACACTGTCCCAAAAGCACCTTTACCCTTGTAATTGGCTTCAATCTCTTCATAATCGATCGGTATCGTGAACCTATCAGATTGGTGGTCGTCAAGCCTTTGAATCGAGTCCACTGAAAGGTTTATCGTATTGAAGTGTTTCTGATTTGCAATGAAACTCTTGACAAAGGATCGTTTGTCTTTGAGGCTACCGAAATCGTCTTTGTTTAGAGGTAATCGTTCATCTGTGATCCCATTGTCAAGCATGACTTTTAGATGCTGCATGTTCGAATCGCAGTATACACATATCGCGAAGAGCTTGCGCCCGACCTTCACGATGCGATCAATCAATTCCGCTTGTTCACAGTTGTTGAGAATTACAGCCTCGTCCTGCCCAAGAATCTTTTCTACCACCTCCTTCCGAGTGACGTTTTCTAGGGCTAATCGTGGGAGAAACTGCTGCGGCTGGCCTCTAAAGTTGTAAGTCACCATGTTTCCCTCCATAAAATCACACACATTGTCCTTGTTGTTCAGTTGGTCCGACATGGCGCACGTAGAAATGAATCGACACCAGTGCGCCGTTGCGATTGCGATGTGGTATGTTCCAATGTTCCAAGTCCAGTATCCTTTTGTGAGTCGCGGCAGAAAGTTGGGAGAAGGGTGACTCAGTCAACGTTTGTAGGGTAAATACGGCGAGGCTGAGATCTGACGTATGCGAAGCAAAAGCCATGATGCGCGCGCTGGCGCATCACATTTATGTTCATCCCGGGCCCGTGAGGCTACTAGGCAGCAACGGCACGCTGCGCCCAGAAGACAGTTAAAGGAGGTTCAGCGTACCAGAAGGTAGTGCACCGGTCAATGACTGCAGACGCCAGATTTAAGAGCGTAATCTTGCATTGGCCCACGATGCAGCCGACTGCGCCATGGCTTAGGCAACAGAAGCATGTGCTTTCCTTAGCGAGGTGTAGGGACTTCAATTCGCTATTTCGAAGCAGGACGACCCAGGATATAAACCGGTGAACGTGATCCTCAACCATAGCCAGGAGAGTGTTATCGAGGAGAAGGCGGGGTTGGAGGGGGCGTTGCATGGTCGCTAGGATCGCCCAGTCAGGCCACGCCTCAGCAGCAGGGCTACATGCCAGTCATGGCTCCGCAGCAAATTCCTTGCGTTAGTCTAGTTTAAGCAATGCCTCTGAGGGCTGAGCTCAATGTTCGAAACCTCGTTCCCGGACGATGTCAGCTCTGCGTAATTGCATGCGTTCGCTGGCACTTACATGGATTCCACTTTAACTACACGAGTCATCCAATCATGTTCTTCTGGTCGTTTTGACCAGCACTAAGGCACGTACTCTGCATGTCATGCTTCAACGCTGTCGATCTGAGCGGAAGCGGTGCGAAGCCTCTCCAATTGCTTTTCTTTCCTTATCCCTTCACGGGTCCGAAGTGACCAAAGAGCTGTGACAACCAATGTTTAATAATCAAACATAGTTGTGGCGCTGTCGGCCTCGATTAACAGGGTTGACCACACCATGCCAACGGCTAATGTATTGAAGCGGGCTGAACATTGAAGGGCCACCCATCTATACCGCGCGTCAGCGTGGCAGCCCTACAGGCGGCTCTTTTAGCGGAAGCAACCTGGTTCCTCGACCTTCAACGTCCGTTGACGTTGTTCGTTGACCCCATATGTTCCGGAAGATCTTCTCGCCATTGAACCACAGATACCATACTCCGATAGTTAGAAATGTCAATGGCACAGATATCGCGAAGAAAAGCCACGCGTTTTGCGCATAGCCCAGCCTCGTGTTGCCGGAAGGTGTGTCGATCTGCCTCACGAATTGAGTTGAAAAGAAGTTCTGCGGAAATCAGCTGTGCATCTTACAGAATACGTAATACTGTCGTCGCAGACCTACCGAGACAATAGTGCAAGGCAGATAAATCATCGTAATGAGTGTGAGTATTCTCATGCTCGATGAGTCTCTACTGTTCTTTTCGGCAAGTTCCCTCATAAGGGCGGTTTCTTCTTGGCTCTGCTCCACAAGCCTGCGAACGGCCGCTAATTGTTCGTTGGTACCAAGACCGTTTTTTTGCTCAAGGAGAGAGGATGTCTTTGCTCAATTGATGATACATAAGCCTTCGTCGACACAAATTTCGAAGCGCACATACCAGTGATCTAGTTGTTTGTACTTTTTTCAGTAGCACCTTAGCTTGCTTCTGAGTATATGAGATCTCTCTTCCTCGTTTTCTCAACCCGAAAACGACTGTGTCTGAACCATATGCCGTTTTGCGAATGTCGGTTGTGACGTGAGAGGGCATTTCTTGCTGACTGGCAAATTGCTCATACATTTCTTCAAATGTCGCGACCGTGTCGAGGGTTGAGTCGAGACATAAGACAAGGTCCGCAACACGATCTTCAATCATCTTTAATTCTTGGTGGTCTTCAAAGGTAATAGGAACGAAGTCATTTTCATCTCCAATCTCGGCTCCCGTAGCTTTGTCTGACTATAATATCTTAGTTCACGTGGTGTCGCTCTACGAAGATAGCCTACCTGGTGCGCTACCAGCTTTGTCAAATAGGCCAGATAAGGCCGCCAACTGGCTATTGCTGTATCAAGAAATATTACATGTAGCTCGAAAGGATTGGAGGCGCTCAGATCTTCAGTACTTCTTGTATAGTTATCGAGGCGCGTCTCTGTTCGTTGTGATGCACCCACCAAGATCCACGTGGAGCAAGCTCTACCTGACTTAGGCTTGTAACGATGATAGACAGCGAATTGCCGAAGTGACCACGGTTGTTTTAGTCCTGGACGATTTGTGAATTCTATGTAGCGTAAGATGTAGGAGCATTCTATACTACGGTTAGTAGAAGCAGAGCAGTTGAAGAGTGAAACATACCGAAACCATGGTATCGATTACTGCGTACTTCACAAAGCGGTCTGAACGTCAGAGGGGGCGGTCCAACTTCAATCTCGTTATTCCTAGCTCCAAAGCCAATCACATACTCGTTGAAGCGAGGAAACACGTGGCAGAGTTTGAGAAGCTCTTCGAATAGTTCTTTTGTGACCTGGACTCGGCTGTACGAATTTCTCTGACGTATGTAAAAGACCCTAAAATCATATCTTGTTTGTTTGATGAACCCATGGATGCTGGCAGGATCCAAGTCAATCACCCTCAGTCGAGGCCGCCCAGGATATGTAGGTGGTAAGGAGCCCTGGTGTTGATCCAATCCTGCTGACAGTGCTGTGCTAGATGCTCTGCTAGAAAGTGACCATGCATGTTCGCTATCCGAATCGTAAGCACTGTTGGCATTGACTTGGGGAGTAATAGCTGTTTTCAAAGCTAGCTGCGGATCACCATGCGGGAGGTGACACTTCACATCTAACAGATCTGACTTTTCCAACAGTGTTTGAGATAACAGAGTGTCTGCTGGTTCTTTCTGAGGGCTTCGATCATCATCCTGCCGTTTGCTGTAGTATGAGGCATCAACCGAAGACTGAACCCTCACCTCGATCTTCGAACGGCTCGTATCCTTTTCGAATATTGTCTCAGCAGATCGTACGTAGTAATCTTGGGCCGCTGGGCTAAGATCGTAAAAGAGTGTGCGCTCGAAATATAGCGAGGTCTCCATCTCTCTGAAAGCAGAGAGGGCTGGAAGAAAGTCAGGTGGCTGGTAGCACTCGTCATTCCTTTCGAAAATCCCAACACCCTCATATGTCAACAAGAGACTGATGCCTATCTTGAAGGATTTGTGATGGGGCAGAATCTGCTATTTTCCATGTGACAGAATGTTGTGTGGGGAGAGCGAAGGCTGATGCAGTGGAAGTGAAGCTAGTCTTCTTTGGGTGCACGCTAAAATGTGCTTCATTTCATACGACGCCTTTCACCGACATTCGATTTCCTGTTCAACAATCTTTACTGTCGTTGCCCCAAGCACCCATATCGCTCAACTGTGCTCGAGCCTATGGTACACGTCTGCATGGGATGCTGACACTGTTTCTTACCGATATGCTGTTGTTGTAGCTGTAGATGGTTACTGGTGGGAGCTGCAGCTGCAGGGCATCACCTCAGTGGCGGGTTTCGAGTCTGTTGTCAGCCTGCCCTGAACTGGCGCCACGCGCGCACGGCTGAAAATGCATAGTCGCTTAGACCTGCTGAGCCGTAATCTGAATGAATCAGCCTACTCTGCACTTTTGTGACTTCCTCGCGATGTGTATACCTTGGCCTTGCAGGGGCGAATAGTAATTCTGCATCTTTGGAACGGAGTATAGTACACAGCCTCCTTTTCCACAGAAATGCATTTGCGTAAGTGATACTGGTAGCCTATCATCTCCTGCAACGTTTGCTGGCAATCTGATGACTCCGCGAGCTGCATGCAAGCGTTCCATGAGATCAGCCGACTGCTCCGACACGCTGGCCATGTACTCAACAGCACTAGTCGTCAGTCTTTCTGCGAGGCAGAGTCGAGCAGGGCAGCGCTAGCTGTCCTGCTACGTGGTATGTAGCCTTTCGCTCCAAATTGGATCCGTTGAGAAAGGTTCTTGAGGCGGACCAGACCGATTAATAGGCTTTGTGTATCTTTCACGGTCACGCAAAGGTACAGGCCAAAACTCGCTACTCAAGATGAAGTTTTTCTCCAAACAAGCAAAGCCGCCGATTTTGCCGCATGTGCTCAAGTCGCCAAGATCCTCACAAACCCCAACACCTCCAAGACCTTCGCATTCTCCACCGCCATCCGAAATCGTTCCATTTCCTAGGTCATACCCAATACCACATTCTTCTCAAGAGCCACAAATTATCGAAGATCGTTACATAGACGGAGACAAGCTATTAGCGATGTGTCAAGAACGATTCGGGATGGACAATTGTCGACTGAAGGTCCGTTTACCCCTTTACCTGCTCTAAGTTTGTCGCTCATACTGGAACAGTACAAGAATGGACGGTATTACCTCCAAGCACCCGAGATTGTTGGTGAAGTATGTCATGTTCACACTATTTTGCGTGACTAGGTTTTTTGCTCGGCGTTGGTGACTAAAACCGTACAGGATATTTTGAAGCAGTGCGAAACATACTCTCAAGCATAACTATAAGTACACGGCGCATATCATCGAATCTGTGAAGAATTTGCTATTGTTGACGTCATTATTGCATGCGGAGTTTGATCATTTGGGTATTCCTTCCTGGACTGTAAACATCGCAATCCATAGTTAATAAATGCCGATTTGTTGCTCAAAGAACAAAAATCTGACAGCTCCGCTATCCCCATACCGTTTTTTTGTAGTCCATAAGAGGATGTACAACTTTTTGGTAGACCGCTTCTCTAAAATCCTTTCCCTTCAGGTCTAGATCGGATCCGAAAGAACACTGTAGACAACTTTGTACCACAATCTGAACTCGACGCCCACTTTCCTCCAATACTTTCTTCTCCCAATCGAAAGCAGCAAGTTTTTCAATCTGGTCAGGCGTTAACGTGTTCCCTCGGACTGAATAGCGTTTCCACTGGCGGGTTGATTCGATCGTGCGTCCAAAAATTAGCTCCATGATAACCACTCCAAGCCGAAACATCACAGATCGCGCAATGCTCTCGATCTCTAGTTTGGAAAGAATGATTGACTCAGTTTGCCAGTATGAAGCGGTAGATGAATTCGTGGGGTACGCTCGAGAAACGTAGACCGATAAGTCCTCGCCCACTGTATCTGAATCTGCGAGAAAATACAATTCTTGCTTCGTCCACTGTTGAGAGAGCCATGGTGATCTCTGCACTTGTAGGAGTCCACAAGAGATGTTTATCATAATGTCGAACCGCTGAGATCTTTCCAGTTCTAGTTGATCGTTTCTGTGTTTTTCTAAAAGGTCAGATAATGGTACCAACGACATGTCTTTACACCTTGGTGTTGTGATCGAACTGTTCATGAGACAAAACTCGTCTAAAGTACTATTCGATATTGTTCCCAGTATATTCTTGTGATGATCGCGTAATGATTCACACAAGTCCTGAATGGAATTGATTGTGGAAGCTACTGGTGCGATTTGCGTCTGGTTCACAACGGATCCTGACTGCAATGGAGGCACCAACCTAAAGCTCGTACTCGTTGAATTGATTGACTTGATAGTTTTCTGCCGTCCAAGTGCGTGACTGGGGATATTATTTTGTGCTCGCAGCCCGCGGTCCTGGAGAAGTTTGGTCTGAAGCTGTGAAAAAGGAGTTGAATTGACAGGAGCTATGGCAATGCCACCAGGAACTTGGTTTGTAAGAGATGGGCGAATCAGTATTTCTCGACTCTCGTTTTCCAATTCAAAGAGCACGTATAAACCATCGTCCAGTGTGAGTGACATACTGTTGGTTCGAGCGTCCAGGCGCAGATTCGCTTGATGATTCTTGCACTTTGTGTTCCCACATATCCAGTGAATTTCTAGAGCACCGTAAAGCTTACAGGCATGCTGACGCAGACGTTCAAGAAAGGCAGTCATATTGCACGCCGACTTCCCCCCGGATATGAAAGCGATCTGTTCACTACGTCCCAAAATTTCTTGTAGCGTCTGATTGTCTTTGCGAAGACTAGCAACTTGTCTGTGTTTCGCTTTCCGCAGCAAAAGAATTCGTTGAAGTTGTCTTTGCTTTGGGTCGTTCAACCACGTTGGCTGATGTGCCTTGTCAATTTTATGCCAACATAGATGATGGTTGTACTTATTGAACTTACCTCTCTTCCATCTTGGATGCGCAAGATTTTTTTCAATTTCTCCAATGTCTTGTACATCCGCTCTATTATCCGAAGACACCTATCATGCTGTGTACCCAAGCGAACCTGTAACGATTCCACAATAGCGGTGTTTTTCCAGCCTGGGTCGTTCGCATCGTGCAGCATCGCGTTTCCGTCATGCCCGTGAGAAACAAAAGGCTTTAAGAGCTCGTGTACGTTGCATTCGTAGAGCATCATTTCATGTTCTATATCGTCGAGTAGGCTAATTAGACTGTCTTCAAAATGGAGATATTCGTGAAATGATTGAGCGCCTCTCTTGTAATAGTCACGTATGTTTAGGAGCATCGGGAAAGCCCCAAGAGCGAGGCCGGCAATCTCTAACCCGGCCATTCTTTATAATGCCAAAGGCTTGAGGGTCTATATGTTTAGCGACAATTGTGATGTTGTAAAGCTTGAAAAAGGCTGGTATCACGTGTACTCACCGGAAAGCGGGGTTGCATGTATTCATGCACGTGATTCATCATCCCACTTATTCGGCCTTCGGACCTTTAGATCTATCTGAATTTGACTGAAATCATTGAACTGAGAAGCTTTAAAACTTTCTACCGTCTTATAAAATACTTCAGCGGCTTTCCCTTACTGATTCTTTTTTTTGTCCCAGATACTTTCAGTCAGGCTGATTGGTGAGCAACAAAAGCTGATATCTACGTCATCTCCTCACTTTCGTGCCAGGTCACGGCTAATGCATCTCATAGTGTATATTGCAGTAAATTGGCTATATAGCTAGTTGCTCCATGGATTTCGACGAAAAGTTCGACCTACGTCAGACCGCTTTACAATGCTCTCGAGCCTACAGCCTCATTATCAATGCACTGAAGTCACCAACTATGATCCGTCAAAATCCAAATTCTTTGAAGAGAACAAAAGAGTTATCTGAGCGGTATAGCCAATGGGCGAGCAACTACGGGGCGTTGACGCCACCATCGCTACAATCATCACTCGTACGCCAAATACAAGGCCTCCCAAAGATTGAGAAATCTTTACAACGGAATCTTGACAGTCTGTTAACGACTTTGAATAGTGGTATGATAGAATCGAAATAGGTGTAATCGAACATGATAGATTGCTAATATCTCAATCTAGTCCAAACTGCGGTGAACAGTGGCCACGATTCTCAAACGACTGGAATAATAAGAGCAGACAATGCAGCACCAAGCCGTCCCGCTTCAGAACCTACTACAAACCAGTTCAATAAATCTGAATCAGACTCGGATGATGCAGCAGATAGCATAGCTTCGATGGATCTGAGCTCAACAAGCTCTAGTAGCATGTCAGATACAGCATCTGAACTTGACGAACTACTTCGAGCAGCATCTAAAAAGATTGGTAGTCTTTTCAAAACTGCTTCCTTGATAGACAGATACAAAAGAGCCTTTCATACAGAACTCCTTCTCGATGAAGGAGATGAGGATACATCATCTCTGCCATACAAGATGGGTTTTGATCTACAAGTAGACATTCTGCGCATCAAAGACCGGTATCCAATACTTTTCCAAAAACAGCCATTACTCGTAGAAAGACTTGCTGAGGCCAATTCCAAACGACGTCTTCGTTTTAAGAATGTTAGAGACAGAAGAGAAGAGAGAAACCAGCTTTATGTGACATCAAACGTGGGTATGGAGTTGATTCACGACTCTCAATTCTCCAAAACAGATTCATCAGAGCCGAACAAGAGCGTATCCATACCCTATACATACTCAACAGACGTCACCGCATCTTCAACACCAACAGCGCCATTGCCCAGAACTGCTCACCTAGAACCGGTCATCGAACATGCGCCCAGTCAGACTACTCGCGCTACTTCGGTCCACCTCTCGAAAGAAGACGACGACTCATTTCCAAAAATGCCCGCTGAAGCTGAAGGTGGAAAGAAACCTTTCGTTTGTCCTTATTGTTTCTGTAGCCAGCGATGTATGAAGGAGAAACAGTGGAAGTACTGCACACCAAGCCTAATGCTTTAAATTATTACTAAGCGATGCAGGAAACATGTTATACGGGATCTTAGGCCGTACATATGCACCTTCTCAAGTTGTAACGTTCAAACTTTCGACACGCAACGATTGTGGTTCGAGCATGAGCTAACGCAACACCGATTTACCTGGACTTGTACTTGCTGCTCGAAAGCTCATTCATCTGGTGATGATCTAAAATCTCATCTTATTGTGAGTCATAAACAATATGCTCAAAAAACATACTTGGACAAATTCGTCTTACTGAGTCGACATTTGTTGACCGAATTTCGCCCCCAGGATTGTTTGTTTTGTAGCGAAAACTGGGCTAGCGACGAAACTCCTGGCAACTCTAGCGGCACCATGCGCCAGAACTTAGAGACCAACGGTAGAAAGTTGGACTTAGTCGTGAGCCAGTCACAATTTGAGGACCACATTGGAAGACATTTGCAGGAAATCGCGCTTTTTGCCATACCCAGATCAGGGTTTTTTGATCACAAATCATCGGAGTCGAAATCTGAAAAAGACACACTCCTAACTCGTGTTGCTTCTTGGCTTGCTGACGAATCCATAGAAATGCCTAATTCTAATATAGACAAAGCAGCGATGGAGGATGAAACAATAGGCAAGTCGTTTGAACATTCGGCCATAGCATCGG
Organism: Paracamarosporium sp. OC-R06-R3; assembly: GCA_019828545.1. Taxonomy (NCBI): domain Eukaryota; kingdom Fungi; phylum Ascomycota; class Dothideomycetes; order Pleosporales; family Didymosphaeriaceae; genus Paracamarosporium; species Paracamarosporium sp. OC-R06-R3. The sequence continues at coordinate 443,452 of JACVRA010000364.1, read as the reverse complement.
AAGTCGACTATCAACATGACAAACCAAATATATCTATCCACGCAGCGGGATCGAGCACAGAGAGTTTGACGATAAACGTGAGAAGCAGCAATGCAATAGACAATTTGACTGGACCATGGGAAGTCTACAATTTTATGGATGAACACATGCAAGTAAATATCAAGTTCGGCGATCATCCACAACGCTTTCTCTCAAAGCTTGCATTCGATAGAGTTACGAGAAAGGAGGTGATACATAACGTTGTGGTCCGCGATGACATGTTGTATATGAGCCGGGAAGATGAGAACGACTTTGTGGACAAAGTCCACCGGTATGGCCAAAAGATGTTCGCTACATGTGTCTACTGCGACCTGCCGATGACGTATCTAAAAGCGCTTCTTGATGATGGTATAACGGATGCCGATTTGCCTCTTAGTGAGGCTCATACTAAACATCTCGCGCAAAAGAGGAAGTTCAAGAAAGGTTTCATTCCGGATCAGAAGCTGTTCAGCACTGCGTTTTTCGCCATGGATGCAATACAAAGCCTAGACAACACTGTTTCGATACCTATACATTACTTAGCGAACAAGTCGTCGCCACATTGGCTGGGTAGGGGATCCTACGGAGATGTGTGGAAGGTCAAGATTCATCCTGAGCACTGTGGTTTCTCGTCTGTGAGTTTCACCTTAGGTGTGTCACAAGCTAATGAATTGGTATCAGGGAGCGAGTGGACAGAACGAGTTCGCTATGAAAGTGATGGAACGAGGCCCGTTTGAGCAAAGGGAAAAAAAATTGTATCGCGAAATGGCGATCAGAGGAATCCATCACCCCCATCTTGTCAAGTGTCTTACGAGTTTCACGTTTGAAGATCACTATTATATGGTCTATGAGCTGGCCAACTGCGACCTGGAAGCATACATTCAGAACAACCCAAAGCCTAGCATGATCCCTGATGTGACAGAGCTTTCCTTTGCGCGTCAGTTATGTGGACTCGCTGCTGCTCTGGAATTGGTCCACAACCAAGGAGCAAGTCAAATCGCGGACCCTGGAAAACTCAGCGTAAAGCGCGAATACGACGGAAAGGCGTTTTACATCCACGCTATAACGCCTACTGACATCCTCGTTTACGTATATGATAACAAACTACACTGGTTCCGCCTTAAAGGGGTGAAAGGGCAACGAGAAAGCCGGAAGACGAGAAGTAGCACCGGCGCACCAATTTACCGAGCCCCAGAGTGGTTTTTGGCGGGAGAAACTTCGCGACCGTACGACCTCTGGTCACTTGGCTGTGTCTACCTCGAACTCTTGGTCTGGTTTGTCGAAGGGCTCTCAGGCCTGAAGGCATTCCGAGATTCGCGCATGGCTCCCGTTATACCAGACGGCGCGATATACGAAGGCTTTTTCTACATCATCGGTGACCAACCTCATGTCCGACAACCGGTTCTCGACAAGATCGATGACATGCAACGATGTTGTACTGGACCGTTGAGCGCCATCGCCAAATCTATCCCAAGGCTGCTGCAGATCGAGCCCAAAAGCAGACCCACCGCCGCCCAGTTCGTAAGCTCTCTCGTGCATCTCCACGACGACTTCGACCCCACGCCTAGAGCGCACAACCCAGTTCATCCATCGTCACCATTCCTTGTGTCAGAGCCCGACTCTGATTCTGACTTGGGCGACATGTTCATTGTTACGCACGCCACTTAGTATCAGCTAGGGACTGCAATTTCTCTTATTGTCATCTTAGTTAGCGTTTGCTTTTATCTACGGCGTGTTCCCCTTTCTCCTACTGACGCGTTCATCATTTATATTTTGAACTAGTCAAGCTGTTCGCTTTTTTTTGTAATGTGTCACACTTGGACTATACGTGGGTCATAGTGAGGATGTACAAAGGCGCCTATGATTTCGTCTTTATCTAGTCGAGCTGTTCCCTTTTGTAACATGACGGATTGAAAGTACACCTGTAATTTAGAGAGTGTCTCCATAGGTATGATTATTTATATTCCTCTCCAGACATCATGTTCAATACCCCCTGCGAACACGCAATGTGCTTACAGAAAGTACTCCCCCCACCAACTCCACCGAACACCAGGCAAAGCCTCACTCACGCACAACATACACATCACCAATTCGCACAATCATGAAAATATCACTCAAAATCCTCATCTATTTACCCATGCGCACCACGACATAAACCACGGCTCGACGTCTACGTGGCCTGCCCGCATCAGATAGAATGTACGCCGCTAACCATCCCAACGCCAAACGCTAATAAACACAAAATCCAACCCGCTCATGTCATCGCATGTCATCTCACACATATGCAAAGCAAAGCGAGCGTCCACCCTGATGATAACCCCAAGCAGAATACTAAACTACATGCCCCAGCGGTTGGTGAAACGAATGCGTGAATCCATCAATCAATCATTCATGCGCGTTATGCTATGCTACTCCAAAGCTCTCCCCTTCCCCTTAGCAGCGACAGACTGCGCGCCGCTATTCTGCGGCGCACCCGCCAACGACGCAGCGCTATTCTTCCCGCGTAATTTCACCGACTTGATAGACGGCGAAGGCGATGGCCTCGGAGATGTACGCGGTGTACTTCGCGGAGGCGGTGAACTGAGTTGCTCGAATTTGCCCGCCAGGTCCTTCACGCGCGAGGGTGAACTTGAGCCCGGTTGAGGACTTCCACTCGCACTATCCGCAATCACGTCGTGGATACTGTCTTTGGAGTTTTCTCGAGGTAAAGAGAGAAGACTGCTGGTTTCTATGTCGGCGTTTACGACGCGAAGCTTGGACTTGGGCACCGTGAACATGACCTGCACAACGCGGCGCTCGACTGCAGCCTCAACATCCCATTCGTCTTCATCGGCAGGCGTGCGAGGCCGGCCGCGCTCGTTGCCGAAGGACGTGCCGAGCTGGTCTGGACCGATGGGCGTGGTTGGTGTGGGCAGACGGTCGTCGTCTGTAAGATTGATGAGCAGGTTGCCCCTTTCGCGCCACTCGCGACGAAGGCGCTCTTTTTCTGCGAGAGCGAGGTCTTCGGGGGCACCCCAGTCGTCGCCGGGATGTCGCTTCCATTTTACGCGCGGGTCGTTGGGGTCCATTTCCTCCTCGAGCCAGTCCTGTCTACCTCTTTTGCTGCGCCAGAAGCTCGCGTCTGAGGCGGCTCGTCGTGGAAGAACGGAGGCAGGCATTGAATTCCTATTCTCCCGGACTGGGTGTTCTTCAACTGGTTCGGGGTTAGGGTCGTCAGTGTAGGATTCAAATTGCGTTGTAGCGGCAGTTAGTGAGCGTGTTCGGTCCGTTGACGATGTCGATCTTGCCAGTGCTCTCCTTACACTACCGAGCCAGCTCTTTCGTCTTCTACGGGTGAAACCTTCGGTCGCCGATGTTGCTGCTGTGACGGTACCTGCACGACTCATGCTGCCTTCGGTGTGATTCGATTGACTGTACGAGCCATTGGACGTTGACGACGTGTTTGGTCTTGTCCGCTCAGGATTTCCACCCAGTAGAGCTTCACCTTCTGCCTGCAACACCATGAAAGATGATCGCGCAGTCGCGAACGAGTCTGTCTCTGCATTGGCTGTCGTGGGGCGTCCGTTACTTCGGATGCTAGTAAACGACCGTGTGCGAGGATCCGTTGATGCTTGCCATGTGTTATTGCCATGATTCGCTATATCTGTTGTAGGGCTAGCATCTGGAGTTTTGAAAGGATTGGCGTTGGCAGCATGGTTGAGAATAGCTGCAGAGCGCATCGAGGCACTTCGACCCAAACTTCCGCTGCCCGAGTGCGAAGATAAGTTGGAGTATGTACTTCGCTCACTGAGGTTCGAGCCTGTACGTTCCGAGGACTTTGAAGGTGATACACGGCCGTGATTAATAGGACTCGAACGTCGAGGAAGGTGGGCGCCGGCAACTGCTTGCCAGCTATGATGGTTATCGTGGTGATCGTCGGTTTCATCTCGAGCGGGGGAAACAGGTGCAGAATGGAAAGCGTTACTATCCCCACGCAATCGATGTTGTTCCACAAAAGGATCGAAGCTAGGCGCATTATCGAAGATGGAATGTCCTCGATCGCTTGGCCGCTCACTCATTTCTGGCTGCGATGTCAACGGGGTTTGGTCATTGATAGCTTCCTGCTCTTGCTCCTCTTCCTCATCGATTGGGTGGATGTGGCCTGAACCCTTGACTCTTCTATCATCGTAACGGGCTATTGTATGATTAGTCCTACCACCCATATTTCGGCGTAAACCTCGTGTTGGGCTAGGTATCTCTACCAGGAGTCCTGTTCGTTCTGCATCGTGGGCCTTGGTTCGTCTCCAGCCTGAACTATTTTGAGAAGCCGTGGCTGTATAGAAATGCGAGTCTTCCGAGCTTTGTAGGTATTCTGCATGGCCACCACCACCATCGAAGCCAGGCGACAGAGTGTATCGATGCGCACCCATAGCTAGTTCATGCAGTTGAATCTCCCGGAACTCCCGTTGTTTCTTTAGCTTGCGCGTATAGAATATGTAAAAGGCCATTAGGCTGAGTACAGCAGCCATGCCGATACCCAAGCCTACGCCTAGTCCTGCCTTCTGGCCAGTAGTAGCCAGGGGTCCACTGTTATCGGGCTGCTCGGTACGGATCTCTGGGGGAGGGGAATAGTCGGTTGTCCACGTGAAAGAGGAAACGTTGAGGAACATTGGTTGCTTGATCGCGTTAGAGGATGCTCTCCGCACCCGTCCATTGGAAGCTGGTATGGAGAAGCCACCCATGATCATCATGACACCACCTGGTAGCATAGCAGCACCGTGACCGTAGATACCTGTGGCTGTGGGTAGGCCTGAGCCAGATGTGGATGGCACAAACCACTCCCAGTCGCCTTCTCCACCGTAACCGTCTCCTACGTTCAGAATAGCCAGCTGAGGGCTCGCAGGCGTGTTGAAGTCTCCAATCCAGCCACCGAAGATAACAAGGCGTTGTCCATCAGGGGTTAGAACAGCACTGTGTCCGGAACGAGACTCAATCGACGAAACATCTGCCCGAATTGTAAGGTCTGTGCGTGTTGTGTCTGGCTGGTTGACAGGAACAAATGTCCATCCCTGCTGAGGCAGAGAAAACAGTGCGACTTGCGAGGTATTGATGAAGGCAGCATTGGTATGGCCTCCTACTAGGACAAAGTTTTGCTGCTGGGTTTGAGTACCATCACTGCGGTTAGAAAAACTTGGTGATAAACCGGTCAATGTGAATCCAGCTTCCGCAATTGGTGGTCCTCGGCTCGTAGATGAACTTAATCGATATTCGACCGACTTCTCGGTTATCTTCGACGGCTCCAAGGTGACCATGTAGTTGGAATAATTGGCATTCGTCTGCCAATCGGTATTGTCTCCATCATGTGATGGACACATCCCCCCAAAGAAGTAGGCCTGTGTATTCGTAGCTTGACTGTCAACAATAGCTGAGAATGACATGCCGGCGCTTAGGTAGTTCGGCCCTATGTCAGAGACATGCTTGCCATCCTGATTGAAGGTGATGTTTTCCTGCCTCCAGCTCCCATTTCCACTTTTCTCTGACATTTCTGGCATAAAATTCCACACCTCGCCTCCTCTTGCGCCCGACGTACAATCACCGGTATATACTGTGATGTTCCCTCCATTGTCCAGAACGGCGTCGAATGGTTGTTTTTTGTCGGATTTGAGGAAGGGCAACGAGGAATAGAGCGTGTTGTATGGTGGATTGGACGATTCGATACCGGAGGATATGTCAATAGTACCGAGCTCAAATTGTGAGGCCGAGCTAAGCGATGGCTGGAAGACGTAGACGCGGGAGCCGTTGAGAAGCAACCTTGTTGGGTTGTAGGGCGTTTGGGCATCGGTACTGGCGAGTAACGTGGCCCATAGTAGGACTATTCGCAACGACGCGAGTGAAAGTTCGCAGATTGCGGTCGGCATCGGTACGGTTGATCGGCGCATGTCGACGGTGGATTGTTCGTTGACGATTGAAGAGGACCTTAGCCCGTTGCTCTTGTTTCCCCCTCCATTGAACACGCACGTTAGTGAGGTCTGCAAGACAGGGTAGCACAAAGCTCGAAGTAGACACGATGCTCGGGAGAACACAGGCAAGAGTCGAGGGGTATCGTAGATCTGCAGTTCATGCACGGTTGCGAAGGGAGGCGGGTCGTTGGGTCTGTAAACAGGTCCAGCCACCGATTACGCGCACCACCAGCCTGGCGCCGAGTCAGCCCGCAGCCCGCAGCAGAACATGTTCAGGCCAATCGTGTCAATACGGGACAGCTTCCAGGAATGCCCTGGGTGCAGCTCAGCCCCAATCGCAGCTATTGAACGTATGATTCCGCACATGCCGCACGGGTAAACACAAGTTGCCCGAGCAACCGTTCGCTTGGCGTTGCACCCCGCTGTAGCTGACCACATCCAGCGTCGTGTCCGAGTCCAGCCATGGCCATCCGTCGCAGGGACAATGCTTTCGACGGATCTCTGGACGATAAGAGACGTGATTCCGTTCCCGCAGCGCTGAGGTGGAAGGTGGGAGACCAAGGTAAGGAGGCTGGGGTGGTTGCACCGGCGCGTGCCAAGTGGACCCCAAGACTAACATCGCCTCCAGCAGAACCATTGCATGTGCATGACCCAAAGACAGCTCGCTGGGAGATATCTGCTGACGAACACTACTAGTGCTGTTACGGAGATGTTCAGATTGCACAGCGGCAATGGGCACTAGCGGGCATCGTCCCATGGTACCCGGGAGCGCCCGCGTGAACAGCCACAACTTCACAGCAACATCCTGTGTTTCTTACGCCTCGAATCTCACGACTATCTCTCGAATACTGTATATCAAAATGTGTTTTGCCACCGAGATCGCCAACTTAGGTTGTTTCAATTGTGCTACTTTCATTACACCATCTAGTCTTTAAAAGCTGAACCTCATGCCTCCATTTGCGCAGATAACGCTACCCGTTGTCCACGCTGCTTCCGGTAGACAGAGCATACCCACAACGCCCGCTACTTCTTCGCTATAGGCTGGCCTCCCGCCCACCGATTCGTAATAATCAGTCTTATCGCCTTCGAACTCCTTTCTGGGTGTAGCCAAGGGCGTGCTTTGCAGGAACGGTCGGTTGAAGTTGATAAATGACTCGTCGTTGGTGCCGTACATGTCTGTAGCAACTGGTCCAGGGTTGACTGAATTGACTGTTGCGCGCTCAGCAAGCTCGCGAGACCAAGTCCGTGTCATGGCCTCAAGAGCAGCTTTTGTGCCACCGTATACACTCTGGCTGATGTATCCAAGCGAGGAACTGACAGACGAAAGATTCACGATGCGGCCGGATCGATCGTTGGGCAGGTATGGCAAAGCTGCCTGTAGCAAGAGCAGAGGTCCTCGCACGTTGATGTTGTACTGCCGCGCAAAGTCCTCGCAGTTCACCGTCTCAATCCTGTTGTTGCCCGCTACACCGGCGTTGTTGATGATGACGTCGATCTGGAACTTGCCAGTCTTCTGGTGTGAGAAGTTGTTCTTGGTGACTTCGACGATGTGCTTTGGTCCACTCTCATCTCCCATGTTCGCCTGCACGATGACAGCCTTGACGCCATGCTGGGATTGCAGCTCCTCGGCGAGCTCCTGGGTGATCTTCTCTGAAGAATCAGAGGTATAGTTTAGCACGAGGCTGCAACCTTTGCTGGCGAGGTTGCGCGCAATAGCGGCACCGATGCCTGTACCAATAGTGAGTATGGTTGCTGCCGATTACCATAGTCGGAACGTACCTCTGCTTGCTCCAGTGACAATACCGACACGACCTTCAAGCGCGCGCGAACCTGAGGTACTGCTCAGGTTCGTGGTGTAAGTTCGCGAATGCTCAGGCCTGGACATGTTGAAACTTGGGATAAGGACAGATCAGAGTTAGAAATCACAGTTGAGTGCTTGCGTCCCCAGAGGTTGTTCTGCTACTCAAGGCGGGGTAGCGTCATGGAGGGGCAGTGGAGTCCGGGTCCAGATTGTCCGATTAGTTTTTCCGCCGCCAGCAGTTTTTTTGTTTTCACAAGCACATGATCGCTCGTGAGGCATCGTGGTAGTCGAGCGAACGATGGAGTCACGATACTGAAGTTGCGACTGTGCCGGTCTTGAAGAATGACAAAAGTAGGCTTGGAGCTATTGCAATCAACGGGATCTCGGTCGGCTTGAGCATTTCGTGCATGGGGACCAGGCGTCGAAGCGGCTAATTGGAGTATTTGGAGAAGTCTGCTCTCCTTGCTATATGTGCTCCCTCACGTCGGGAAAAGGGTCTGTGAGCAGAGCACCGACCTCCGTGCACCGTCGAGGACGGATTCAGTGCAGTAGCAAGCGGTCCTTGCTCATGCTACCATATCCACAGGTGGCGCCATGCTGCTGTCTCCACCAGTCGTGCAAAGTGGCCACGACCCTCTCGAGCGTGGACCCTTGAGACGAGTGCACGGAGTCCGAGTGCCGCGACCATTCCTTCGCACGCGGGACGCACTGTTGGACAGCTCTAGCTAGCCTGCGGTAGGCAACCTGCCAATGCTCCTCCAACGTGACAGGCGTCTCCGGGGTGCTGTTGGTGCTTGGAAGCGCTCCAGAAACCCACCGACTCCAGCGCTTCAGACGACGGGTCCAAACTGTCGATCATAGTCTCGCCCTACGCGCATTGTCACATCTGGAGGGGTAAGTCTCCGAAGTCGGCGGAAAGTCTCCCGCGCCAAAGCGAGCTCTGTGTCGGAGCTCCGAGTCCAAGGATAGGTGGTGGAAATGCATGCGGATTGCGTGGGAAGCTTGCGAGAAGAGGTCGGCCCATTGAGAAGGCCTGCAATGTCCCGGCACTAGAAGGACAAAGCCCGACGAGGAGCGTGTTGGCAGCGAGAGCGACCGAACGGCCTACGCAAGCCGAGCAGTCAGCGCAGGGGCCAGCGGTGCGGCCAATGGAAGCGCCGACAAGACCCCGCGCCAGCGAAAAAGATAGAAAAGCACGACACCGCCCTACTAATACGTGCTCACCCCAGGTCCTCTTCTCTTTTCCTCCTTCCCTCCTACACTACTTTCTCTGTCGGGCAATCTCTCTTTCAATTGCCCCTTCAGACCAGGCACACCTCTTCTAGATACCCCAATACCCCTCACAGATCCCCCACCATGGTACAGTCATCCGTGCTCGGGTTCCCCCGCATGGGTGCGAACCGTGACCTGAAGAAGGCCAACGAGGCATACTGGGCCGACAAGCTCTCAAGGGACGAGTTGGTCAAGGAGGCCAAGCGTCTGCGTCTTGCTCACTGGCAGATCCAGAAGGATGCTGGCGTCGATGTCATCCCCAGCAACGACTTTGCCTTCTACGACCACCTCCTCGACCACATCCAGCTCTTCAACGTACGCCCCACCACGCCTCATTGCTGCATTTGTCCAATGTGCTAACAGTCACACAGGCTATCCCCGAGCGTTACTCCAAGAACAAGCTCGACCCACTCGATGAGTACTTCGCCATGGGCCGTGGCCACCAGAAGGACGGTGTCGATGTTCCTGCTTTGGTAAGCCGTCATCATATGCTGAAAAATGCGACTTCCTCACAGACGGCTGCTAACACGTGGCGCAGGAAATGGTCAAGTGGTTCGACTCCAACTACCACTACGTCAAGCCTACCCTTCAGGACAACCAGACCTTCACCCTCTCTGCCGACCCCAAGCCCGTGCGCGAGTTCCTCGAGGCCAAGGAGGCTGGCATCAACACCCGCCCTGTCCTTGTCGGTCCCGTCTCTTTCCTCCACCTCGGTAAGGCCGACCGTGGCCAGTCTGTCGACCCGATCTCCCTTCTTGACAAGCTCGTCCCTGTATACGTTGAGCTTCTGAAGAAGCTCAAGGAGGCTGGTGCCGAGACTGTTCAGATTGATGAGCCCATCCTCGTCCAGGACCTTCCCCAGAAGGTGAAGGATGCTTTCAAGCCCGCCTACGAGGCGCTTACCGCCAGCGGTCTGCCCAAGATCGTCCTCGCCACCTACTTCGGTGATGTTGTCCACAACTTCGATGTTTTCCCCAGCCTCCAGAACGTCTACGGTATCCACGTCGACCTTGTCCGCAACCCTGAGCAACTCGAGGCTGTCATTGGCAAGCTTGGCTCCAGCCAGATCCTCTCTGCTGGTGTTGTCGACGGCCGCAACATCTGGAAGACCAACTTCAAGAATGCCATTGAGATCGTTGAGACTGCCATTCAGAAGCTCGGCAAGGACCGTGTCATCGTTGCCACCTCCAGCTCCCTCCTCCACACTCCTCACTCCCTTGAGGCCGAGAAGAAGCTCGACGCCGAGGTCAAGGACTGGTTCTCCTTCGCCACCCAGAAGGTGTCTGAGGTCACCGTGATTGCCAAGGCTGTCACCGAAGGCCCTGCTGCCGTCCGTGAGGCTCTCGAGGCCAACGCCAAGTCCATGGAGTCTCGCGCTACCTCCAAGCGCACCAACAACAAGGCCGTCAAGGACCGCCAGGCTAGCGTTACCCCCGAGCAGCACGAGCGTCAGTCTCCTTTCCCTCAGCGTCTTGCCGCTCAAAAGACCCACCTCAAGCTCCCTATCTTCCCTACCACTACTATCGGTTCCTTCCCCCAGACCAAGGAGATCCGTATTCAGCGTAACAAGTTCACCAAGGGTGAGATCACCGCTGAGGAGTATGAGCGATTCATCGAGAAGGAGATTGAGGATGTTGTTCGCATCCAGGAGGAGCTTGACCTTGATGTCCTCGTCCACGGCGAGCCCGAGCGTAATGACATGGTGCAGTACTTCGGTGAGCGCCTTGACGGCTATGCCTTCACAACCAACGGTTGGGTCCAGTCTTACGGATCCCGCTGTGTCCGTCCCCCGATCATTGTCGGCGACATCTCCCGTCCTGCTGCTATGACTGTCAAGGAGTCCAAGTACGCTGCTTCCATCTCCAAGAAGCCCATGAAGGGTATGCTCACGGGACCCATCACCTGCCTCCGATGGTCTTTCCCCCGTGACGATGTCCACCAGTCTGTCCAGGCCCAGCAGCTCGCCCTCGCCATCCGCGACGAGGTTGTTGACCTTGAGGCTGCCGGCGTCTTCGTCATCCAGATCGACGAGCCTGCTCTCCGTGAGGGTCTTCCTCTCCGCGCCGGCGAGGAGCGCGAGAAGTACCTCTCTTGGGCCGTTGACTCCTTCAAGCTCTCTGCTGCGGGTATCAAGGACTCTACCCAGATCCACTCCCACTTCTGCTACTCCGAGTTCCAGGACTTCTTCCACGCCATTGCTGCTCTCGATGCTGATGTTCTGTCCATTGAGAACTCCAAGAGCGACGCCAAGCTCCTGAAGGTCTTCGAGGACAAGGAGTACCCCCGTCACATTGGCCCTGGTGTCTACGACATCCACTCGCCGCGTGTCCCGGCTGAGCAGGAGATGAAGGACCGCATCGGTGAGATGCTCCAGTGGCTCAAGCCCGAACAGCTCTGGATCAACCCTGACTGCGGTCTCAAGACCCGTCAATGGAAGGAGACCAAGGCTGCCCTCACCAACTTGGTCAACGCGGCCAAGTTCTACCGCGAGAAGCACGCTGCTTAAGCGGTTTTCGTCTTGTTCTGAGTACCTGGAGATTTCATCCAGGGTGCCCAACACAAGGGCCCGACGTACTCGAACTTTTTTTTCGCCGGCCGTCTCTCATCTAGACGGCTGGGTGTAATGTGTCTAATGTGTTTATGATACCAAAAAGTAGTTCAACCTGTTCAACCTGCATTTGGGAGGGGTTATTTGGGAGAGATGTACTATATGAGCGCCTTCAACATTGGCGTTCATGAGCAGGTGGGTTGTCGAACTCATAGAGATTTGGATGGGAAACCGGCGTAATTTGGGGATGAATTGTTGCCCTGTTCTGGCAATTGGGCGTTTTTCTAACAATGCTCCTACTCTATATGAGATGCATATTAGGTAGAGCAGAACATGACTGCTAAAAGCAAAGCAGTCTAGTAGCGGATAGGAAGCTGTTGCGGAACGCACACACGCACGCAATCAATGAAATCAGCACCGTAAATCTGTACTCTTTTTGGTTTTTGGTTAAATGATTGGTGATGCGGATGGTACGATTGTGAATAGCTCTAAGAACATGTTTCCACAGCGAGCCTAATACAGCTAGGATTACGAGAGGTTCCTTTGCAACACCACTTGCACCAGCAGTACAGCAGAGTAGCAATCGTAGTAGGTAGAATAGACAATCCAATTCGCTTATGTGCAGAACCCAAATGCTCCGTAACACCCACGCCCATCCATGCATTCTCAGTACAGCCAGCACCTTTCGCTACCTTTCTTCTCTTCCCATCCAACGTCTCGACCCCTCCATCTAAATGCCAACCCAGTTCACGCTGACGACAACATCCATGCCCTTCTTCTCGGCACCATCCCACTTGTAGCTGAAGGTGCCGTCCTTCTCCGTGTTCCAGAAGGCACCGACGGCGCTGTGCATGCCGCGGCGGCCGGCGGAACCACCTTCTGAGGGCGCGCCCGGGTGCTGGATGATGGTGCTGTTGGCAATGTATTTGTAGGCTGGCTGGGTGGGTTTTGAGGCGTCGGTGGTGGAGGGAGTGGAGGTCTTCTCGATGAGGGTTTTGAGAAGGTTGTTCTGGGGGTGGATATTAGCTTTGGCTTGGGGAAGGGACGACGGGTGAGAAGGGGAAGGGTGTGCGGGTGGATGGGATGGGATGCAAGGGGATAGGGGGACGTACAATGATGTTGGTGTTCCATTCTGCGACCTTCTCGTGCTCGTATTTCTCTGCTGAGGCGAGGGCAGATTCGACGGTCTGGTGGTCTTGTTAGTATGTTGGCAGAGGGAGGGTGGCAGGGTGCACGCACGCTCTCGACGATCTGCCTGAGCTCTTCTGTGGGGAGGGGAGACTGCTTGTTGTCAGTGAACACGAGCTGTTAGCAAGGGAACCACAAACTCACAGCCATTGTGAAGCGTGTGCGACGTAGGGAAAGATTCTGTGGCCCTGGCAATGCGGATTAGAATGCGATATAGGGTATGCGAGCGGACGTGACGGTCAGGTGTTGGTGTTTACGCCTGATGTTTTTACCCACAGCGCCCGCCGAGACAGTCTAGCGCATGCAAGCACAAGCACACGACAACGCCATCGGCCTCTTCCCGCGCACGGGCCCCGCGGAAAAAAGCCATGGGCGCCAGAGGCGGGCTATCATCACGTGGCGCCATCGATTGGCCATCGCGTGCAGGGGAGCTGGCAGCTTCCGTCACAGGGAGCGAGCTTGCTCCAGACTCCGCTCACAATACAAGGAGCTTGGTTCTTCTTCTCCACCAGCCCATTGCGCGCAAACATTCTACCTATACCTCAATCCGGCACCAGAAAGTCGATTGTTTTGCCCCCCGTCCGTCGCTTTCCAGTACCCGGCAGACACAAGCATCTGCGTGCGACGCCTGTCCGTCTAGTTCCACAAGTGGGGTCACACCTGCACGCTCGTCATGTCTACCCAACCGCTTCTTCAAACCGCCCCAGGTACGCGAAATGCCATTGTACCCTCTGCAGCCTCTAACTTGTGCAACCAGGCAAACGCATCGCCCTCCCGACCCGCGTCGAGCCCAAGGTCTTCTTCGCCAACGAGCGTACCTTCCTCTCATGGCTCAACTTCACCGTTATCCTGGGCGGTCTCGCCGTCGGCCTGCTCAACTTCGGCGACAAGATTGGTCAGATTAGCGCGGGCTTGTTCACACTCGTTGCCATGGCTGCTATGGCGTATGCGCTCGTTACGTTCCACTGGCGCGCGAAGAGCATACGGCAGCGCGGACAGGGCGGTTTCGATGACCGCTTTGGACCCACCGTTTTGACGATTGCTTTGTTTGCGGCGGTTGTGGTCAACTTTGTGTTGAGGGTTGTGAGTGAGAACAAGAAATAGGTGGGAAATCTCGTCAGCGGGTGTGAGGTGGTTGGGATTGAAGGGGGTGGACAGAATATGGAGGGTTGGATGGACAATGGCAACGCAATTTGAAGATCGGTGTAGGACAAGACGGAGTCGGTGTTGGGATTAGACGGTGTCGTACGAGCACGGCTTTCTCTTTCACTCATGATTCGAGACGTTCACACGGCCACAACAATGCTTAGGGAGGAAGGAAAGATGATAACTGGGCAGCGGTACAGGAATCGATACACTGACATCGCCAGGACATACCGTCCGGCCATGCTCGCTCCTGGTGTACATTAGCATTCAATTATCTCATTGGGTCTCACTGCCGACTTTTGTTGTGGTGCCCTTGTGGATCATTCATTGACCTTCACCACAGGCGACCTTGTCATCCGCTAATGGTACCGAGGGCTTTAGCATATGATTTTCTCGAGCGTCCCTCGGTCGCGTGAGTATACATGAGGAGATTTGCGGCAGCAAGAATGGCTCGTTGAAATGCAATGACTGCCATGAGGGTGCTATGGACCATGACAAATCCAGCCTGTACATATGCGTGCAGTTAAATGAACTTGTAGGCAGCTAGGCGCAACAGCATAGCCGACAAAATGTGAAAGTAACAGCTTAGAACGTGATAGCCTGTCCACGTCACCGTCAGTCGGTTTCTCTCACTTTTACTTCGAGGCCGCATACGCGATACCTGTCAACAACTTTCTCTCGGTTTGCCTTTAGGCAAGTTGCCTCAGCTGATAGTTCTTTCCGCCAACACCTTCCCCATCAAGCTTCCTTCCACACCCACTACTTGGACTGCTCATAAGCTTACGCTCTAGGTAAGCTGTTGGTCCTCCGAACGACTCTGTCTCCAAGAATTTCGCTTACAGCTCGAGTAGCTTATCTGTAGCCCTACAGCAGCGTTAGCGACCTCTTGGTCCCTCCAGTACGCGATAATGACGCAGGCCAACGGTAGTTCTGCGGCGGCAGGGATGAAGCGAAAGTTCTCGTTCTAGTGAGATGTCTGTGTCAACACTGCGGGGGTGTTCAACTGACAGTTTCATAGCTCTATGGATGATGAGCTAGTTCGTTTCTCAGTTGCGGGTGAGAGTCTCACAGTACATGCAGCTTTCTTTGGCCAACATCTTCGTGGATGGCGGAACCGTCTCTTTAGCACGGGTCACAAGCAAGAAGAATGTACAAATTGCCCACACGCGTTGCCCACGAAATACCCTTGCGTCTTGCGCGGTTTCGTGCACTGGTTATACACTCAGGAGCTTCCGGACGCTTCCTTGATCCACGAGGGAGATTTCCCAACGTTATGGTCGGGAGGCAACGAAGCAGATTCGCTGGGAACTCATATGGCTATAGAGCTCAATCATATCGGAAATAAGCTTGAGTTAGACAATCTCCGCAACGACACCATGACCTTCATATTCAACCAATACCGAGCCAAGGATATAATTCCGAGTATTGACAAACTGAACGACATGCCTCAAGTATCTGATGTCTACTGGTTTGCCCTTGACCTCTACCTCAAGCGTTGCACCGATATGCCCCAGACGTCCGAATATGCTGAGGACTTCTTAGAGGACCTATTCGAACGTGTATGCGTACGCAATACTGATGGACAATCAATTTCCGACCCACTGAGACTGTCGGATTATCACATCGACACCCCTCTACACAAAGAAACTTACTCATGCAAGGCCTCTGATGCAGGCGAACAGTATCTCATCAGATAATCAGACATGGTGACGACCTCTTCGTTCGAGAATGAAAGCACGAATGACTTCAGGTTATTCTGATCGGGCTGGTGGAGGCATAACAGAGGACACCAGACGACTGTTAGGGAAACTTCAATGATAAGGATACGTCCGAATTTGGTTATGAAACAGTGGAGGATCAAAAATTTCGTGTATTTCAACAAAAGTTCAAGTCTTCTAGGTTTAGAAAATGCTTTGTGAAAGCATCATCTCATTCTCTGTATCTCTCTTTGCGATCGTGTGGAATATATCTATTTTACTTGTTTCATGTTCACTCATGTTCATTTCCAGAAATCACGCAACTGGACCGTTTACTTGTAGTTCTTTTTGGAAGCCAAGTCGGCCCGGAGTAGACGATATAGTGTAGAAGATATTGGTGAACAACTATAGAGATGTCTGTCTTCTCTACTCCGGTCAGGGCCTTCACCTTGGTAAACTCCTTTACTTTCCTAAATACTACGCGACTCCTAATTCTCACCTTCACCAGATTTCTCTCCCCTCTTTGCAAGCGTCTGTCACTTTGCTTCTTCTGTTGATGCTGGGGCATACCGATATAAAGTCGCCGCCCCCACACCCAACGATACATACCTGAACTACTTCTTTCGACTACTTAAAATCATCATGGTTCCACCAGCGGATGGACCGGCGAATGCGGGCACTAAGCGAAAGTTCAACATGTTGTAAGGGTGTTCCCATGATCGCTATACGACATTCAAACTGACACGACCCTAGTGCCATGGACCAAGAGCTTGTTGAGTTCGAAATCGATGGAGAGTTGTTCTCGATCCACAGAAGCCTCCTCAAAGATACCATTCCTAGGTGGGAACTTCATTGCTCTCAAGCACATCATGCTCGCTGGGAATTCCGGTATATCATCTCTAACACCTCGGCGTGGGCGTTTCGCGGTTTCCTTTATTGGATTTACAGCAATGAACTTCCTACAGAAACTGAGCTGAGAGAGAAGAAATGCCCCCCCGGCTTCGACATTGGATCTGAGAGCAAGCCTCTGATGTGTAGCATGGCCGTTGAGTTATATTACATCGGGAAAAGGCTATTCTGTGAACGACTCGAGGACCAGGCTATCGCCCACCTTTTTAGCGTATATCGACATGAACAAATCATCCCCGACATCAACCGTCTGAAGCAGATCTTCCAGTCGCGCGACCACAACAACTTCCTCTGCGATCTCTGCATCGACATATGTCTCAAGAGGAAGACAATGTGTCTCACACTTGTACAGCATGCATTGAAACCTGATGCCGACGTTCTTCCACCAGAGTTTTTGCTTGGCTTGTGTGCTAGTCAATTGCAACCAGACCGACCGAATGTAGAGTGTGACATGACCAACGGTTTTTGGATACCTCTGAGGTTGTGTTACTATCATTGGCACAGCAAGGAGGATCACCATTGTTTTTGCAGGAAGGATTTCACACGTAGCGATTTCCTGATTGAGTGAGGAGTTCGGTCTGTGGGACTCCTATTGCTGGCATCTGACGACTAGAGACATTTGCCATTCGGTACAACCGGAGGACAAGACTCGAATGTTTTGGGCGTTCTGAATCAGTACTTATAACACAACACATGACAACAACTTCTTGTCCCGATATGGAAATCATCTTGAGAGAATACAGAGATGGGTCGGGACAGGAAGATTGTGCTTTTAAGGGTCTTTCTGGACTTCATATCAGGAAAGGGGCACTAATAATTCATTGTCCAGTTCGATGAGCATTTGCGCTTTTGGCAAAACTACTACTGGTTGTCAGCTTCTAAAGATGGAAGGCGTTCCAGGATGTCATTGCCCTTCATATGACTTGAACAGAAAACAACTCTCAATGCTAAATCGATATTCAATCAAATGCTTCAAAGCCATATCCTGTGCTCGCTTGTCAAATGTGCCGTCGTTTTTGCTCCTTGACTTTACCTTGTGCCGTGCCACGGTTGCACAACAAGTCATACTTTTCTCTTACTTTGCAGCGTTCCTGTACTGACACTTACCTTGCCGCTCTTGGTATTACATAAGAGTTAGTAAGTCCTGTTGGAGAAGCTACTTTTCCCGCATCGACAGATCGACGGCGGCCTGGAAGCACACCTTTGCAGCCCTACGACCTGCTTCCACTTTGCTCGTACGCTACAATGAATATGGACTCGACGATCAAAACTGGCACAAAGCGAAAATTTTCTGCATAGTGAGTTTTGGAGCCCCACTTTCCTGACGCTACTCTGATAACGTGCAGTTCCTTCGACCAAAGGCTTGTCCACTTCGAGATCAACAAGCAGGTCTTCTCCGTGGATGAATCTCTGATTGATAGTTGCTGTGGAGGATCGTGGGCCAAACAGTTCGCGCACTCAATCGGAAGTGGACATTGTATGTCCGACGACAAAAGGAACAAAGACTCGAAGTATCATACTTGCGCACAGTGCCCACACAAATGGTATCAGTTGACACCCTTCTGGTCGTCGTGCGTCCTCCGAGGCTTCATTCATTGGTTATATGAACGAGAATTTCCCAATGATCAGCTTATCTCCCAACATCAGTATCCACTGGGATGGTACGTCAAGAACGATTCGAAGCCCTTAGCGTGCGCCATGGCAGTCGAACTATACATTCTGGCGAGAGATATCGAGTCTCCAAAGCTAGTGAGCTATGCTATGCAGTTTCTTTTCCTTCATTACAAAGAGAGCTGTTCCATTCCGAGCGCGTCATTAGTGCGTCAAGCCTACAGGAGAAATCTCACGCCCACAGGAGAAATCTCACGCCCAAGGATCCCCTCATACGCTTTTTCGTCGATCTTTATTGTAAACGAGCCGATGATGTCGAGATCCCAAGTTGGAAGGACTGGCCTGGTAAGGAGTACCCGGCCTCATTTATTTTGAACATTCTGTTCAAGAAATCCGAGATCAAAGGACTCCTACATGACCGAGAGCCCGGTGGTGTTGTGGAACTAAGACTTTCAAACTATCATGGCTATGGTTCTGGAGAGTTCTGCCCAACAAAAGACAGAGATGCGGACGATACATACATCATCCGTTAGAAATAACTTTCTGGAATACGGAAGGTCATGGTGCGAAAGTTTCAATAAAGTCACTGCTCTTGGACTTGGATTCTTTATAGATCTTGCTATACCTACTTTCATCTTCACGGTTTTATTTGGTGACGGAGTAGTTGCACCGAGCAATCTTTTCATTGTCAAGGCATTGGACCGGGCCACCCATCATATCAAACTTTACCAGGCCTCATCAATCTAAGACAACCACTTTCTAAATCATCCCTCAGGTTTTCAGAGCATGTTTATCGCTATTTCCTAGCTTGTTGAAGCATGCTCCAATTTCGCTAGGCCCACGTTGCACATTGTCTTTTTGGCTCCATGAGACAACTGCATACTCCTATAAAGCAACTCTCCACTCTAATAGGTACAGTAGATTAATCTGGGGTCGCAAAGTTCTCTCAATTAAGCAGGTAGTCGCCACTTAGCCGCTGTACAAACGTCTCTCACCTGACCTTTTCTACTCGCCTTCACAGCAGTTCCTCGCCTCTGGATGACCTTCGATCTGTGATAATAACTCTCTTCCACTTGACAACTCTACCCACGACCCCAATTTACTACTCCGCGTTCCAGGTCGTTCATGGCTCCAGAAGCTATCGAGCCTGCCAAGGCTGGCATGAAGCGAAAATTCTCCGTATTGTAGGTCAAAGACGGTGTGACTTGTAGGCTACTCTAACGCTCGCGTAGTGCAATGGATCAAGCCACTGTTCAGTTCAAGATCAAAGGACAATGCTTCACGATTCACGAAGCCTTAATCGATGAGCACTCAGACAACTGGCGAGCACTTATGCAGCACAGCCACGATGATGGCTACAAGACCGGTCACTCTATATGTGGATCGTGTCCGCATAAGCCTGACTTCGATTTCTCCGCCTAGGCGTTCCGCGGATTCATGGATTGGCTGTACCAACGGCGATTCCCCACCAACACGATGCTGAAAGAGATGGAGCGTCCTAAAGAATACAGTTGTGTGAATGAAAGACACCTAGTCTGTTACTTAGTCATAGAGCTCCATTGCTTGGGAGACTATCTTGGTATAGACAGGCTCCAGGATGATACCACGACTTGGCTCTTTCACGCATACCGCAACACCAAGGGCGTACCCTCTCTTGTGAGTCTGGAAAAGGTCGCTGGATATAACAAAAGTACTCCTGCTGCCGACTTCTGCCTCAATATCCTTGACAAAAGGAGGTTGGCTTCATTGAAGCTACTACAAAGTTCCGAACGCTCGTTGCCGCAGTCTTATATGCACTCGTTGTGCGAGGCTCTTCTCAAGGACTTCACTTCCAAGGACCAAAACAAGGAGAAAACGTTGAAGCTGAGTGATTATCATATCCACGAAGCAAATGTTCAACATTGTCATTGTAAGCGCCCCGCCGCCGATCCTGAGTTCTTCATCAACGAGTAGCAAGATTCGGGAGACTATTTCCCTTTGCTGGACTGCATTCATCAACAATCCAAGCGTCAAAGAAACCCGACATTCACAGCTACCCATTGAAAGACATATTTCGCGGTCCGTGCTATCTTCGGGATTGGTATTTTGTTTTCTAGGTCTTCACTCTCAGATGCATTTGGAATTTAGCTGAACATGATCAAAGAACTCGGCGCATAAAGGGCAACCGAAGGATCATTTATCAAATTTCAGTCTAGAATACGGATCAAGTTGGGTTCAGGACATCAGTTGATTTAATTTTTCTCCCCTACTAAGACCACAATGATCATTCGGTACACACACAATCTGGATGCACGGGTAATTGCTTGCACCTTTCAACTACCTGTTCTGTGCTACGGCCGGCCTTTGGCATATGATATCTATGAATAACTAAGAATACTTAAAAATACACAAATTGATACCCTTCTTCTACCGACATGATGAAATACTCCCACATGGTTCAAAACTCAGCCGCGAGTATCAGCGCTCCATGGACTTCAACCTTTGTATTGCTCCAGATATTACCACAGCATGCCAAGCCTACGAACAAAATGTTGCATGCAGCTCATAGATACAAGCCAATAACACCTACGCCGTCTTCCAATTACACCTTTCCGGATACTTACACCAACATCTAGATCAATTTAGGAAGAATTATCCACCGGTCCATCACAATGCAGCATGACGAAACGAATGTTGGGTTCAAATCGGATATAGCAAGAACTAACTACATGATGTTCACAAGTCTGTCACACAACATCCCGGTAGCCTTCAGTCCCATACTTCCACCTTCGTAAAAACTCCTACAACATTATTTGCCACAATTCGCGCACCAAAGATCAGAAGGAGGGTGCGCATATTATATGGATCCTCAGAAAACCGGCACGATTTCATCGTTTTCACGCAGGTTACCGAGCGACTTGATCTCTAAGCAACATAACAGCTTTACAACAGATAGATTATGTTCCAAAGGTATATTTGTTGTTCCTGGCACAATTAATTAGGCTTATGAAACTAGTGATGAATAGGAATAGTATTAGACGTCCTATCTTGATGTGATACAGTCAATCTCTTTGAAAGATATATCTGCAAAGCACCAGCGCACTGTACCCACACAAGCAAATCATATGTATGAACTGTACAGATATGCTACCCATTATTTTTTACCCCCTACACCATTCATCGTCATCATCTCCTCGTCATACGTACTAATACAGCCTAAGAAGCATGCAATGATCCTGTCTGCGTCAAGTAAAAACTTGCGGAGTTGCTGTACTTGCTTCATAATCCTTTTAATGTCGCATTCGCCTTCACGCTTTCCATACGGGCCATCTTCAACACCTTCTCCATCTCCGTGTTCTCCTGCTCTCTATACATCGAGATCAAATCCATAGTACTACGTCTCACACTGACTATACTCTGCTCGTCGATACCTATTAAATTAGCAAACGCCATACGCATGCTCACATTATTGTCCAGCTCACCATCGTTCTCACCCATGGAGAAAAAGCTCGGCCTTCCACTTCCATGACTTGCGACACCTAGACATTGGTGTATGATCAGTCTACAGCACAAATTACAGGCTTGTTGAACTTACTGAGGCGGCTCATACGGCTCGCATTCCGAGAATGCTTGGGATAACGAACCGGCATGGAAGCGCGCCTACTCTCAAAAGAGCGACGAGCTGATGCGCCGAAGTCTTCTGTGCCAAATTCGAACTCGGTACTGGCACGCGGAAAGGCAGGTAGACAGTTCTCGTAATATGCTGACCAAACTCGCGCAGTATCTCGCGTACCGTCGAGACCAGCCTGCAAGAGATTGCTCGTAGTAGGTCGTGAACTGATAGGGAGTGGCCGAAGCATCGTCGAAGAGTTTTCTTCTTTCATCTTCCCTTTGCCCTTTTTATCCCCAGGACCGTACTCTTGTTCGACGGCAAGATCTTCACCGTTATCATGACCAGAGTCCCGGCTTGCTTCTTTGATAGTTCCACGAGACCACACACCCGGGACCATTTCTAGCTCTGGATATTCCAACGTACCACCTGTGGCAACGGAGCTCCGATGACCTTGGCCATGTCTGTGAAACTCAATGCTCTGGCTCCTAAAGATTTTGGCGTAGTTCTTCAAAAACGATTTACCAAACGTCATGGAACGGCTCTTTGCAATACGAGTATGGCCCACCTTTTTCTTCCGCTTCTTTTGCCCTGGCAGAACTGGCGGCGTGACTGGACGTGCCGCAGGATCCGTCGTCTCTTCATCCGCATTCTTATTCATTGCAAATTCAATGGCCGCCTCTAGTGCAAAGTCTCGCGTATCGACCTGATCTTGGTGCCCAGCAGAAAAGGTACGGTCGGCGCGAGTATGAGACGGGTAGCGACCCCACGCACCAACGGTGTCGGCCTTATCTGTTTGTTGTGCAAAAAGTATCTGTGCTTCATGATCGGGGTCTAGAGTATCGGGATCTGTTCCAATCAATGCCGTACGTCTGACAAACGGTGATGGCGGATCTTGCAATTCCACGGTACCTGGGGAGGGAGGGTCCAGCAGCGGAGCCGAGAATCGCTTTGGAATGCTCAATCTCTTCATCACATCCGACTCTTCGCTTAGCCTTACTCGTACTGCACTTCCACCCATTTCCCGAGATGGAGTCTCATGGGTAACAAGATCTCTATTTCTGGGTAGAAACATTGCAGCCTTTTCGTCTTGGTAGTTCTGCAAAGCTCGCTCCCATATTGGACTCGCCTGTTTATCCTTTCCCAAAGCTTTTTGCTCAACTTCTAAGCTGATTATAGGTCGCGATTGTCGGCATTCACGTTGCGTGACTTGGCCAGGTAGGTCAAGCGATCCATCCACTGCAGGGGTCAGAGCGCGGTCCTTCATGTTAACTTCACTGCGACTACGCATATTATTCTGTTTAGGGGTAAAGAATCTCATGATCGAAACTGACGGGATCAATTTCTTTTTTGGTGGCGACGGACTAAACTCTTCGCGAAACTTGGATTTCTTTGTACTTGCTACGCTGTTGTTGCGTGCTAACCGCACAGTGTCGTTTGAACGTCGCGTTAGTGCAGAATAACTAGTGACATCGCGAAGATTCGTGAAACCGTGCCTATGTGCAGGCTTCGGAGTATCATCATTATCAGTTGGGTAAGAGTTAGACCGTCTCAGCCGATCAAGATCCAGTGACGAGCGCGCAGTGGAAAAGGCATGCTTGTGATTCTGTGAAAGGTTGATCATCGAACCACCGAAGCTGTTCACGGGACTATCAGGAGGGCTCTGTGGTCTGCTTGAGTAGATAGACGACTTGTCTTCTCGTAGCTCATTGGTCAGGACCTTTCCCCACTTCGTAGGGACTCGAGTACTCGCGAAACCTGAGCTTGATGTTTGCCGCTCGTGCCGGCTAAGTCGCCGCTGAGACTTGTAGATCTTGCTGAGGTCCGAGAAAGAACGGTCGCAGAATGCACTAGATGGACTAGGAAGTTCTGATCCATCTGCTAGAGTATCCCATGACAAAAGCGAGCCAGATCGCAGATGGTGCGAAATGCGCATGCTATATAAATGGATAGACCGATGTGACTGATCTTCATCCATGCCATCATTCTCCTTGGCTGGTTCTTGTATGGTAGACGGAGGGTCGCCCCGCGTGATCATTTTGAAAGAACCAGACCGACGAGGCGCGCTTAACGCAGCAAGTTCTTCGCAAGATTGTACCACCGTGGAAATAGTTGGTTGTGTGTTTCCCTTATCATGCAAACTCTCCTGAGGAATGGTATTTTTCTGGCTTTCGAGATTGACGGGTAAGCTGTTATGGGTCGGCAGCACTTTCAGTGAAGCTTGAGATCGTTTAGGTGTGATGGGGCGCGGAATGGAAGACTGCGACAGCTGTAAACTTTCATTCAAGGCCACTGTCCAAGGTATTCCATCTTCATCGTTTGTCTTTAGACTAGGGAGTCTAAACGGTGAAAAGGGAGTGCGTCCTTTGAGTCTGATCGAGGTAGCCGAATGAGAGCGTCGTATTTTGCGTTCTGGGCTTTTCGAAGTATCTACCTGAAGATTAGGGGAGCTGAGGACCTGACTGATTCGATTTGACAGGGATGCTGATTGAGTTGGCTTTGTGTTGTATGGTTGAAGATCTCGATCACGGCCAGAGCTCTGGTGGCTTTTGGAAGATGAGTCGAGTGTTGGTTTACTAGAGGTTTAGCCAAGTTCATATATAAGCTCTAATGTATTCAAATCATACTTAGCTGTGGAAGACGTCCATTCGATACTGTGGATGCTCGGTCTCTTGCTCGGTGTCTTTTTTCCGATGTTCCTCGCGATATCAACAAGCACCTGGGCGTCAGAGTCATAACCGCCTTCATCTGGTCGCTTGTCGCTTAAAAGATCTTTCCTCAAGTTGTCTTTAGTGATCTTTATCTGCAGATCAGGACCGCTCTTCTGTTGTTTAAGGACGATATCCGAATCTCGTGTCACGACTTCCTTAGCATTACCCAACTGAACGTGATCCCCGGAAGATTTCTTAGTTAGCTCTCGTGAGAACTTCCGTCTAATCAGTGAACGCATGCTTCTCATCTTGTGTAGTGAGTGTAGGCTGTACATCGATGGCTTGTGAAAGCGTGCGCGGCTAGCCACCTTTGTCGGAGGTGCGCGAGACGGCTCGTTTCCCTTCGCATTGTCGAATATCTGCCGCAGCTCGTGAAGGTCCTCGGACCGAGCGCTTGTGAAGCGTGAGTTCACAGACTCGACCGACTTTGGTAAGAGTGGTAGACGAGCAGGCGTAGGGGGGTCGGTGATACGCGCGTTGGGTAGTTCTGGCGAGTCTGGGTGTCCTTCCTGCTCCGCAGCACAACACAGCTTGGACGCCATCTCTCAGGTGTCGCGTCAAAGTTGCGGATGTACATTAGCAGAGCCCGAATACACGTTGAGTCCCTACCCAGCGCAGCAGGCAAGATCGAACCATTGGGAGCTTGCAGCACAGCTGATAAAACAAAACGAAGCGATGCTTCGATACGGAGTAGTGAATTTTAGCAGCGGCAGAGCAGTGTTCGCTGTGTGAGCGCACCAAGACCTGTGGTGTGCCACGTCATGAGCCTTGCCATATAGAAAGAGCAGCCGACTCGTGAGGGAAGGCGCCTGCCGCTCCTCCGACCTTGCTCTTTTTCATCACTCAATTGCTATACACCATCTGATCTCGGGCTCCCTTCTAGCTTCCCAGCCGCCTTGAATTCCTTCCTATAGATATTTTCCATCTCTCTTCTTACGGCCACGGCTTGAGTCTTCTCACTAAATTCGACATCTTTCCAACTCAAACCCTCATCCTTCCCCACAACTCTCTTCAGCACAAGTCCATGTGCAAGCCCTATGGGCAAGCCTTCGATCCTGAGCGAGTCTTCAGCTCGCATCAGCTTTCCGTACACCATGAATCCACCTTCGCCGTCTAACTTTTCACCCACTTTCAGATCACGCTTTGCCGTTGCAACGACATCACCTGCCCAACTACGCGTCTGCCCTGTTGGCTCTGCGCGCAGCATTATGGATGCAACCGAAATGCCGAGCTCAAGCCCAATGAGGTGATATGGCTTGAACTGCGCAGCGTACCACCCGCTGTCATCGGTTTTGATACCATATTGAGCGAAGCATTCACGCTGGTACTCGTCTGGTGCTTCAATGACAACATACACGCCCCAGCGTAGATCACCGACCACGGCTCGGCCGTCTTTCTCAAGACAGCTTACTACTTCGACCGTGCCCTTCCCTTCAAGCTGTCCGCCTCGGCTACGCGGTTTGAGCACTTGTGGCAGATCGTGCGTTCCGCACGGTGGGAACGCAAGTCCATTTGAAGGAGGCATGAGAGCGCAGCCATTCGCCACAGCTGCCATTTCGAGCGCTGACTTCGTACCATCGAGGAAGGAGTTAAACATCTGGGGGTTGAAGTCGCCGCTTGAGAGTTGTTCTTTGGTGAAGCCGTAGTAGTCCCACACAGTATCAGGCGTAGAGTAATGATACTGAGGCAAATGTTTAGTACCCTTGCCAGCGCAGACAACATCGAAGCCTGCTGTACGTGCCCAGTCCACCAACTCGGCAATGAGCGCAGGCTGATCGCCGTACGCCATCGAGTAGATTATCCCAGCCTCCTTCGCTTTACGCGCGAGGAGAGGCCCTGCGAGTACGTCCGCCTCAACGTTGATCATGACGATGTGCTTCTTGTGTTCGCAGCATAATAGCGTATGGTGAACGCCAGCAGCGGGATTTCCCGTAACCTCGAGAATGACATCGATCCCCGGGGTAGCTATCATGGCTGCAGAATCAGAAGTGATGATAGTCTTATCCTGCTTGAGGCCATCAGTCAGGCAAATTTTGGTGTCATATTTGGAAGGTGGGAAGCCAGTTCTTTGAAGAGAGGATATTGCTCGCTCTGGGGAAAGGTCCGCAATTGCGGCTAAGCGGACGCCCTTCGTGCGATGCGCTTGTGATATGCTAGGTTTTGGTAAGTGGCGATTTGAGACCAATGAGCTCCGTGTTCCAAACAACTCATGCCCTCATGCCCTCATGCCCTCATAGCCGCGTTCCTTTCTCTGACCTTATTTTGTATCGGATCTGGGTTGCTGTACGTACTACATTGATCCGAACTTGCCCGCACCAATGATGCCGACCTGAATCGGTTTGCCGGCATCTTCGAGAGCGGCGAGTTTTGTTGAAAGGCTAGTCATCCTTGTGGGTTGTATATCGTTCTATTAATTGCGCGCCGAGCGCAATACTATGTTGTCTCGGGGCTTTTCATGTTTCCACGCTGGCTCCATGATGTTCTTAAAACGAGGATGAGGTGCGGTTAGTCCCTTACCCCGCAAAGTGATCAGCCTCCCGACCACAGTGAACAGTCGGCATTCTCTCCGACATTAGTTCTTACCCTTTCGTCCAGAACAGATTCTACAAAGCATCCAAGCCACCTATGAAGTCGATGTCCAAATTCATTGTTTTTCGAAGCCTATCTGAAAGTTCACCCCTTGTAGGTCTAGTGACCAAGTGAGTTATTTATAGCCTTCAGCCTGGCTGCAGTTAATCTCCACCCACGCCTCGCTACCACATAGCAGCACGCACCGTTGCAGCCTGATGTGGGCTCGTTAACTTTGACGTGGGTCATCGCAATCTTGCAACCTTCCTAGGAAGGCAAGCTGAGGCGTCAAGTGTCGATTGCAGTGGCAGTTCCACGGTACGAAGGGTCGCATGTAAGAGCGCCACGAATTGAGGCTTCCATGGGCGAGGGCGCGGACGAGGGTCTGTTATAGGCGTCATGCAGAGAGATCCCTGTTGGGCCGTGTGCGAAGGTGGCAGCGGTAGATGTACAGGTACAAGAAGGGTCTTCGGGATGACGTCGTGTAGAGAAAGGGGGTCTGGGCCGCGGTCTTGGTGGAAATACAACGCATGCGGCTCTATTCAGGTCAGGGCGTCGTTTCCGTGCATTCTACAGGTTGCGGTCATTGTTGAATCTCATACAGCCCTTCTAACGGCACAGAAAATTAGAGGGACTCTCGCGTGCGCGGTACGAGGCTGTGTGTTAGTTTTCCGCTTCAACCGCGGTTTGCGGTGAGACGGCTCGAGTGCCACCTTTAATTGTAGGACCGGGATTTCCGCCCGATCAATGTTTCAATGATGGCACTCATAGACATGAGAATCCGATGTCGTTAGATGAATAGACGTTGTACATATAGAGTCAGGCCTGGCAACTTTGGATTGGAGAAGGAATGAATCTCGCAAGGTCACGAGAATCTGCCAAGTCGGAACCTCGCTTAACATCGGTCCCACCTCCTTACCCTCACGTCAAGTTGTCGTCACCTCTACGGTACACAAGCAGCATCTGGTGACGCTGGAACCCCATGTTATCTATGATTTGACGTATCACAGTCATGCCCCAACCTTAAAAAACGGCCCAATCAACGTCGCGGTGTCCAACCTGCTATCAGAAAATCAAAAGGCTTCAGAAATAGCCGCAAGACTACCATATACATACGAGATGCGATCACTATTGTTGAGTACAATGAGTATCGAAGAAAAGTTCTGAGGTCGGTGTCGTACATATGTATTGCCCCGAGCTCGCTGAGCGAAGTTCTTCTTCCGCCCATCTGTGAGGTCGTCCCCAGTCACCTATCGAACACAGAACATGTTTGCTTGGCAGCTGTACTCTTTGGGGATTTGGAGATTTCACACTAGACTCACTCAAGGAAGAATTGAATGATATCGGCGAAGTTCGGGATGGCTCTCCTCAGCAATGTCCCTTCAGCGAACATGAAGCGCAATTCTGTCATCTCTTTGACCGTTGCGAGGACCTCCAAATAAAAACCTCAGGTTTGTTGTTTGCGAAATTGGCCTGTACTGCAGCACGCCTATAGGTTACGGTTGTGTTATGGCACGCCGCATCATGATAGCCGGCGCTCAGGTACGTTTGCTATTATGTCTATTGAACAATAGCAAGGTCAAACGCCATCTGCCTGCTACGTCTCTATTATAGAAACCGATCCCTCGACTTTATCTCTCCATCACGTTACTACTCTCCACCACTGCGCGACACACTAAACTTTCATCCATCTTAACATATCATAACACGCCCCCACAACACCAAGCGAGATGCCACCACGAAAATCCCTTAGCAAGCAGAATAAGTCTCGCGTCACCAAGACGACAAAGCACGACAATTTAGACATTGTCCTCAAGGTCATCCGCGCCGAGTTGAAGCGCGACTACGCGCTCTATGAGGAAGCTATGTTGGGTGTTAAGAGGGCAAAGGCGGCGGGCGGTGACGCTACAGGATGGCAAGTACTGACTCGTTATTTTCAATGCGCTTTTTTCAATACAAAATGTACCCTGGAAAATCCAACCACTAATTATTCGCTAGGTTCATCCAGATGAACGACCTGGTGAAGGGCAAGCCGCTGGCGGAGATGAGCCACGAAGGCGTAAAGTTCCTTCTCGAGGAGATAGTCCGAAACTCAGTGGTGGACGAACATAGCGTGCCGCAGTCAGATTCGAAAGCGCCGTGTGAAAAATAGGTCCTGGATTATTACGCGGCTTGGAACATCTTGCTGGGTTTGTAAATGTTTGGAGTTGGACATATTCATAAGTTTCATTTCACGTTGATTTTTTGGAGCTGCGAAACCAAAAGCTCTGCAAAGGCGGCAACGCGGGACGAGGTTTAACCAGTAATACTCAAGGAAGAGGTGCGTAGGTCATCCATCTACCCTAGTCGTGGTCTAAAACTCAACATCAAAGCTTTCAAGATGATGTAGCTGTGGTCGCCTCATTCTTTTCGTTCCTGACCGCAGTAGATGTTACACTCTCCAGCGGAACGACATTAATATGGCTGTCAAGTCGATCGAAACCTTCGCTAGCCGCACTTCCGAGTCCCATCGCTTTCAACGAAATTCTCTTTGCATGGCCAATGGTTGGTGGATGTTCAGACTGACGCACTTGTAAGCTCTCTTCATCTGTACCCTTACACGTCCGGTAGCTCTTGAGCTTATTAGATATAATTCGTAGACAGGGCGACATGACTGGTAAACACCCCGCCAATATACCTAAAGCCGGCTCTGGTCCATTGAACAGAATAATGCGTCCGGTGTGATAGGTCCAGTCGTTCGCGTCCATATGCCGATATAGGTACATTCGTACGGCTGAGCAGGCAACGATGCTATTGTCTGTTAGCCAACACTATCTTCACCTGAATTGCTAGACTTACAAAAACCCCAAGCCGAACAGCAGTGTTAGGCGAATCTTCTTCTCAAGTTCAACATTCAG
The DNA here is from genome assembly GCA_019828545.1 of Paracamarosporium sp. OC-R06-R3. Taxonomy (NCBI): domain Eukaryota; kingdom Fungi; phylum Ascomycota; class Dothideomycetes; order Pleosporales; family Didymosphaeriaceae; genus Paracamarosporium; species Paracamarosporium sp. OC-R06-R3. The sequence goes on along the minus strand of JACVRA010000364.1, from coordinate 413,558 downwards.
GCGCCAGAGAAGAGGCATCGGTAGCATAATGTTTGCCATATCGATACAGAGGGAGCCGGCACTTGCACCCACCCATATCGTCTTGCTGTTTTCAGCGCATTTCTGAGCCATAGCTAGCGCATTGTCCATCTTCTGCGGACATGTGAAGAACTGCACAACCATGAAGCTGATGTAGTATGCTACGGTCAACGCGAGAAGCACGCGGCAGACAATGCGAAAGCGCGTGTGGGGGAAAAGCGTTATGTACAGCTGTGTGATTGACAAATTGCAAAACACACTAGCTGTCAAAGCCATGCTGGTAAGTATGTATCGGCTCTAGTACAGTTAGCTGTGTTGCGATGATTGGGTGCTAGCTAAGTACTTCGGGGTGCCTTCTCATCTGCAAAATGATAGGGATCGGTACATCCGCAATGTGAACACCATAATACTGAACAAACACGAACACGACCGCGTCGGTAAGCTCGCCAAGCAATCCAACCTATATCTCCCAGTCAGACAACTTACCGCACACAACGCGACGTCTGGGGCTCCTTACATATGCCACAACCATCAACCAATCATCAGCTCCCCACCTCTTACGCGTAAGAGCGCGCGCCCACACGCGACACACAATTGCAAACGTCGCGATCAACGCCGAAATAACACACACAACGATCACAGGCGCTTGCAGTTGCACCAATTTCATAGCGGTGGTAGACAAAGGGATGGATGCACCGGCGTTGCCACGCTCTTGGGTCTGGCCCACCCTTAAAGGAAGATCCAGTGTCAGTGACACCCTGGATCGAGGGGCCAACGCCATCCCTCAACTTTGCGCCTTTTTGATTATGCGCAAACCACAGACCATGATCTGCGCGATGGAATATGGACCTTTTCCGTGTTGGACTGTGGTAGGCTTTAGTTGCGAGCGAATGATTGGTCAATGCGGGAGGGCTTGATCCTTCAAGACGGAATATTCCACGTGGGGGTGTCTCCCAAGCCCGAGGAGCGGGAATAGCATCCAAGAATCTAATGAGGCGGTGGATGTCCATATCGTGGTCCCTGGGCTTTAACATTAAGGTAACGCACCACAGGAGGCATTTAAGGAGGTTGTTTTTTTGTGTTGTTGCTTAAACATAATCATCATAGATACCTATAATTTACTACGTTACTTGAGCTTGTTTCGTTTTCCTTGTATGGGCGCGTGGGTAGGGTCTTCGCTCACCTATAAGTAACTGTTCCCCGCCATCGCGCCCGCGACAGACGTAGACCCACAAAGCTTTGTAGGCGCATAAGATATTCCTGATAAGAGGGGGATGATGATCAATGTGGAATGCTCTATCTAGCGGCGGGACGATCAGAAATTCCCACTCCGTAGCCAGAAACTCATCCATGCGGTGCAATAGTTGGATCCCTTCCAACCGTTTGTCTACGAGATGGAGTGAGATGTGGTGATAAGGTGGCCGTTCGCTTGTAACAGCCTTGCATTTGATGACCTCACGTTGCGCGTTAGCCAAGATGGCGAAGCAAGGATGTAGATGGGCGTAGGTGTCAATAGATTAGACGCTGTGAAGCATGATACCTGCTTATTCACTTGGTTCCTTCCTATATTGACTGGTCTAACGATAACCTGGCCACGATGATGACTTTCTTTCCGTTCCTGCTATAACTTCCACCTATCTAACACAACCCATAGAACTTGCCGTTAGAGGAATGCACTCAAGATCTTTATGTTTGACCATGACATTTGCATACATACGAGAGACTCTAGCAAGCTGGTCACGAAGGGGTTTCAATATCATGTTTTACAGGATGCAAAAGGTAAGTGATAAAGACAGAGTCTTGGTAATGATTAGAACATCGAACGCCGCAGACATGGAAAACACCCGAGGAGTTGTTACTCACGCTATTATCATTTATTCTCCTCTGTCAATTCTCATCAACGTTACATCTCACTGTGTAAACCAAACCCTATGGAAATAAATAGAGAATTTATTATGTTCTCCTGGGTGCTGACTTCCCAAGAAAGATAGTTAGACGTATGAAGGTGAACAGAGAAAGTGCTAGCCGTCGTTTCGTCCGAGTTCGTTAAAGGCAATTGCTCACCCAGGCGATTAACTCCGAACATAACAGATGAAGCAAGAACGAGAACAGGGGGCAGAACTGGATTTTGATCAGTCTATACGTCATATAAGCCTTGTGTTGCTGGATGATATACCAGAATCGAGCTTCTCTGCTCATTGCATCATAAGTATCGAGACTAGAATCCCCCTCCCTCGCGACAGAAGCCACGTTTGCAGCCCTCGCATAGGTCACTTTTATGAGGCGGTGTCTTCTTTTCCGCGTAGAACGGCTGCTCCATTACAACACCACCCCACTTCTTCAATCTGTAAGTAACGCGTTCGATGTACGAGTCCTTGTCCAGGTGCAAGTCGCCAAGATGATCGCATTTCTCGCAACGTTGGTTGTATACGATCGCATTGTATCTGTTGCCATGATACTTGCAGATGAGAATTGCGATTTTTCCACTTCTCCAGCCTTGGGCTCGGCAATCTGGCTGAGTGCATGTGAAGCTTCCCATCACATGAGTGGAGTACTGTTTGATAGCCTCGTCGATATTGGGTTTGTATTGGAACGAAATAGCGCCGATGAACGGCAAAACAGCATTCAAGATGTGTTTGTGCCAGAAAGGATACGTGTAGAAGGCCTTAGGCTTAGGTTTGGATTTAAATTTGGCTGGCGTTCCAATAGGGTTGTTGCTGTTGCCCTCGCTCGACTTCTTTTTGGTCATGTTGATGATGCGATGATATCGCGGTAAGTTAATATGAGAAGACCTCAATACACCTATACCGCAGAGATAAACGCGGTTGAAAAAGTAGGTTTGTGCCGATGAAAACTTATGAATCAGCCATTGTCGTGGGGGTAGTGAAAACGGAATGAGCCAAGAAAGCCGACCACAGCGCAACAAACGCGTCTGCCTTATCAATAGCTCGCACCCTTCCTACTGCACCCTCGCTTCACCCCACCAAGATGGGGACCGGTTTACCAATATTAGAAGTCGCAAGACAACGGCACGGGAAGCACCGGAATGGCACCAGGGATGCTTTGTAGCCAGGTAAGGATTCACCCAAGACCTCCTCTTTGCCTCAGAGACTTGCTAAATTTCGTTCAACAGCAATAAAATCTCCTACGTAACCGGCTCAAATCCGGACGTAATATTGTACGAGCCGAAGAATCCCAGTCTCAGTCTTTTAAAAACAGTGCCAGCCGAGATCCGTCTAAACATCTTCGAATTTGCCATTGAAGCCAGTCGTCCAATCACAATACGCAAGCGCTATGGACTCGTGGGCCCAGATAACGCATGGTGTAAACATCACGAGATGGCTTACGATTACAGACGCTCCCGGTTTGCCCTTCTCGCAAGCTCGCGCGATATTAGGCATAAGATGTTGTGGCTTATGCACAACAAACTCAACGTCTCCGCAGAAGTGGCTAACCTAATGTTGTACGATAGGGAAATTAAGTCTTTAACGCTGAGTGAGTCGAAAGCTTTCGAGCGCATGTGGCAGTCTGATTCGATGTACTGCCAGTCATTCCAGCCAACCAGATGAGCTTATCGCTTGTCTACGCGATAGCATCGACAGACTCTCCGAGTATTAGGATATGCAGAATAAGCAAAATGAGCACGACATGCCCATAACTCGAGAAGTTACAATTCAGGTTAGTGGACTGTTCAACGAGCAGCGACCATTTAGGCAGAGTAGACCAGGAGTGCACCGAGTAAAGGAACTGCAGTTGAGGACGGCTTGCTGGGGTGTCTTGGAGCAGTCTGTTATGCAGATTGTATGCATAGACATGAAAACTAAATGGAAGTTCACCGTAATGACAGCGATCAACGAGGTGAACAAAGTTGGCCGAACGATTTTAGGATTTTTTCGTGAACTTTTAGAGAAGAACGGGCTCGAATTTTTGGGAAATTCTTCCTCGGGAATCCAGTCGTAGCTGTGTTGAGTCTATAAGTGCAACGGGAAGAGTGAATAAAGGATATCTTGATTGAGGAAGAATTGACACAGAAGCGTGAAGCTAAATGGCTTGGGAGGTATTGCCTATGTGAATAATGAGAGAAGAAATGGCGAAGAAAGATGAGTCCGGGAGTGTCAAGCCAGACAAGGTCTCGGCCATGGGTAGACGATCTAACCAGATGACCATCTTGCGAACATAATCCATAGCGCCCAAATGTCACACTCCCGGTGGTGTTAGGCAACAGGAATGAGATTCTTAAGAGTTCATAGCATGTTCCACCGAGGCTAGGAGACTTCTCAGGACCAGATTAGCGGTACTAGTAGCACATCAAGGGGCCACCACCCTCGTCTCAAAACTGCTTAAGAGAGTGGCGTTATTCTTCCGCGTTCAGATACAAGTGCAATAACTAGTCATTCATTGTTTTCAGCGCCGTTACCTGCGGATATGTTGACCTTGCATCGTCAGTCTAGTGCGTGCACGTTACGTAGAGTTGTAGAAAAAGGCTAGCGCGAGGAGTGGGACTTTCGCAACATCGCGCCATTTTCGTGTGTCTCCATTTCTTTCGGAATGCAAACGATTTTATGTCGCGTTCGACGCGACGATTGGATATCACAGCACGGAAGATCATTTGCAGCAGCTCGAGTTGAAAACTGGCATAAATGCTTCCCAATGATGATTGATATGAAAAATGAAGTCATGGTATCCTAAATGACTGCTAACTTGGGAACAGATGCTGATCAAAGATGCCAAAAACATTCAATGGGTAAATAGCTCAGAATCATATCAAATGATCAAATGGAGCCAGCCGCATATATCTAACGCCAAGCTAACATCCGAAAACAGAATGAATGCTTTCTCAGAGTGTGTTCAGACTTCGCAAACCCAATATTCCCAGTCTGTGGGCGTGAACAAACCTGAAGAAGCCCATCAAGTGGAATCAAAACTGCTCGTTGTCTCAGGGATCGTTGAGACCATAACATGATGTCTAGGCCGTGGCTTCAAACTTGACACCGTTCAAATGACAGTAGTGCTCAAGTGAACGCAGCTCCACAACACCTCCGATCCCCTCGTCTGTTAGAACATCATTTTCTTTCTTGGTACCTTCGTTGTATCCGCGAGGAACCTCTGCGACGACATCCCACTGAGACTGTCCGCCATGACGACCCACTAGATCTACCAAGCGTTCGAGAAGGTGTCCGACCTCTTTTCCGATTGCTTCAAAGTCTGCAATGAAAGCTGACCCTAAGTGTGGCTGGTAGAAAGCGGTCCACTCATGAGCCATCTTGGTGGAGCTTTTCCAATTGAAAGGGAGAGTGGCCGTGTAAAGAGCATGAAGCTGGATTTTGACCACACGAGGAGATGTCGGCTTGTTTTTCAGAAGTCCCCAGGCCTTCATCAACAAAGCAGTAGCTTCGTATAAGCGATATACGCATTCGACAGGATCCTCTCCGGATAACTTCGTCCATGGAAGCTCGAAGGAGACCTTGAGGAAGCGCGCTGCGGACAACCACATCCCCCCAATGCACTCGCTTACTGGTAGATTTGGCAGACGAAAGAATGTGCACTGCTTCTCGCTGAGATATGCCTGCAAGGCTCGGGTAGACCTGAGAATGAGTCTGCCTTGTGTATACAATACCCAGGATGCTTCCGCATTGACTAGGCGCGATACTGAAAGAATAGAGAACCGGCCGTAGACCTTTTTCGTTCCTAAATCTTCATCATATAGGGTGAGACCGTTGCCCTTGCCGATCTTTCTACAGCGGTCCCCATGCTTCTTGCAAGTAGCCCGTGCTCGGCGGGTAGAAGTTGGACCGCAGCATTCTTTTATCACTACTGGAACATCGACTTCCAGACAGTAGGCGTAGATAAGCTGCCTGATTTCCCTAGGGAGACGATCAAGATGGCCGGAGCCGTTTGCTTCTGTGTACGACACAAAAAGCTTGGGAACAACTGGACTTCGGGGACTCCGGGAGGAATATGAACTAGCAGGCGCTCTTTTTGTTGTGGCAGTTCCTCGAGGGCTTGGAGGTAAGGTACACAGCCGCTTCGACAACCTACTTCTGGTTAGTTCTGAAACACACGACATAAGAGACTTAATGTACCGAGGCGAAGGAGCGATAGATGCCGTGCGCTTGGTACTACTAGCTATAAAACGACCGTTCGATCCGCGCTTGGGAAGCTTCGAGTTCGGCGAGTCCACAGAGTCCGGCGCAATCGTTCCAATGAGCCCTAGCAGCAGCGACGGCGATCGCGACAGCACCGATAACTCAGAAGAGTCAGATAGAGTGGGTGAGAGCCGTCGGATACTTGATGTGGGTGGTGGAGACGGTGATCGTGATAGCAGTGACAACTCAGAGTTGTCTGAAAGCGCCGGCGACGCCCGTTGCCCACGTGATGTGGACTGCATACTGCGTCTGCCGTGTATCGTGGCTCGCTGGCGCTAAGTACGAACCACAGTGTATAAAGAGGTCGAAGGAAGGGAATGAGTGAGTGCAAGGAGCTTTATGCAAAGGAATATGGTTGGTTGGAAGCCGCCTTCACTCCGTCCACGTTCAAGGAGCGCAGACTCTTTCACTTGAGCCTCCCTTACCACGCCCCACAAATTTCACTCACTTCGAACCTCGCCGATCAAATTGATAACGTGTAAGAGATAGAGCTGAGTAATAATCTTCCACTGAAGCGTGCGCTCCTGCAAATATAGGAAGACCGCAAGATTTGCAATCGCACACGGTAAGAGCGTGTGTTGAGGTAGTCGTTGCGCACCGTTCGCTTTGGTCCGGCATTGCGCGTATACGGCGATGACGACTGCGACTGCAAACGCATTCATAGATGACGAATATCACAACATCCAATCTTCAGTAAGCATGACCAGACTGCATCAAATTTGATTCTCAACATCCTCGTACGGAACTAATTCTTCAAGGCCGGGAGTTCATCTTACGCTCAGCTTCCTCTTGTTCGTGTAGTCAATTTGTGTTGCTTGGTGTATTAGATGTGGTGGAAGGATAGCTTCTAAGTTTTCACCGAAGATGAAGCCGGACACTAAGCCGCCTCAATGAGCATTATTTAGGAGAATTTGGCGCGAGGTGGTGGCTCTCAGAGATTCTCAATTTTACCTACCAAAGCACACCTTATTCTTCATGGTTGATCGTTCACGTAATGATTGTTCGAGATGTGTGAACAATACGTTTATGATCCGATGACCGGAGAGGATGGGCAAGCACAAGCGCCATTGAAGTCCGCGATGGGCATGCCACTTCCATTTACGATTGCCGATAATGCAAGGCATATCGGAGTATCTGACCCCTCTTTTCACGGTATGCACATAGGCAGCAACCCCCAAAACTCTCCTCAATACTTAGGCCCAGCCATGAAGAAACTAATCGCCTCTTTCCGCGGAAAGTCCCGTCCACGATTCGCGTACTGACCTTTGGACGCAGCACACAAGATTCAAATTATTGTGTTGGAGATGGCAACGCGCTCTGCGGATCGCCTGAAAGCCGCTTAGTCCACCGGCCGATCTTGGACCTAGCAACAGAGAGCCAACCGTCAAGCAGTCTCATCCAGCTCAGTTTAACTTGTTGCAACGTGTGGCAGATTCCATGGTAGATGCCATTCTCGATGATCAGCTCTCTATTGCGCCAAAACCGATTCGGTGGGGGCATCTCACTGGGCTCAAACAAAGTCTTCCCGCTCTGGATCTCAAGAAATACTCGTGCAGATTTCGCATGAAGATGAATAGTACAAACGTATACGGGAAAGGATAAGGTATGCCCTGTTCATGCAATTTCAAGAAATACACAAGGCCAGTTCTGAATCAGAACTGAAAGCTGCGATCAGCGCTTTGGCCTACCACCAACTCGCATATACTTCATGTGAGGGGCAGATTATGCCAGTCATCTTACCCTTTTCGGTTGAAGGAGAACAGTATGTCTTTCGACCTTCTGCGATTAGCGGTCTCGGAAGTCCTGATCCTGCAACACTCGGTTCCTTACTGAGAAGGATCACTAATCGAGCAATAAATGGAGGGTTCGATGAAAATGATTCAATCAGTCAGCTCAGCTCAGAACCAACTAATGCAAACACTGCCAATGGCGATCAACAGATCTCAACAAACAATGCTAGCGTTACTTCCGGTATGGACTTACCATGATTCAAGAATGTCATCAATGAGAGAAGCGACGCACTTCCTGGCAATGCAGACGCCAAAGAGCGCTATAGACCCAAGGAAAGTTACGAAACGTCTACCGATCCCAACGACAGTAATGGGTTTGGCGAAGATGCGATTGAAAACATCGCAGAGAAATCTGAGGGTATGCGTGACAGTTCCAAAGAATCACACGATCATAACAAGAGTGATCAAGAACTTCATAAATTACGGGACGACAGTACAAGCAAGAGAAAGTTCGCCGATATATGGCAGGTCGCTCCCAAAAGTGATAAATTTCGTCTCTCTGCTGTCGGTTTCATTAGCATGTGACGGAACATGAGATACCAGACCATTCAACCAACTCCGAAGTTTTCATTCTCTGATCTCCAGTAGGCTGGGTATCTAGCTATATACGAAACTACCATAAACATGATAAGCTCTGTTACACGTTGCAATTCAAGACTAGAACAAAGTCTAACAGAGCTCTCCCTTGACCAAAGAGAGCGATCATGTGAGTGTAGTAAAGTTATCTCAGCATCGATCGTCCCAGTAAAACTTCTCTCCACAGAAAGTGAAGCCTTGCGTTCATAGTTCAGATTCACACATACGATATCTATGACGTTGTGAACACCGAGCTTTCCCAACATTACCATGTCGGATCTTCTTGCCGAAAGATCGAATGCGACTCAGTTGGAGAGAGTCGAAGAGCGGGGTAAGCGTGAACGAGTTGCAGGAACTCGTGGACATATTCCCGGATCGCGCTAACCCGCTTGAGATCCCCCACCTTCGCTCTCGGGTGCACTCTTGGACATGCCGAAGCCAAGGTTTGAAAAACATCTTGGATTTTGGATACCACTTCTACAACTGCTGAGATAAAGGCCGCGCTGAATGCGAAGATAGCAGTTATGGGCTTGGGACCATATTGGAACCTTGGCGTAGATCGTCATGACAAGGTTTATGTGCTCACAATGCAGAGGCCACCTGAGAATCGAATCAATGTCAGGTACGCGCAGGAGATCATAAAATCTCTACGAGATATTGAATGTGAGCTTGGACCAGACTCGGAGGGATGCGTTATCATCAGAGGAAATGATGAAAAGTTCTGGTGCACTGGACTAGACCTTGATGAGGTCGAATCGAATCCGCATGCCAATGCTGATGGCTTCTTCCCAGTATGATTCTGTCGTCAACTTTCAGTGAACTTGGTTAGATGCTCATTCACTAACACACATAGCTACTTGCAACCCTCCTCGATTATCCATTCCCAACAATAGCCCTCATAACCGGCCACACGTTCGGCGGCGCATGTCCCTTCGCTCTATCTCATGACTATCGAATCATGAACTCTAAGCGCGGCTACTTCTCCATGCCGCCCGTTAATCTTGGTCTTCACTTCCCCGGCATAGGTTTCCTTCCCCGGCTGAAGCTGCGACCGCAGATTGCTCGGAAGATGCTACTTGAGGCTCATAAATGGACCGGAAAAGAGGCGTTACAAGACGGAATTGTTGATGAGATTGCAGAGCCAAGCGAGATGCTTGACAGGGCGATGGAGATAGCCAGGAACGTACAAGGCAGAGCGAAAATGGGTGTTTATAGCTTGTTGAGAAATGAGCTTTGGGGCGAGGCGTCAGAAGCGTTCAGGAAGATCAGCTACGTGCACGGGAAAGTTACAAATACGCCTCCTAAGGCTAAGATATAGAGACGTCAGGGTTTCGGTCGAGAAGTAGCGGCTGTGTCAGCTCTGTTCAACAGATCATAATGTTGAGGTGCGCCCGAGCATGTGAGAAATAATTTTTCATTCCAATCGCATATAAGTGGGAAGACTGTCTCCCTCTTCCAGTCCCGTTTGAGGTGGCATCTCTTTCATAGCCACAGATGGGCGATGGCGCGTGCGCACGCACCTCGTCTCAATCACTCCCCCTCCCGCTTGAACATCACATTTCCACCACCTCTATACAAACCCACTACCGCGTCATACACATGTAGCTAGGTGGCACCACCGACTACAGCTAGTAAATCGCGCAATTGGTCGACCATATATACGGTATTTACGAGCGGCAGACGCGTGCATGATACGTTCCAACTTTCTCGCAGCACCTCTTATCTTCAATCCTCGGCGCCCGGTCCGACAGAGATGCAAAAGTCAAAGCTCGGAGCGCCGGCGTTATTGCTCCGGAACACCGGGAACTTTGATCGTCAATAAAGCCTCTGCTGACGTTTCAAGGTTAAAGTCGTCAATCTAAATATTTTCAGCCCCATCAATCTGAAAGGCTTGAGATAACGTGGCCGCGTCCAAGGATCAAAAACACGCCATCATGATTGCATCGGTCAGGCTTGTATCGAGCCATCGCCTGAGCTCTTCATTTGAGAAAAATCACCTCACGTTCCATGAACCGCTCAAAAACCTCTGCTCAAGTTGGCATCCCTAGGGTACCTAGCGAACACCAAGAGGGTTTTGCCTATAATCGAGAGTCCAAAGGTCACGAGCTGTCCATTGTTTACAGCCAAAGGCGTCCTGGTGACCGTATCTGCGATCATCATCCAACTTCCTCGTTGCCTTCATCCAGAGAACACTAAACATTAACGATAGCCTCATATGGAATCCACAAGATCTGGTGGGCTCATTGAGAACCGGCGAGTAGCGCCCCACACTCCGCAACTTTTCCAAAAGCCGTCCCACGCATTTTGCCCAATCCCACCACGGAACCATCGCGTCACACCCCTATCCTACGAGGCGCATCTTAACTTCAGTCAGAACAAAGGTGTGCAATCGCGTAGCCGGGATTGGCCACTGGTTTCTATACTCCCTTGTCCCTCTCGACCGTTGTATGTATTGTCGCTTGTGGTCTTAAATTAAATCTCCAGGAACACATCTCCGGTAGCTTTTACTCGGCGCATGAAAAAAGCGATAAAGTACAAGTACCTTTCGTCATGATGTTCTTTTCACTGAAAGCGCACATTCTGGTTCAACATGAAAGTTTACACATTTTTAGCAAGCTCCCTCGTGCTTGCGGGCTCAGGTACGTTTGTTGAGCATTAGTGTCGGTACAGTTATTAAGCCTATCTAGCTTTCGGTCAATCGAAGCGGTACTGTGATGCAGCCAGCTCCATATGCTACTCAGGATGGACAGGTGGCAATGGAGTCACAATCGGCGTTGCTCTGCCTAATACGACTTCGCCAGGCTTTGATACCGTGCTGCAGATCATTTCGCCGATAGCAAACGGATGGGTTGGTTTCTCGTGGGGCGGAACAATGCCATACGTTCCTCTCACCATTGGATGGGTTAACAAGGCCGCAAATACCGTCATTTACTCCTCAAGGATGGCATTGTGAGTACTACCTTAGGCCATGATTTATTGAGCTTACATTCTCTAGCGGTTTGAGTATGCCACAAGCATATACTAGTGCCGAGTACACGTATCTCAAGGGCACAGGTTATAATGATACACATTGGACGTTGAACGTGCGGTGTCGAGGCTGTTCTCAATGGGAGGATACAGAGGGAAAGATAATTTCATTGGACTCCATGAATGCAGCATCGCCTTTTGCGCACGGCTTGACAAACAAGGCACCTATCCAGCCGGCGAAGAATACATCAGTATTCAACGTTCATTCTAGCTTCGGCCACTGGACATTAGATTTGACCCAGGGCAAGAATGTTGACTTCGACAAGCTTGTCGCAGCGAATCTAGTCCCGGACGCGCCGCCAGCGACTACAGGTAGCCCAACTCCCAGCTCTTCTACAAGCTCGCGCCCGAGCACACTTAGCACGAGCGTAAGTCCCTCGTCAACGCCAGGGCCAATCCAGACAGGTGTCCCAAGCTCATGTGCTGGAGTTTCGACCTTCCACTCTCCAGTACTGACTGCTAATGGATGGAAAGCCGTCAAGGTTGCCGGAAATTTGGTACAGCCTAGGGGGCTAGTGTTCGACGCAGCCGGCCGCCTGCTTATCATCCAGAATGGACTGGGCATTACCGCACATACTATCGGTAATGATGGCTGCTTTACCTCCGAGAAGACTGTTATTGCTCAGCGAAACCTCAATCATGGCATTGTTCTTAGCCAGGATGGCAAGACGCTTTATGCAAGTTCAGCAACTCAAGTTTATGCTTGGGATTATGATGCTACGACAAGCAGTGTGGGAAATGCTTCACGCATCGTGATATCCGGAATGGACAACAAGGGCCATGTGACGAGAACGCTAACGTTCCCACCGAAGCATCCGAATCTGCTTATCGTTTCGCACGGATCAAATGACAATTTCGACTACGACGCAGGCAACATCAAAGTTGGTCGATCTTGTATCAAGGCTTTCGACGTGACAAAGGCCCCTAGTGGTGGCTACAACTATCCTACTGGCGGATATCAATTAGGATACGGATTACGGAATGCCGTTGGATTGGCATTCGATGCTGATGGAGGGTAAGACTCCGCCCTACCATCCATTGATGAAGACAGAAACTAATCCGCTCTCAGGCTTTGGGAAATCGAGAACGCATCCGACGAAATCCACAGAACAGTTGATGGAACCGATGTTGATATTCACGCCGACAACCCCGCCGATGAGATCAACTTCATTGGTGACCCGTCTAAAGAGAACACACAGTGGTACGGCTATCCAACCTGCTACACTGTCTGGGCGCCCGACTTGATCACCGACCACAAATTCGCTATCGGTGACCAGTTCGTGCTCACGCCCAATGCGTCCTTCACAGATACAACATGTACTACGAAAAGTGTACCTGCAAAACTCGCCCTGCAGGCGCACTCTGCTCCCTTAGACGCTGTTTTCGATAAGAACTTTACGAGCTTGTATGTCACATTCCACGGGTCGTGGAACCGCAATCCGTCGACTGGGTTCAAAGTAGTTGAAGTGCCGTTCGCAAAAGGCGCAAATGGGTTCGCGCCAAAGAGTGACATTGCGCAAAGCAACGTTACGGGCTATACAGACATCCTGTGGAGTCCGGAGGTGGAGCATTGCTCGACGACGCAGTGCTTCAGGCCTGTGTCGATTGCGAAGGACAAATTCGAGCGCATGTATATCACGAGCGACAGCGGAACAGAGGGCGAATTGTTGTTGTTAGGTAGAACGTAGAGAGATGACGACGAATGTATTGAGAAGTATAGAGGCATAGAATGTACCATACGGAATCGACAGCACTAGAATATCGGCTATTACTTCCTTTGGATTTTTCACGAGAGCTAAACTTGCACAAACCCTGGTGGTAGAATACTAACGTGCGCGTTGTGTAAGCGCTTAGGAAGTGACTGGCAGTACTAGTATACCTATAGATGTAAGCACTACCTCTAAAAGGTAATATATCATCCATAAGCATTGGATGTAGAACAGAACAACTGACAATAATCGATTCGAAATTTGTTGTTGTATAAACGTGTGGAAATGTCCTGGCTTGTGTCATATAAGGCATGTGCAAGGGTCCACGTGCTATTCAAGCTACGCAACTCAAGCTCCTACCACGACCCACACCAAGCGCTACCTTTCGAAGACACAAGTCATCATGTAGCGATATTTGCCAAATAAAGCCTCAGCTCTTATCTTCTGGACCTAGGGTCAGCGAATGTGATGATGTAGGAGAGCTTGGTAAGTTGTATGGACAGGCACGTTATTTAGAGGAATTCAATTCCAGTAATATTTTTCATCGCTGGCACTGTGGTCTCCATCAGCAATTCTTGGGATCAAGACACCTCGAACACGTGTGGAACATGAAATATGCCACAATGGTGTTGCCGAGGTACCTCAGTAGAGTAATGCGCGAGTGACCTCATTTGCGGACACAAACTTTAGGGTGACCAATTACATTAGTCGTTGCCGCATTCGATCATCAACCCTGACCACCCTATGCCTTCAATGTACTGGTATCATTGGGCGGGGAAACTTATGCTCCACGGGAAAGCACCTCGGTTCATCGTGGTTCTCTTGGTGGTGAGGAGCATGACCGCGGGCGCGTGTCCGTTACGCATTGTGTAGCCATACGAGCTCGGCTCTCCACAGCATTTTCCTTCATCCGGCGCCTTCTACCAAGGGAAAAGCCGAACGCCGCTTCCACTTCCGTTTGCTTGTTAATCTGTGCAGCGCGCCTGCTAGTAGCTTTGTTCCTCTTGTACACTAACCTCACACTCTATCACTCCACCAATCCACACAACATGAACGCAGACCTCCCCACTCATCAACTCGGCAACGGAGATACGAATGGGCATGTGTATCCCACATCCGATGACTACGACATCGTCATAGTCGGGGCTGGCGTCTCTGGAATCAACGCAGCATATCGGGTACAGACGTCTCTACCCCATGTGCGCTACACTATCCTTGAAGGTCGCCACGAGCTCGGTGGAACATGGAGTTTGTTCAAGTACCCTGGCATTCGCTCAGACTCGGATCTTTACACCTATGGATTTCCCTTCAATCCGTGGGACAAGCCAAATCCAATCGCGACGGGTGAGAGCATTATCGAGTACATGCAGGCGACGACCCGAAAATTCAACATTGATAAGAAGATCTTGTTCAAACACAAAGTCGCGAGCGCGGACTGGCAATCTAAAGATCAGCGATGGAGGCTGGAAATTGACAGTGAGGGTACACAAAAGGTATATCGGGCGAAGTTCGTCATCATGGGAACAGGGTACTATGACTATGAGAAGCCACTCCAGGCCTGTATACCGGGACTCGAGCGTTTCCAAGGAACCAGGGTTCACCCTCAATTCTGGCCCGAGGACCTCAATTATAAGGGTAAGAAGATGGTCGTCATCGGTTCGGGTGCCACAGCGGTGTCGATACTGCCGGCTGCCGTAGAAAACGGCGTGGGTAGCATCGTCCAGCTTCAACGTTCGCCCGGATACATCTTGAATGTGCCACAGCGAAAGCCTGGAGATCCTATTCCGTACTATCAACGGCTGCTTCCGCGCTGGATAGTTCTCAAACTACTCCGATATCAATTCATCGCCGTAACATATCTTACCTATCGTATGTGCCGGATGTTCCCAAACTTCATGCGCAAACTCCTACGCAGTGAGGCAAAGAAGGTGCTGCCCAAGGACTTTCCTATGGATCCGAGCCTTCAGCCCAAGTATAATCCCTGGGACCAGCGACTCTGTTACGTACCCGACAATGATTTCTTCAATGCTTTTCACACAGGCAGAGCTCGCATAGTCACCGACACAGTCAAGACCGTCACGGAAGATGGTATCGTGCTGAACAGCGGCGAAAAGCTAGAAGCAGACATTATTGTCACAGCAACAGGTCTAAACCTGCAAGTGTGCGGCGGCATACCTCTCACCATTGATGGCAATCCCGTTCATATCCCCGACTGCTACACCTGGCGGACCACAATGCTCAGTGGCGTGCCGAATCTCGCTATCATCATCGGATACGTCAATGCATCTTGGACGCTCGGTGCAGATTCTTCCTCTCGTCTCATAACGCGCTTGTATCATTATATGGAGGAGAAGAACTTCACGAACGTCACTCCACAGATTAGTGAAGAGGAGAAGAAGGATCCGATACAGGTGCTCAATCTGAAATCGACGTATGTTCAAGCGGCGAATGGCAAGGTGCCGCACGCCGGGAGAACAGGACCATGGAAGCCGAGGGATAATTATTTCTGGGACAGTTGGAATGCAAACAGGGCGAAGCTGGAGGACGGGTTGATATTCGGGAGGAGTGGGTGGGCAGCGAAATACTAATGATTGAACTGGTAACATCACTTCTATGTTAGCCAAACTGGGTTCGAGATCGTTCCTTTGAGGTAAATTAGTTCGATAGCCTGGCGACGTTTACGGAGTGCAACCGGTGAAGCTTACTAATAGTATTCATCTACAGTTGCGAATTCTAGGAATCGTGTGTGCCTCTGCAACTGTGATGAATAGAACCGGTAGTTTCCTGCTGGCGCGTCAGATTGGATTGCTTCTTTCCAATTTGATCGCGGAATAATCGGAGTAGAGCAACAAGCGTTCTTGGCCGTCCCTTGAAAGGAGTTGTCTGGTGAGCTGTATTCCGAGTAGGCAACAGGTGGGTGCGTGGGGTAATAAAACTACGGAATTAACAGACGCGCTTACATTATTGCCGATCGCGCAATCAGTCATCGCAACTCTGCGGCAGCCTGGTCTAACTTCTCAATGCTTGCTGCATCAAAACGTTTCTTTGCTATCTCGAATACTCATTTGACCAACACCATGAAAGAAGCTGCAAATTCAAGCCCAAAAATCGGTAGTGTAGTCGGGGTCACCCTTCCAGATACTTCAGCCGTGCTCAACGCCGAGGAATACGCATCGCCGCCCCTATCGCAAGGCAGGACAGGGTTTCCAAAATCAAGTGGACAGTCACTTTCATATTGGCTTCAGCAGGTCCGATCAGATCCTTTGTTAGACCATCGTACTACCGAGCAGTTACCTGAGCAAGCGGATACCGTTGTCATCGGATCTGGAATCTCCGGCACGCTTATCACGAAGCATCATCTAGAAGCATGGCCGGAAAAGTCAGTCATCGTGTTGGAAGCTCGGGAGTTCTGTTCTGGCGCAACAGGGAGGAATGCGGGACATTGCAAGCCTGACCAATGGCGCCATTTCGCGAAATTCGAGAAAGCATATGGGCAAGAACAGGCTATCAAGATCATGAATAACGAAGCCGCGACATGGAGGGCTCTAGTTGCATATGTCAAAGAAAACAACGTTGATTGTGATCTTTGGGTAGGTGATACCTACGATGTCCCACTAGACGACGAAGTCGCGAAGGTTGCGAAAGAATGCTTCACAAGATACAAAGAATTAGGGGGCAGAGTCGACCATATTCAGGTAACGCAGGATCCAGTAGAAGCTACAAGAATTTCCAGGGTAAAGAACGCAAGGGCTTGCTATGCCTGGAACGCCTCGACGCTGCAACCATGGAAACTCACCGCCCACATTATGCGGGAAAACCTCAAGAAAGGCGTCAATCTCCAAACATACACATTAGCACAAAGCATCGAAGCAGACTCTTCAGGAGGTCGAAAATGGATCATCCATACGGACCGAGGCGATATCGCATGCGACGCCGTGGTGCACGCGACTAACGCCTACAGCGCAGCGCTTGAGCCTTCACTGCAAGGCGTTATTACCCCAAAGCCACATATGTGCAACAAGGTGATACCGCCGCGAGCTTTGAGCGGTTCCAAAGCCATCAAAAACTCTTATGGTATCCTACTCTCGGACGGTGGTCTTTTCAGCATCAACCCTCGATGTACCTCTGACGGTGTAGTAATGTTCGGTGGTTCAAACCCAGGACAAAAGCAACTCGATAAATGGGTGGAGCTTCATCCAGAGAATTGCGTAAATGATGGGCTATCAAGGATCGAGAATGTTACTGAATGTGTACGGGAGTTCGTTGAGAGCAATTTTGAGGGTTGGACGAAGGCAGAAATTGGTCCTGGTGAAGGCTTTGATTATAGTTGGAGCGGTATTATCGGGTTGAGCGCAGACGGGGTGCCCTTCGTAGGAGAACTGCCTGGAAAACCAGGGCAGTGGATCTGTGCCGGTCATCATGGACAGTGAGTATCCATTCGTTTGATGAGATTGGTGCTGACGAAAGAAGTGGCATGGCACGTATTTTCACTGCCGCACCCGGACTTGTCAAGATCATGGGTGGCAAATCCTGGGACGCTACTGGACTGCCTGAAGTTTACCAAATGACAACGGAAAGGCTGGAACGTTTGCAGTCAGCCACTGAGGAAGCTCCTAAAGTTGCAATCGTTTACAACGACCATTCTTCAACGAGGCATTAGACAAAGCATGGTGTTCTTAGCTTCGGAAAGAGCGTCCCTATCCTAGTATCAATTCGTCAGTGGCGAGCCTCACGAACGGATGGGGGCAAGCCTGCAGCATGAGCTTGATGAAAGCTTGCGACGACTGCCAAGCGCCAAGAAGTGAAAGAAAAGATATTTTGCCAATTAAATTCGTTGCATTGTTAACGGCCCCAAACGTGGTGCGAAACCGGCATAGCTTTGAAGCTAAAACTAAAGGCCAACGCGTCTCGGCCCGAGCATTGGCCCTCGCCCGTCGTTTCGCCAGCCTCGGGAACACGCATACACTGACATGCAAGATTGCCATGACGCGTAAGAATTGTATTCGTTCTGATTTGACATTCGTTGAAACATTGCTCCAGAGTCCGTGAGTTGGGACGTCGCTCCACTGTGGGAGAAGCTTTGCTGAGCCACAAGTCACGGTGGAGTAGCCGAATAGGTCGAACACCCCTTCGACAGAAGGGGCCACTGCCGCGTCATTGAGGATGACGAGTTCTGCGGTACAGATCTTGACCATCGAGGCGGGGGTATGCGTAGTATCTTTAGTTATAAGACCGGTTGACACTCACTGGGAATTTCCATCACGATCAGCGCATCGTTTCCTTCGCTTCTTTACTGCCTTTGCATTTGCCATTCGCTTTCGACGCTTTATTGAACAAGTCTTCATTCGCTTCCATCATGGTAAACTTCGCGTCTACCGTTAGCAGTGCGCTGGCTGCAACCTCCCTTCTTAGCTTCGCCGCCGCCCACCCCGGCGAGAAGCATGATCATGCTCACATCAAGCGCCAGATTGACGCTCGTCAGTTGCGTGCTGCTGCTGCCAAACGCTCGCTTGGTGCATGTGAGAACTCTCTCAAGCACCGTGACTTGATGGCGAGGTCCGTTCAGCGCCGTGCTCAGGCCTTGAGCACCCTTCGTGAGAAGCGCGGAATCTCAGTCAGTGAGTTACACCATGTTTGAACTCTTTGTTGCATTTACCAAACACTAACGCCCTGTCAAGAATCCAAGAAGCTCCGACGTGATCTCTCTGACCTTCAGGCGTTCGAGACTGTGAACCAGTGAGCGGCCTATCTCCACCTCAAACCCGACCTCCTGGCTGACTGATACTTCGTAGCAACATGACTGGCAGTCTCGATTACTCTCTGAACACTGACCCCGCCACCATCTTCTCCGCGAACACCTCTTGTATCCTCGCGCCCGAGGTCACGGCCGGACCCTACTACGTCCTCGGAGAACTCGTCCGCGAGAACGTCAAGGAAGATCAGACCGGTGTCGATCTCTACCTTGATGTTCAATACATTGACATCAACACCTGCGAGCCCGTTCAAGGTCTCTACGTCGACGTCTGGAACTGCAATGCCACAGGTGTCTACTCTGGTGTCGAGTCCGGCCAGGCAGGCCTCAACTCCACGTTCCTCCGCGGTATCCAGGAAACTGACGAAGACGGCGTCGTAGCCTTCGAGACCATCTTCCCAGGACACTACTCCGGCCGCGCAACTCACACCCACTTGCTCACCAAATCCAACGTCACGGTCCGTGAGAACGGCACCACCGAGGGCGGCGCCGTCACACACATCGGCCAGCTATTCTACCCCGAGGACCTGATCACCGAGGTCGAGACCTTCGAGCCTTACAACCAGAACACGGTCGATCGCACCACCAACGATGAGGACATGTGGAGCATCGTCCAGACTGATGCTACATACGATCCGTTCCCTGAGTTTGTCTACCTCGGCGACAGCGCCGCTGATGGCCTCCTTGCTTGGATCCAGATCGGTATCAATGCTACCGCTGATCACTCTGAGGACGAGTACTACGCTGTTGCTGCGACTTACTATGAGGGTGGAGGCGTTGCCAACGGAGACAGCTCATTCCCTAGCGGAGGTGGCGCTCCCGGCAATGGAACCATGAACGGAACCATGCCGTCTGGTGGCTTCCCGTCGGGCGCTGCTCCCTCTGGTGCCGCACCTACTGATGTTGCTTCTGCTGCCGCTACGTCTGAGGCTGCTGAGGCTGCTGAGACTGCTCTGTCCACTCTGGTTGCCGTTTCTAGCGCTGTCGTTTCTAGCGCTGCCGTGTCCAGCGCTGCCGCGTCTTCGGTTGCCAGCGGCGTTTCATCTGCTGTCGCTCAGCCTTCTGGAAAGCCGTCTAATGGCCAAGGTCAGCAGCCTGGAAAGAGTCAGGGCCAACAGAACCAAGGTCAACAACAGCAGGGTCAGGGCCGACAGGGCCAGAGCCAGCAGGGCCAGAGCCAACAGAAGCATAGCCAGCACCCTTAAACTAACATCACTTTAAGCTTAGCACAAAACTTCCTAGCCTCGTCACAGAACAGGGAGGCTAGGAGGGTGCTTTCCTTTACCGGCTGGGCGCTGTTCTGTATTACAGTCATCCGAGTGATGCTGTTCTCGCAATTTGAAGGAGTTTTTTCTTACACTCGTTTTGTCCTTTTTTGTATATATATTTGAGGCTGTTTATAGACTATCCATACCCATTTGCATTGGCATCAGCATCGCTTAGTCCTCTTGCTCTCATGTCACTCATCTTTCGCCTTAAAATTACTATTCCCATATATTTTTTGTAGTATCAGACAATGATAACGAGTCGGATTCCCGACAATATTCTAACACAGGCAAACCTACTAGATACCAAACTGGGAATCATCGGCATTTGTACTGCTTATCCTGATGTTCCCTCACCTCGATAATATGCAACCGTGTCTTCCAGAAGGCCTCGTGTTCTAAAAGCCGCAGCCAATCACTTTTATACGTCAATTGTCAGATCACAAGGTGCTAATAAAGATCCTCTGTGAGGATCCCAGACGTCATACTTTCGCTGAGAGCCTCCAACCCATCAGTCAATAGCTATGAGTAATAGCAATCAAGCTGAGTGGGATGTTGGATGGTGGGGTATGGACTCACCTCGGTCACTTCAGGCGGTGGAACAAGCGATGCGCTGTCTGTCACTGCCTCTTCTGGTGCCTGTTCACGAGTTTGCTCAATCCACACGTCCGTCTTTTGCATCACCTTGATAGGGTCGCCTCGGCAGTTCTGCAGAAATTTTTGGACTTGCGCTGGCGTGAACGTGTCCGGGGGAACTTTTGTGCTGAAGGTTGTGGCGTATGCCTGGATTTGCTCCTCTGTGTATCCCAAAGTCGCAATCGCAGCGCGCCCGATGAGCCGCTTGAAGATATCGTGAATGGCTTTTGGTTTCATCTTTCCGAAATAGACTTTCATATCGATGCGACCGGGTCGGACAAGTGCTGCGTCCAAAACGTCTGGATTATTTGAAGTCATGATAAGCAACCGTCCTTCGGCCGAGGCGTTGCCGTCGATCGCATTGAGGAGGCCGGAAAGAGTCACCATATTCCGTTTGTTAGACTGTGAGTTAGGTTGTTTATGGTGAACTGTGCCATTTGGTACGCTTGGTGCGGGTCCTTGCTCGCGACCAATACCGCAGCTATCAATGTCCTCAATGACCACGATGCACTTGCGTGGTAATGCGAGGAAGAGGCGATGTAGATGGCCATCGCTGACGTTGCCCGTCGCAAGGTTGATAATGTAGAGATCGCAGCTAAGGTGACCAGCAAGTGCGGCGCTAAAGCTGGTCTTTCCTGTGCCAGGCGGGCCATAGAAAAGATAACCACGACGGTATGGTATGCCGCAGTCTGCAAAGAACTTCTTCGATTCCTCGCTGTAGTAATACTCGGCATCAGCTACCAGCTCGGCCTTTAACGTGTCGTCCATGTCAATGGTATCGAGCTTGCGCCTGGCTTTGATCACGGTGGTCCAAAGCTGACTACCATATACATCCATCTTTCCGTTTGAGAAATGAATGTGCGTTGTGCCAGCCTTGTTCGCGATCTTGTAGTCATGACACTGTTTAACGAAATCCATTAGTGGGCGTAAGCTCCATCCAGGGGTGAAGAGAATAATTGAGTTGGCAGGCGTTCCTTTATAGTTGAGTAGCGCGTGTCCGGTGACTGATATGTAATTAATTTTGGGGCAGCAGCATGGGGAAATACATACACCCCAGTTCTGAGTTGTTCATATTGCCAGTACGAGCGAACAGGAATGGACGAAAACCGACCCTGCACCGAGTTAGCGCTGGCTACCACAAAAGGTCCCGATACCTCATTTCAAATACAGTTCACTCCTAAACTGTCCATGTAGGCTAACATAGGGCCTATACCACTAACTCACCAGAAGAACGTTTTTCCAATTGCCGGGAGGCAATTTATTTCTTCGGAATGCCGCCTTCGTCGAACTCGTATTTCTAAAATACAATCAGAGACCGTGCTCCCAATTTTAACATAACTTACCGCCTTGGAAAATGGTTCCATGGAGGTCGGTCCCAGAATGCCCCACCTCGCCGGTCATTACTGTGGCGCTGGTACTTAGACTGTTACTGACGACTTCTGCGGCAACCCACTGGAGGATATCTTGGGCAACGGGGTCGTATTCTGGGATAGATATACGGCTCGTAAATGACCGAAGAAGGAGCTCTTTCGCCCAGTGCCACACTGGTGACATCACTTTGTAAAGTGCGACCAGAGCGACAAGCGTCTCGATGCTCGCACCACTACCGGGCTTGATGTGAGAAAGGAATCGCTGTGCAACCTCAATAAGGGGATTAGCATCCACGGTGGCTCGTTTGAGGTGATTGGGAACGAGGCCCGGAGTGGTGACGGGCTCCTTGTACAGCCCAGCTCGTTGCCGTCGCTCAGGCGCTGGAGCCTTCGCAACGGTGTCGTGTGGTGCGCGCGAAATCGAGGCCATGGCCACACTTGAGGCTGGCAGGGTTTTTGAGAAGCTCCGGGTTTTGTATTGCCTTTCCGCAGTGACTCAAGAGGCCGCCTTAGAGTTGCTGGCTGAGACGCGTCGCGCGCGGTTGCGAGGTGGCTTGAGTGCCGCAGCAATGCACCTTGTGAAGGGAGGAGGGAGGAGCCAGGCGTAGTGTGCCTGCCATTTTCACGTGGGCCTGGCTCACGTGGCTCGCATTGGTGGTACAACAGCAAAATTTGCACTTGTGCTTCCATGCCGTGCTCCGATCGGGGCCACCAAAAAAGACAACTCATGCTGACCGTGTAACCTTCACCACACTGCAGTGTTTGGATCGATCTGCTTAGCGCTGTGCCAGCCACATCTGGCATAGCGGCCCTGTCGCTAACAGTACGTCATACTACAACCTCTACCGACTATATCATTGAAAATTCGACTTCTCATCCCATCATCCTACCTGAACTCCGCTCTCAATTTCCATATCAACACAGTTCTTCCTTTTTTTTTTCCTTCCAAGTTCGCACCACGGCCTGTCTCACTATGGCTGGAACCCACGACATGAAAGCTGAGAAGCTCTTCTCAGTCAAAGATTATGTTTGCGTGATAACAGGAGGAGGGTGTGTATTAATCATCTTCCTCAGGTGCAATAGCTGACCGAATGCCTTTCGCAGATCCGGCATCGGCTTGATGGCCGCTCAAGCTTTGGCGGCAAACGGTACACCTGCTTGGGACACAATCCTGGTGCAGAGCGTGAAGCTGACGAATGACGTTAGGCGCAAAGGTATACATCACCGGACGACGTAAGTGCACAAGATATTGCCGCCTCGCGTATAGACCACAGATCTGACGCCCAGACAAGGCAAGGAAGCTCTTGAAGCTGCAGCAAAATCGCATAATCCGAATGAGGGAGGCCAGATCATCCCGTACTTATGAGCCCATTTCACCTCACGTTTCAGCGACTGATTGTGAGCAGCTTCGGTCCGTGCGATGTTACGAAAAAGGATGACCTGGAAAATCTCTATCAGGAGCTGTCCAAACGGGAGAAGTACATTAATCTGCTGGTCGCTGCCGCAGGCATCTCTGGCGAGAAAGCTGAGCCTGACACCGAAAAAGCTACCGACCTTAAGAGCAAGCTATGGAATAACGAGACTTTCGAAGGTTGGAATGATACCTACAACACCGATGTGACCTCCGTTTACTTTACCGTCGTTGCCCTGCTTCCGCTATTACAAGCCGGCACAGAAACGCACGGACACCTCGCTGCTTCTGTAATCGTTATCTCATCAATGTCGGGGATCATGAGACATGCGCAAGGTCACTTCAGTTACAACGCTGCAAAGGGCGCAACTGTACATTTGACAAAGTTAATGTCTGCAGAGTTCCAGAAAGCTCGCATCAGGGTCAACAGCATTGCACCGGGGTATTTCCCAAGCGAGATGACAGTGAAGGAGAGCGACGAGAATCAAAAGAGTCACATGCCTAACGAGAAGATTCAAGAGAAGGGACATGTACCCATGGGAAGGGCTGGTGCGGATGAGGAGATGGCACAGGCGGTGTTGTTCTTGACGAAGAATGCCTACGTGAACGGAGAGATCTTGGCGGTCGACGGAGGTGTCTTGAACGTCGTTGCTGGGAGGTAGGGCAACATGACACTTAGGCAAAGCTAGTTACGACGTGCATCGCGCAAAGAATATGAGGTCAAAAGTACGCAACCAAGAATTGTACGCGGACATGTCATGGTGGACGCCTCTTGTCAGACAATGAGACTTGTGCGTCTATATGTTTTATGTTTGGATAGCCAACCTCATTACCGTCTTGTTTCGAAGCGCTCGGTATTTTTGGTAAGAATGAAGCGTACAGGACAGAAAAGGGTTAAGTCCGACGCGTTATCAGATGACCATACTGGTGCAGAGCCTTGGCCGTGATGGAAATAGGCCCCACAGTCTCCACACCTCCACACCACCGCTATCAGGCGCCACAACCACACTCACTGCTGCATATACGCTTGAATTAATCCTTTCTCCATCAATTTATTTTGTGTTCTATATTGAGCCGAATTCGCGGTCCTGGCATCGGCCGACTCTCCTGCATGTCCGGCGCTTACCCCCTGCGCCCATATGCAGCTACGAACGCAGCCCCAGGGCAGAGTCCGCCACCACGAAGCTGGCAAGATGATCGTCATCCGCCCGAATCCTTAAATCCACAAATTGTCCGCCAAAGCCTGGAATCATCGGCGTTGCGATTAGGATCTCTCACGACATACCGTTCAGCCCAGACATTGTCCTCGAGGACAGGGTTCGGCGTCCTTGCTCATTCGAAGACGCTCGATGAACCATCTGGCGAACGTATGTTGGCGAACCCAAACGTTTTTCGCGCATCCACGCAACAGCGGGATTTATACCGCATCTATAGAAAACAAACAATATCGCACGATACACCAATCAGCGATGTACTTCGCGACCGAGCTTCCCCATCCAGACGGTTGGGCACCTTGCCTCAGAGATGCATCGGACAAAGAGTAGGAGCATTAGCGTGACGTTACGGACCGCACCGAGAGCGTATAGCACTGACGACAATTCAGCCCTGCGACGTGGCCACCCGTTCGATCTGGGCAGCGAATAGGTGATTTGATGTAACCAAGGGGCCGGAACCACACGATGGCGATCACACGCGCATCTGTCGTTGATCTCGAGCTACGGGTGTCCTCACCTCTGTGTTTCAGTCGCCTCTTTTTGGCTCGAGCAGTTGCACTCGGCCTTCGTAACTGACCTACCAGAGTCAAAAGAGAGGTCGCTATGCAATCCAGAACATGTCAAGCAGGTCTCGGGCACCGAGTCTCGCCACTTCGGGCGAAGCCCTGCTCAGTACCTGCGCGATGCCTGCTACACAGGCCCCAATGGCGCCTGCCAGCCAGAACGGCGGGCCCTGTCTCAGAACATGAACGCGAAAGCGGTCATTTCCACACAATCACTTCCCGATTCAATTAGGCCCACGATTTTATCATCCTTGACCCGGCCTTGGACCACCAGGCTACAAACTCTTTCCCAAATACACATGTTGCGTGTCCTATACATACTAGCTGAAGGTGTTGAAAAAGAATCATCGCTTATGCTGTGCCGTTTCGACGACTGCGGACGAACGCCCCACCTGGACTCCATTGCCACTTAGAACCCACATCATCCTACGCCGCGACTCTGCTGACAAGGCCTCTCGTCTATACGACCGGAGGATCCGGTAACACCACGCAATCAAACGGCGTCCTACATAACCTGTAGTTCTCTATATTTGTTTGGAGTAGACTTCTGAGCGGACCAATTCTTCACACCTGCGCTGGGATGTCTTTCTAGGCATCCCAATCTTGTCTTGCAACGAGCAAGAGACGACTGCTAGCGGCGTGATGAGCGCAACATCTACGTGGGATCTCGACCATACCGCGCGGCAGGCCAGCCAACCGTTGTTGAACGTCTGCATTATTTTCGCCATCTTGGAAACCCTTTTCGTTACCGTCTTTATCTTCTCGTGGCACTATAACAAGGGCAACAATAGTAATAATACCAAGAGGGTATATGTTCTAATACTTCTTGGCTATGTCTTTTGCTTTGGCGGAGTTGTAGTGGGTATACGTAAGCTAGCCATACCGAGCATACCCCATATTTACTAACATTGTACAGTAAAGCTCACCATAGGTGGAGCTGGAAGACATGTTCATTCTTTACGGCCTCAGACGGTCGAAAGAATGCTCAAACTCGTCAAAATACACGAGTTTGTCTACGTGGTATCGGTTCCATTTCCGAAACTCGCGATTCTCTGCCTATATTTTCGGCTCTTTAACGAAAAATCTGCCAAATACATCTTGTATACGACCGGTTTAATAATAGTAGCGACGTCGATCTTTGGAGTGGTAGCGGCTTTCAGCAACTGTAAGCCTTTCGCTTCATTTTGGGATACGGCACATCCACCTCACTGCGCAATGAATCTTACCACTGGTATGCGGTTCTATAGCGTTCCGAATATCGTCACGGATGCAGCGCTGCTTTTCATACCTCTGCCGGCACTATTCAGGCTCAACGGTGGAATCTGGAGAAAAGTTGGCGTCGGCTTGACGTTCGTTGTTAGCACTTTGTAAGGTCATCCGCGCATAGAGTGAGCCGCATTAACACCCATGCAGGGGCATCGTCACCGCTGTGATGCGCTTTATTGTGTTCCTTCGCATCGATCTATTCCAGGACGTCACCTACTACTCCATCACCACGACCAACTGGTCGATAATCGAGCCAGGCGTCCATCTCATGGGAGCTACGGTGCCAACGTTGAGGCCCTTAGTCCGACGATTATTCAGCCAAATGCCGAAGAGCATGTCCACACCAAGATCGGCATCCCGACCTTTCTCTCCGAACAGTCCCTTGACGCCGAAGACACCAGCTATCGAGCGACCAGCCCTAGTCAAGAAGTCGTCAGCAAGGGACCAGGTACCAACGATCGGGCGAGCACCGAGCAGGAACATGCGGTTGGACGACTACCACTACATGCAGTTTGGGTCCGGTGTGTACAGTATCAGGTCGGACGATGAAGAAAGCATGGTGTGCGCAGATGCGATAGTGCATGAGACGATGGGAAGGCAGGGAAGAAACCCGGACGGGACACTGCAGATGTGGTCGCTACAGCCAGTGCAGTATAGCCCGTTACGGACGTCGTTCTTCTTGGAGAGCAATTCACCACATTGACTGTGTAATGGACTGGGTGTAATATTAATGTGTTTTATTGAGGCGTGTGTTGATTGGCCGCGTGCGGTCTTCCCGGTTCTGTTCCTGCGATGCGATGTGGATGCCCCGCGTAGTATGCCTATCGTGATTGTTTCTCTGCCAACAACCTATAGGGAATGTTCCGAGATGACCCAGGCGAGCTCTGCCCTGCGAGCCCAATGGTTGATGCGGCATCGAACAGTAGGTGCAGATGCATGCAGCCTTGGACCTAGACCCCCACGTGATGGCGTGCCTGCGAGCAGGCTCGATTTGGCGACGTGCAGCACAGCTCATCTCAGACGCGTAGAGACGGATGCCGTAGCTAATGTCCCGGTGTCGGATGGGAGTCGTATGTCCAGAGGCGGTGTGTGATTGCAGCAACAACGTGGTACCCTGGCAGTGGTAGAGCGGAGCACAAGCCAAGCGAAGTGGGTGGGTGCTGTCAAGGTCGAGCCCTCGACCTCGACCTCGCCCTCGCCCTCGACGCCGTATACGACATCGCCCTCGACGGCCGTTGCTACCGACCGGGCCAGATATCACCACCCCGCATGGTCAGGCGCAGGCCTCACCGATGCGACGCGTCCCCACGTCGCAGAACAGCGGTTGGCAACTAGATCGGCCAGGATCCCCCGCGACTCGACGCCTATAACAGCCCCTTAGCGCACGCAGCGCACGAGGCGCAAGAGGAGCACCCCGCAGAGTTCGCACGGGCACGCGTAAACAACAACCGCCTGCGACGATCTGTGGGCGGGCCAAGTTCGATGCCGCAGACAGGATCCCGCCGCGCACGACCGAGAACCGCCGACCGACGAGACGGCGAATCCGACACCGCATAGGACGACGCAGCTGGAGTGGCCTCCGCCATGGTCTCGCACCCCAGCAGCAAGGCCGCACACGCGCACTCGTCGTCGCGCTCCTCGCAGCACAGCTCCAGCAGCTCGTCGGGCCACCATAAGAAGGTCTCGTCGTCGTCCAATGGCCGCGCCCCGAGCAGAGAAGGCAGATTGAGCAGGGACGGAATAGGACTGCGGTCATCGCAGGATGTCGCGGGGCTCAAGGACTACCAGCTGGGCGAGCTGCTGGGCAAGGGCGCCCACGGCAGCGTCTTCCGCGCCCTCAACTGGGGCACAGGCGAGACGGTCGCCATCAAGCAGGTCAAGCTGGAGACGCTCGGCCAGGCGGACCTCAAGACCATCATGCTCGAGATCGACCTGCTCAAGAGCCTGACCCACCCGAACATCGTCAAGTACAAAGGGTCTGTCAAGAGTGCCGAGAGTCTGTACATCATCCTGGAGTTCTGCGAGAACGGCTCTCTGCATAGCGTCTGCAAGAAGTTTGGCAAGTTTCCAGAACCGCTCGTGGGGCTCTTCATGTCGCAGGTGCTACAAGGTCTGCTGTATCTGCACGAGCAGGGTGTTATACACCGCGACATCAAGGGCGCAAACATCCTGACCACCAAAGAGGGCCTCGTTAAGCTGGCAGATTTTGGTGTGGCAACAAAACAGTCGGGGCTCGACGATATGAGTGTTGTGGGAACCCCGTATTGGATGGCGCCCGAGGTCATTGAAATGTCTGGCGCAACCACGGCCGCCGATATTTGGAGTGTGGGCTGCACCATAATCGAGCTGATAGATGGGAAACCGCCGTACCACCATCTGCAGCCCATGCAAGCCCTCTTCCGCATTGTCAACGACGACCATCCACCTATTCCTGGCAGTGTTTCCAACGCTTTACGCGATTTCCTTATGGAATGTTTCCAGAAAAATGCCAACTTACGTATCGATGCCAGACGTCTGCTCCAGCACAAGTGGATCTTGAGCACGAAGCGGAATGCGCCTGACGTCGCTTCAACAAGCCCCGAATTCAACCAGGCGGTGAATCAGATCCAGCAGTACAACGAGAGACTCGATTCGGAACCTGCGCTGCGTCGCACGTCAGCTGCCGCTCCACCGCCGCGCAGAGCCCCGGTGAATGTGAATTTGAACATCCCAAGACAAAGACCTACTGCGGAATCGTTTCGTTCACCAGAGCTCGACCAAGATGACAACTGGGATGACGACTTTGCTGAAAGTATCTCGCCTCGCGCCTTCCACCAGCCACACTTGAAGCCTCAGGACAATTTTGGCGGCCTCTTCTCGAGCGACAAGCTAAAGGCGATTGCCAGTGTCATGGACGAACCATCACATCTCGATGGTGAAGCCACAGTGAAGAGTCCGCTGAATCTACAGCATTTGACAGGCTTGTCGAGTATGTTCGCACGAGGAGACGCCGGGGGAATATCGTCGACAAGAGTCAGAGCATCAACTTCACGGTCGACGTCCACATCTACCATCACAGAAGAGCCTCTAGAGCCTCCCCAAGGCCAGCCGAAAACAGCGTTCCTTCGCGGCGTACCCAAGGTGTTGCAACCGCCGAGGATACAGGCGGCCGCCTACGCCCGACCGGAGCAGATGTTTCGGGAGAACTCGATTGAAGATTACTCAGATTTGACAGTCGCTGATGAGAGCGCGTTTGAGCTGAAGCTAAAAGCTATGCAGATCGCCAACCCCCCTTCTATGTTCCCCAGGGATGCTCTGAGGGTACCTTCCCCAGCAGACACATTCTCTCCAAAGTTATTCCATCCCAACGATCTAAAAACAGCACCGAAATCGACAAGAGATGCCAGGGCCAACGGCGCCCGGCAGCGATCTGTCTCGTCGACCTCCACACGCAAGATGCAGCGGTCACAGTCAGAAATCGAAATGCAAAAGTATGCAGAGGATGACCGTGATGATTTTTCAGATGTCTTCGGTGACATCAAGGCAAGCAGAGCAGAGAGCGATAGTGGTTCAGAACATAGCAGTATGGCCATGATCACTTCCAAGATGACTTCATCCTTCGTAAGTTCCTCCCAAGTTGTCTAAAGGATGCCTTCGCTAACAGGTTCAGATGCTAGCCGATGACGACGATATGGATCCGTTTGCGAACATGGACGAGGGCCTGGAGAACATCAACATGGAGAACAATGTCATGCGGGACCGTGACGACCGACTGACGAAACAAACAGAAATGCTTGTAGGCGATTTGAAGATCAATCAGCCTGATGTCGACTTGCTCAAAATCGCCGACCAGCTCCTAGAGGTATTATATGAATCGCCCGAAAAGCGTTCCATCGTACTCCGATCCCATGGAATGCTACCTATACTGGAAATCCTCAGAGAGATACCGCCCAACGAACTAGTCTTGCCATTGTTGAAAATCATCAACTTGATCATTCACGAGGACGCCGAATCGCAAGAGTCGCTATCCATGCTTGGTGGAATCCCTACTATTTGTACATTTGCATCGAAGAAATACCCTAGCGACATCCGCAAGGAGGCTGCAGCTTTCGTGCGACAGATGTATCAGACCAGTACGCTTACATTACAGATATTTGTTGGCTGCGGCGGCATCAACGTTTTGGTAGACTTTTTAGAGGAAGACATAGACGAGGAAAGAGACCTTGTGCTCATCGGCGTCAATGGCGTGTGGAATGTCTTTGAGTTACAGGGTTCTGCGCCGAAGAATGACTTTTGTCGATTGTTGTCGCGTAACTCCGTTCTCTACCCACTTTCACTGGTGTTGAACCGGGTCATTAACGAGCGAGACGAAGTCGCGCAGCTCATTCAAGGTCGCATTGTCAGCATTTTCCTGATCTTTTCGCAGGCTGAAAGCTTTGTGAAAGAACTAGTTGCAGATCGAATGATTTTGAAGCGTAAGTGCCTCACCTGGGTCTTTCAACCCGAAAACAGGAATATTTAGCAAGCACAGATGACTAACAGACCATAGGGGTGTTGAAAGATCTCCCTAAAATGCTTCCGGTGCATCAAGTGACTATGCTCAAATTCATAAAAAACCTCAGCATGCTTTCCTCAACCCACGAGGCACTGCAAAACTCGAATGCGATCGACACACTCATCGAGCTATTTAGAAACACGCAAAACCAAAAGAACCATCGCGAGATATCAAACCAAGTTTTGAATACCATGTACAACCTATGCCGTCACAACAAGAGCAGACAGGAAGAGGCTGCCTTGTCAGATATCATTCCTTTGCTCAAGGACGTCGTGAATGGCGGCGGTCCGTTGAAAGAGTTTGCTCTGCCGATATTGTGTGAGCTGGCGCACAGCGGGAAGGTGGCGCGCAAGATGCTGTGGGATGCGAAGGGACTACAGTTCTATATTAGCATGCTTTCTGACCGCAACTGGCAGGTTACGGCGCTGGATGCGATCTTCGTTTGGTACGTACATCATTCCCCACCTCTATATCATGATACTAATTTATCGTTAGGCTCCAGGAAGAAACCGCTCGTGTAGAGCAATATCTCCTCTCGTCCAATTTCAGTACAGCTATCATAACGTCTTATACCTCGCCCGAGCTGTCACAGTCCAACTTCGAGAACATGCTCGAGCCTCTTCAGAAGCTTGTTCGTCTTTCTCCGCCGATTGCAGCATCGCTAGCCGTCCCCGAGATCTTCACCCGCACGGTGCAAAAACTCGGCCACAAGGATGCCGTCACGCGCTTGAACCTCCTCCGCATTCTCAGGGACATTTGCGATGCCACAGAAGACGAATGTACTCTTATCCGCCAGTTTGGCGTCTACGACACCATTGTCCATCTATCCGAACACGATCACGCCGTCCTAGTAAGGCAGATGGCTGGTGAGCTCGTCCGAGCATGCGACTCCGTGTCCAAACGTAGCAGCTCCCGCGCCGCGGGTTTCCGCCGCCCGGCTTCAAGCTCAGGCACTCGAGCGGGTTCAGGGTCAAGCACCGGGTCCACTCTTGCATCAGGCATGACACCCCCCACACCAAGCAGTCTGAAAACTGCATTTGCGATGCCGCCGATGCCACCTATACCGCCTACCACAAACTTAATGGGCAGCAACCGCGAGCGCATCTCAAGAAGCCAGTCCACGGCTGGCATTTGGGATCTCCTAGAGGAACCGAGTCCGAAAATGCCGTCTCTAGTGCGGTCTTCGACAGCAGGAAACGGGCTCAGTGTCCCCATGGCGTCCTCTCCTATACTTTTGACTTCTCGCACACCGCACAGCAGCCGTCCGCCCTCCCGGGACACCACATCCCTATCCCGCATCGCATCCAGTGACAAGGAAAGCCCGTCCACCCCCGGACCCGGAAAATCGCGTCTCCCCAAAGCGCGACAAGGTCGTCTTTCCGAAGCCGTTTCCCGCCGTAGACAAAGCCAGGCTAGTCAAGGTGGTGGCACAGGCGAAGAAAATATGACGCCGGGCAGTGGTAGTGCGTCGAATACGCCGCTGCCGAGATTGCAGATAGTGCGTCGCAGGAGGGAGACGTCTGGTGGTGAGCTGTCTACTTTTGGGCCTTCCGCGGGAGGTGAGAAGAGCAGGAAGGGTGCGGCGCAGGACTAGGCGTCCAAGTATGATGTCAGGTGGTGGGGGAGTGGGCGGAGGAGAGGCTGGAGCGACTTCGATACGCTGAGGACTGTCAGAGAGTAGGCAGCATTTCGGGGGATGTTGGTGCTGGGAACAAAGGATAGCATGGCGTGGTGTTTGGCGTTTCAGCGTGCTTGCGTGCGTGTGTTGTGGGCGGGAAAAGAAATGCATGGATTTGGATTGGGCTTGGGCTTTGGCTTTGGCTGGCATTGGCATCTTTAGGGTATTGCATAGCTAGGGCGTTTTTTTTTCTGGGGACTTCACTGTGTGAGTCTTTTGGAAGGGGTTTGTGTAGCGTGGCGTTTTGAGTACGTATGGTTGTAGCGGTATGAGAAGTTTCCTTTGTTGATCGATGATGATTGCGTGTGTATGTGTGTGGTTTGAATGCTTGGTGTGAGTGAATGTTTGGAGTGTTGTGCGGCTTGGTGCGCGCTTGGTGCGCGCTTGGGACTCGTGTGGAGCGTCGATTCGATTTGTGAGGTGTGGTGAGCTGGTGGGTATGTTGTGCTGTGTTGCGTTTAGGAATGAGGTACGGTGCGTACGGAAAGCGCTTGCGAAACTGGACTGGTTGGTTGCGATGTTCCAATGGGCTTGCACGAACCGATGATGATCGTTTCGTTCGCATGATGAGGCGGTGCATAGAGCCTTGCGTATCGGGCGTTTTTCTGCGTGTAGGATATAGAAGCAGGCACGAGACAGTCGCTGTCGATGCTTATGCTAGAGGAGCTTTTTGGCGACAGTCACTTCGGAGTTCATAGGATGTGACTTATCAAACCGTTTTTAGTAATGCCATGCGTGGTATAGAACATAAGACTAGGATTAGGGTAGACATGTTTAAATGGAGGGGATTGTGTCTCCGTAGTTGAGATTTGTGTGTAGGACATCCTATATTTTTATGTTATATAGATCTTCCGCTAGTTGCAAAGTCATGTCGTATGGGTTGCAGGTATTTGTTAGAAGACGAATGTATATATGTACGCCTGATATCCAGTCCAAGTTTGCCTCGCAGTGGTTACATGTCAGGAAGGCTCGACTCACGAGGATTTTGGTAGTTATTGGGACGTTGTTAACGAGATGTAATTATCTAGCCAGCCACGAATGGATGTCAATGTAGAGGCTGCATGTAGCATGTTGGAGTGGATTGGGACATCTTATCTATGTATAGCCACAGTTTCGCTTTCCGAGCGGCTTTGCTATCTGGAATCTGAACCTTTGTGAATGAATGACTGGACAGGAAGGAAGAAGTCAGTATGTGGGCGGCCGTT
Source organism: Paracamarosporium sp. OC-R06-R3 (assembly GCA_019828545.1). Classification (NCBI taxonomy): domain Eukaryota; kingdom Fungi; phylum Ascomycota; class Dothideomycetes; order Pleosporales; family Didymosphaeriaceae; genus Paracamarosporium; species Paracamarosporium sp. OC-R06-R3. Next base: position 379,398 of record JACVRA010000364.1, on the reverse strand, counting down.
CAGGATCGAATAGTACAACAAAGAGAAAAGCAACGAACAATTGAAGGAGATCAGGAGGAGCAGCAATACTTTTCACTATGTCCCCTAACGTAGGAAAGCTTGACTCACTTAAGGTTTAGCGCCAAGCTTAAAGTAGCGTGACATCACAACACCATAATGCAGTTGCGGGCCCAAGTCAGAGGCAGACAGACTTTTTTAGTCTATTAAACTATATACGACGAGGGAAATGCTTTTATGGTGTCTACCTCAACGGCTAGCAGCCTTTTACGCCGATTTTCGGACGTACTCAACCGGTCCTGCATACGTGTGGCGGCCACGGATGAAGTAGTACATCGCGGCGAAAATGATAACAATGCCGTAACCCAAGACAGCCCAGTTCATAGTGTCCACAGTCGGGTTAGGCGACGTAGGCCAGAAGGCGAAGATCCAGAGGACGACCAGGAAGATCAAGGAGATAATGTTGATGGCTAGACCAGCCTTACCCAGATCGAATTTGGACGGCAGAAGAGGCTCGCCGCGGATGCGCTTGAGGGCCATGCAAGAGATGGAAATAATGTACGTGGTGATCATGGAGGCGGTACCGAGGGAGACGATCTGCATGTATGCAACGCTGGAGCCGAGCTGGACGAGCGAAAGGATCGTGACGAAGGCAATGGTCACATAGACAGCGTTGAGGGGGATCTCGAAGCGAGGAGAGACCGTGCCAAGGGCAGAAGAGAACGGGAGACCCTTGTCGCGAGCGAAGGAGAAGAGCTGGCGCGAGTTGGTGGCCATGACAGCGACGCAGGCGAAGACACCGATCGTAAGCATCATGACGGTCAACACGGTAGCGCCGGTCGTCGAGCCCGTGGTGTTGAGGAACACCTGCATAAAGGCAACTGCGCAAAGTTAGCATCTCATCTTGCAAGCATAATGAACCAGTACTCACCTCCGAGGGGTGTTGTCAGGACAGACATCAGGTCAGTCACGCAGAAGCAGAATGTGATGGCCATGATCCAACCGAAGAGACCGTTACCGACCCAGGTCCACATCATAGCGCGAGGAATGACGTGAGAAGCATTTCGTACTTCCTCCGACATGTGCGCACCGGATTCGACACCAACGAAGCAACTAGCAGAGCCAATCAAGCCAATAAACGTCGACAGAGGCACGTTGTTCCATCCACTGTTATCAGTGAAGAGAGTGAAATTGTCGTTGGCAGGGCTGCGGTCAGCCATGACCCAGAGAGGAATGATAACGGCGAAAAATCCAGCAACGTGGAGAATGACGATAAGACCTTCGACGAGCGGCAGTCGTCTGGAGAAAAAGGTGTTGAAGAGATAGCAGACAGCCAAAATCGCCCACATCACAAGCATGCCGTGCCACGCCTTCGGTATGTAGGTTGGGTTATGCATGATGATAAGACCCACGATCTGGTTGCTGGAAAGATAGATGGTGATGGCGGCCGCCGATTGCCAGCCCAAGACACCCAGCCATCCGACAATATAGCTGATGAATCTCTGGCAACTGCGTGGTGCGAACTCGGAGACCCAGTGGTACTGTCCACCAGAAGTGGGGGCCCTAGTCATCGTTAGCTGTCCGTCCGTTTCGAGAGATTATGCAGGGCTAACATACATGGATGCCATTTCAGCCAGAGACGCAGTGACAAAACCGAAACCGATGAAGATGATGAAGTAACCCCAGATCAGACCAGCGGTACCTCCATTGCTCAGGCCAAAGATAGATGTAGCCAGAATGGCTTCCCAAGATGACAAGACAACCATAGTGAAACCAAGAATGGTGATTTGTCGGAAGTTTCGGCGAGTCTCCTGTCTCTTGCCCATACGAGCCATGTCGTGTACATCGGCGCTGGTTCCATCCTTCGCGGAAACCAGGGCATCGGGCTCGCCTCTCTCGGAGAGGGAAGGGTTGCTGTCGACGTTCGACACCGGGCCTTTGTGCTCTTCCACGCTCGACATGATTGCGGGGAGAATGTAGAAGGGTGATAATGAGCGGAGCGAAAAAGGGTACCTGCTGCCAACGTCTCGCGAGGCACGAACCACACCTTTATAACAGAGTACGAGTCGTACGCGGATGTCTAGACGCTTGCCGACCTATGCGCTCGCCCCTCCGGTGCAAGGGGCGCAACCCTATTGAGATGCTTGTTCAAAACGAGCTTTGCAACCACTCCCAGTACGAGACCAAACTGCCGGCCCGGGGACTAGCGCGTTGGGAACATGTTCCCGTGGGTTTTTGGGGTGGGCCTGTCCAGACCCGATCCCTTTCGCGTCCTGTTGCTGCACGATCAGGGCACCTCTAGCCGAGGGTTGTGTTTATTGGCTACTCGTATCTGAGACACGCCACTCACAACCAGGCCTACCCACATCGCATCCTCCTCCAGTTCACACGGGACGAACGGCTCGCTACTCGAGGCGGACGAGCTTCCTTTTGCGCAATGCAACGATCCGTTCGGCGCGATCGTGCAAAGTGGGGAAGGTTGTATTGTTGACCGTGCTGCAACTTACATACGCACGAGCGCGTCTATATGTCTCCGTCTAGGCATGTCAATATTGCGGAAAAAGTCCTCATCCATGGCCTTTCTAGCGCAAACGAATGAATTTTCGTCTAGCAAAGCCCCATTTCGAGGCAACTCCGCCCCTAGTCATTGCGGCAGAGCGCCTATGCCCGCGCGGCGTTGAGCCGCTACGATTAACGCCCATCAGGCTCCATGATTGGTGCATCGTAAATGCATCGTTCCCAGCAGCATGGTATGGGACCGTGTTAGGGCAGTCCTTGGTGGCTGTAATATCAAGCTGAGGTGGTTCGACAGCTTAGGAATGTGGGCTTGACGGCTGCGAGTTGCACGCCTTGTAGTAGTCTCCCCACGGTGGGGTGCACCAACAACGATCGTATCTGCGGCTGACCAACCAGAATGGATGCCTCTCGCGCGCGTGGGTACTTGAGACTACCCCCGAAACCAGGTCATCTCATCTGATGCGATACGTTGCAGAGCTACTGCGGGTTGTCGGGGGGTGCTGGAAGACGCTAATAGAATGAGCAGGCTGAAAACTAATCCTCCTATATCAGACCTCGATATCAAACACGAAAGGGGCATTCATGCAGGAGACAAGACTATTGTTCGACGAGTACCTTCCGAGAAGGAAGACCCAGCGTGTTTTCCCGAGCATCAGTCCGGGCAGTGAAGCGAACTTCGGACGTAAGGTCACTCGTGTTACTGGAACTTTATGCACCAGCGAACCCAGGGGCTAGGAAGCGATTCGGCACGGTCCCGAAAATTGTGCTCCTGCGTGCCCTAGAACAAGAGGCGTGCAGGCGGAGGATTCCAGGCTGAGTCCGGCGGTACGAACGGGAAAGTATTGAAGTGTGCGTTAGCAAGCCAAGTCTCAGTGTAGAAGAACGACTGACTTTGATATAAGGAGGGAGTACAGACCTTCTTACCGTTGATCACTTCTGGAAGTGGCCACTTTTGTGAAAATGGACCCCTTAACAGATGTTCCCACGGTCGACCCCATGGACACATCGGTAGGAAACCGATTTGCTCCTTACGGGCCCGAAAACCACAGTGCACCTCTATGGATCACATCGATTCTCGGATTGATTTATGCGGTCGGCGTGTTGCTGATCAGGGTGTTCATCAAGAGGAGGGTCTTTGGTTGGGATGATTCATTGATCGTTGCGGCGACTGTAAGTACACGAACCTGAGTATGCATAACCTCAGGCTATCCGCTGACCTTCATATAGGTGATTGGACTTGTGCAGTCCATCCTGCTCTTTAAAGCCCTCAAGAGCGGTCTGGGACAAATACCAGAGAATGTGCCAAATCTTAGCGAAACAGCCAGTGTGAGTCGGTCAGCGACCGTTAACTTTTTTTTCCTGACAGTTACCACCAGTTAGCTTTTGCAGCGCAGATTATGCTTCTGATCTCGCTGTATCTTGCAAAATGCTCTGGCATCCTCCTACTTAGACGTCTTTTCGTCCGAGACCAACACAGCATCAGCAGGGTTTGCGACCTGACGCTTGGCTTCATCCTTCTTTGTGGAATCGCAACAGTGCTTTTAAGCAGTGCTGGCTGCCCTTCGTCGGGTTCCTTCCATCAGCATTGCAGTCGTCAGGTACGTTATGCACAACATGAGGTGATGGGAGAACATGGACTCATTGAACACCAGAACACACGATGGAGTATAATTACAGCGCTGGATATTGTGACTGAAGTCATGCTACTATGGCTGCCAGCTTATTTGGTATGGCAGCTGCAAATGAAAACGACCTATAAACTGCGCGTCATCGCAGCTTTCGGCTTCAGGATTTTGTACGTAGTCATCGTGATTCTCAATGGTTGGAATCGAAGCTAACTCGTTGCAGGGTGATCGTCTTCTCGATCTTTCACCTCAACGCGCGGATCAAGTACACAGACAACGCCCAGCCGTCCACCTTCAGCATTGTATCGACCCTCATCTGGCACCAAGCTTTACTCGCATGGTCGCTTATCTCGACTACAATACCCAATCTTAAGGCTTTCCTACAATCACTGTCTGCGAACTGGGGTGGAGCAGACTGGGGCTACACAGTGAAGGCCTATGGCAATGGGACATTCGAAATGAAGAACATGGGTTCCTCGTCGAGGCCAATGGCTTCAGGAGCAGGCGCCGAAGCAGCCACAGACATGGACAGGAAGTACGAAACACAGATTCAAGCGCGTCAGGCTGGAGAGAGAAGCTCGCTTGGCAGTGGTGGAAGCCAGGATATGATTATTCGTAAGGAGACTGTCTGGACAGTGGTTCGATCGTAAGAGCCATTCGGAGGGCTTTCCTATCGACCAATCGCGGCACGCATTTCACGAGCCGGCGCCGTTCCCTTCGCCCCGGGACGCTTACGCGACACGATCTCGTTTGGGCAGGTCGGTGGCTTGATGTAATGCGCTGCGCGGCACAAGTTTGCTCTGTGAAAAACAATGTCGCAGTCGAAATTCAATGGAGTAGCAAGCCCGCAATCCAATCCTTCTTGAACTACACTCCTCACCGTTGAACTTCTTTCGCTTCTGCACGACTTCTAATTAACCGAAATCTAGGAAGCAATCCTTTAACACGACATTTGACGTCCGTGTGCATCCTGGCAGGTCATGTAAGCGCACACCCCCACACCATCGGGCCGGTTAACGGGACGTGCCTGGCCGCGCCGAATTGACATATCGAAACATACCCTGCTATACCGAATCATCTCTTAGGCCCTCTCAAGTCCCGCTTTAGAAGTCCCTCAATTCCACGAGTCAGAGCCGTACATCTCCCGTCCCGAGTGCGCCAGTACCATATCTTGGCACAAACTCAATCGCCCATACTCGGAAACTCCCGAACCGAAGCTTTCCTCTACACAGAGTAGTGTTTGTGTAGGATTCAGCCTCTTTCATGGATCCAGGAAGTTTTTTCATTATTTGCCTACAATTATCAATCCCAACGATCTCAAGACAGCTTAGCAAACGCAATCACTCGGCAGTACTGCAGTTCTAGAATCACGTAACCCTGCCTCGTTAGCCTGTCGTTCATTTTCATCGAACGAACGACTTTCCCTGCGCCTTCCTGTAGTCGGATTCGGCTTCGGCTTTGTGTCAGTCCCGTGGGGCTTCAGGAACAAGTTCACGCCATTCACAAGCCATCGCCACTGCAACGCTTCACACAACCACGGTTCGACATAAACTACCTGCCCAAGTGCTATTACCCATCCCAGCCTTACCTCAACGCCCATCATGTCCTCAGGCATATCGAACCCAAGCGAGCCCAGCTCCAAGTTGCAGCTTCGCACGGCCCAGCTGTCTGACCTGCCAGACATCGCCCGTGTCTGGCACGCTGCCTTCTTCGACGACGAAATTATCGGAGAGCTGATGCATCCGCATCGCAAGGACCATCCTGAAGATGTCTATTGGTTTCTGCTCCGTGGCCTACGCGAACGGTTCTGGGAATGGCGGCATCAGTTCGTTGTTGTAACCGTGCAGGAAGGCGGACGTGAGAGAATTGCTGGTGCCGCTGATTGGCGGAGGCTAGGCGAAGGTGGAAGAGGAAGGGAGTTGGTAAAAGTGGATCCCCGTGAGTTCTGTCACGTTTCGTCACTCGGTTACGCACGTAGACACGACAGTGTCCATGCCCGTTACGCGTCCTTAATGGCAAGGCTTTACAACTAAGTACCCCCTTCCGTCAGGCAACCTCATCAGCCCTGCATTGAACGTCTACCACTCCCTTTCACTGCGTATTTTCCCAAATCGCGCAGCCGATCCTTCCAATTCGTCCTGGCTCGAAGCTGCTGTAGCAAATTCAGAAAAGTATTGGACTGGGGACCGTGCCGAGTGCTGGGACTTGCACGTCTGCGGCGTGCACCCCGACTTCCAAGGTAAGGGTGTAGGCAAGCTGCTGGTGCGATGGGGAGTGGAGCAAGCTGAAGCTGAGGGCAACAACGTAGTAGCGAGTGTGCTCTGTGGGGAGAAGAATCGTGGGTTCTATGGGAAGGGCGGGTTGACTGTGCAGGTCGGTGGAAGCGAGAATGGCATCGCACTATTCACTAAGTGATTATTCTCCAAAGGGTTGAAAAGCGCGATTTCTGTGTGAATCTCTGTACTAGTATCTAATATCAGCTTCAGGGGTGGTTTTGATGGGTGAGATCTTGTAGGAGCGCAGGTCTGAGTAATATCCTCCAAAATGGTTGTGCTAGTCTTCAGTGACATACAGTTGCCAACAGATGCCGTTCCATGCTAACTTCACCATCGTACTGATGCGCAAAGTGTAACCTAGACTCTCCCTGAAGCTTCGGACCGCAAAATAGGCCATAATCAATTCCAATCATCTACGTCCTTGGGTATATATTCCAAAGCATAGTGCGCAGTCTTAAATCGGACACTCCGGTGCCAATAGATCGAGACTCTTTGCCTCTCCACAGTTCATACAAATTATCCCCACCATACCAAAAAGTTATGCTCACTTTACGTCGCGCATAACGAAATCACGCCAAGACCAAAAAGCGGTCCCCAAGGATCACCATGGATTATCCTTGTGGGGCCGAGTGCGTCCCTCATGCCACCATGCATGTCAGAAATTCTCGATAGAAATTGGCTCGAGCATGTGGAGCGGATGAGATCGGTGGGACACCTGCACGATCCATCAATAACGCGTGTTCGCGCGGGGCCCTCGAAGCGGGAATCTGAGCGAGATTATAGGAAGAGGTAATTGATCGGCTTGTGGCGTTGAACGTATTGAGATCGTGCCGCCCGTTAGTAAGTGGCGAGATCTGGGGCTCGCTGCTCGCTTTCGCGTATAGAAATATGGCGAGTACAGATAGCGGTTCCGAGTGGATCATGCCCAGACCTGTAAAAAGGAAATGCTGGGGTCTACGAGAGCGTTTCTCAATGATCTGGTGCAATTATGGGGACAAGGGCCGTAGTCTGCTTGGGCAATACCTCCTCTGCGCTTCGGAAATCGATGAAACGTGCATCAGGTGCTTTCAATTTTTTGGATGGAGCCACTAGTGGAGAAGCGTTTCAAACAGAAGACTGCTTGTACGGTCTTTCGATGAGCTTATTTTAACCAAAGATGAATATAGTCTGATCGGGAAAGACTGTCTCGTTTGTTACGTATAGAGTTCATAATATTCTAGACAGAGAAATAAACGAGCGGAAACAGTTCTAATGACTTCAAGAAGGTGGATTCAAATGAGGCTGTGTCTGGTGTAAATAGATATTCAAGCAAGTCCTAGATACTAAGAACAGTGACCGTGGTCATTGCGGGCTTGTCCTGCGGCAGTCAAACACGAGAGTGTTCTAGTTCACTTTAAAATCCATATTCTTCCCAGCGGGTTAGAACCTTGTCTTGAATCTCCTTAGGATAGTTGCCCTTAAATGAGGCTTCCTTGTATGCCATTTCACACTCAAACTCCTCCGCAAATAGACAGCATCGCACAACCTTGGTGTGGTATTGACCAACCTTCGCGCCATGAGATACATAAGGAATGAGGCTAATGTTAGGGTACTCGTCGAAGAAGTATTCATACTCTCGTGGTTGACAACGGCCAGACATAGCCCAGATCACGTCCTTGAGATTAGTGGGATCAATATCGTCTCCCACCAGGTAAACTTTGGGGATGTAAAACCCAGGCTTAGAGCCGAAGATTGTGTGACCAATTTTGATACTGAAGTCGTTCATGTTTGTTTTGACAGACCTTAACTTCTGTCTGTTGATTTGCACAACAAGCCAGTGGCAGTGTGATTCAAATGGACTCCAGACCATATCGACCGGGAGTCCTGCGTTCTGGCATATGTTAAGGACTTCCGCGGCTATTGTGAGGCCCCATACGGTCTCACTTTCCTCTGGGGCTCGACCAGTTACGCACAAAGGAAGGATCGGATCTTTTCGGTACGTGATTGCATTGACTTTGAAGATAGGGTTCGGTTTGCCCTCTCCAGGGAAGACGAGGCCGGGATATTCTGCCATCGGACCTTCAATAGCGGTTTCGTCTTTAGAAACTACACCCTCAAAGACGATCTCGGCGTCTGCAGGTACACGTATATCATTCGTCTCGCACTTCGTCACTTCAACGGGATTTCCAATCAGCGCCCCAATGTAATCCGTCTCGTTGACGCCTTTCGGGATGGGCATCCCGCTGACCATGATAGCTGCGGGAGGCACACCAAAGCAAAGCGCAAATGGCATATCCTGTCCTTTGTCTTTCCACATCTGATGGATGACACCAATATCCTGCCTTGGTATGACTAGGCCCACAAGGGATCTCCTCCCGTGTAGCATGCTTCGAGTGATGGACCAGTTGACCCAGGAACCATCCGGACTCTGGACTACGTACATACCAAAGGTCTGGACAAACTTTCCACCATCATCCTGATGAATTTTAGGCATTGGGAGCGACTCGAGGTCAATCTCATCCCCAAGAATCTTGAATTCTTTAACAGGTCCTGAGGGTACCTCTTTAGGCGGGATACCCGGAAGACGCTTGGCATCATTGAGTCGCTGAATGATTTCGTGGCCTGTAGTAATGGAAGAAAGACCGAAAGACTTGGCAATGCGAATGAAGCGCTTGCCGGGAATCTTGCTGGCTCCTACCGGCGCACCGAGAATGCGGAAGAGACCGCCTGAATGATGGCCTCTGACATTATTAAATAGAGGGGCTTTGTCTTCAGTTTCGTACACCCTGCGCGTGATAGCGGCGACTTCGAGATCGGGATCGACCTCAGTAGAGATTGAGACGAGGTCGTTCTCGTTATAGAGTTCCTGGACGAAGCGACGAAAACTCTGCGCCGATGATTTGTTTATCTCGTGCGAAAGGACTGAGATATTCATTATTGTTGTTCTGAAAAATTGAGATTGTGGTTATGATGATCGAGCTTTGAGAGGTCTTAGCTAGGTAGTCGAACACGATGGTCGTGAAGACCATTTATATGTTTACAACTACTAATAAACATACGGTCTTGTCACGGCGTGAGCACGATCGATTTGGAATCGGAGATAACTTTAGTGGAATTCACAGAGGGTATTACAACGGAGTCGCTGTGGACAATATGTCACATCTCCGGCACAGTCAGAAGTTGTTTCCGATGTAACCAATGGTTGTCTCCGATGCATCCACTCAGATACACCGCTCGACGTCACACGTAAAGCGGGAAATAACACAACGTAACACTGATATATCTTATCATGTATGCTTCATATTTGAGCTATAATTCTTGATTACCAACATATCCTTTCTCTATCCAGCAATGTCTTCACAACATGATTCAGACTCGTTGCCGGCACCTCTCTCCTTTCCTTCTCAGGCAGACGTAGCAAGAAGACGGAAACGTATAATTGTGGCCTTGACCGGTGCCACAGGATCCATACTCGGGATTAAAGCACTCCTCGCCCTCCGCCGCCTTAATGTTGAGACCCACCTTGTTATGAGTAAGTGGGCGGAAAACACCTTAAAATACGAAACGGACTGGACAACATCAAATGTGCGGGCCCTCGCAGATCACGTATACAGCAATCACGACTTGGCGGCACCGATCGCGAGTGGTTCGTTTCGTATCGATGGAATGGTAGTTGTGCCATGCAGCATGAAGACGCTCTCCGCGATCAGTACGGGCTACTGCGATGATCTGATATCTCGTGCAGCGGACGTAATCCTGAAAGAACGGCATCGATTGGTCTTGGTGACAAGGGAGTGTCCATTGAGCGGCATACATTTGCAAAACATGATGACAGCGACGCAAAACGGCGCAGTGATCTTCCCCCCTGTACCCGCGTTCTACACTCGTCCCGCGTCAATGGAGGATCTTGTGGACCACATTGTGGGGAGAATGCTAGATCTTTTTGACTTAGACACAAAAGACTTTGTCCGGTGGGAAGGGTTCCAGAAAGACTAAGGATATCTGGGGTGTTTATGCTAGAAGCTTTAAGACATCCAGCGAGAACCGAACGCCTGTGTATGTAATTACTTTACATCTCTACAGCGAGATTTAAGAACTACTTCTTGACTGCATAGGGATGCGTTATCATCCATTTTCCACTAATTCGCCACGTACATACAGTTTTCTGCAAAACGAATTGGACTAGCTCAACCAAAAATCCTTGTGTATGTGCCAGGTAGCATGTCGTGCATATAATCTTGTATACATAGTTTCAAATACTTTACCTCTGGGTATCATAGCATTCATCTTCGAAAGCGATCAGAAGATACTCCTGTGGGCCCCCATGTTGTGTTCGCTAATAGCGTGAGTAGTGTGCAAGTCTCCAGGAACAACATTGACGTGAGGAAGCATTCCTTCCTCCGAAAGATACTTCTCGGTGAGTGATTTGAAGATTATGGCACTATGGACGCGAAATGGGAGTGTAATGTTAGAATGGGTCGTTGTGGGTTTAGGCTAGCTGTCTCCGAATTTTCTGCTGTGATGTCTCCGAGATGGCCCCACAAATAAGTCCGACACCACTTGCATCATACTTTGCTTCTCCGTCGTCTCCGACCTGTACTAAGAATTGAAGGCACAGTCGATGGAGCTCAACAACGGCACAAGTAAGACCAATACCAGGACGAATAGACGACAGCGACGTTATCGGAAACCTATCAGTTGCGAACCCTGCAGGCGATCAAAATTACGATGCGATCGTGAACTCCCTTGCGCCACGTGCAAACGAAGGAAGTGTAGGGCGGCATGCAAATATACCAACAACGACGATGCGGCTGCACATGATCCGGAGCCGTCGATACCTCAAACACACACCACAGGGATTGCAGGTGAACATCATTTGGATAACGATACTCAGGATCTGATGCAAACTCGGCTAGACATTGTTCTGCAACGTCCAGTAGAGCAGAATGCCACCGAGATGCAGGGACAGATCTGGCCGAGCAGAGAATTCGGAGCTGGGCTTTGCTTTCCTTTTGTACACTTGGACCCCAGAATGACGACCAACGACATCGTAAGCGCCCTACCACCCACAGAGTCTTGCGAGTACCTCATTACACAATACTTCGCCTACGTCTCGCCCTTTTTTCATATCTTACACGGACCTACTTTCCAATCTCAGTTCCTAGAGTTTTCTAACAGTCGTAGCCATTCTGGTTGTGGAGATCTGTCATGGCTAGCACTGCTTTTCCTGGTTTGCTCCGTTGCCGTCAACACAATGCAGGATGAAGACGCTGTTCTGGCGAGCCTCTCAACGCCAGGCACTCCTGTTCGAACCACTGAAGCTATATCGTACGATTATCGTGTAATGGCCATGGTCTGTATGTGCAATAATAACTTTCTTGTTCGCCACCGTCTAAGTACTCTCGAGGCTCTACTCCTTTTGACCTGGACAATTGCTCATAACGAAGGCGCGGAGCGTAGTTGGGCTATACTAGGTAGGTTTATGTTCATTTATGGAGGAGATCACTATTGCATGTGACTGCTAACAATATCACATAAGGAATGGCACTCAATATTGGCATTGCGCTGCAGTGTCATGTGTCATCGCCATCCACAGACCTCGACTTCATCCAAATCGAGCGTCGTCGCCGCTGCTGGGCTGGCTTGCAGATGTTGCATACCTATCAAGCTATGTTATATCGAGATGTCGATATGTCTCACCTTCTCAACATACATGCAACGATGCCACGAGACGTGAACGATGGCGATATCCTTCAAGACAGGGTCTTGCCACCCTCTTCGACAGCGACACCCACGCAAATGTCCGACATGAAGTTCAAGATACGTCTATTTCAGATATCCGCTCGGATTTGCACACATATGTCCAGTGATGCTGCAGAGTTGGATGAGGCGCAAATCATTTCTTTAGACGCCGCAATCGCCGGCGAGCAAAAATCATGGGACGCAGCTTTCCTTCTTGAAGGAGCACCAAGCCTTCTCGATACGTCAAGCCACGCACGCTGGTGCGTCCTACAACTATACGCTCACCAACTATATCTTGGGCTCCACCGTCCATTTTCTCGCTCAGCAAGCGGGCACTATCGATCGGCATCGAAGATGAAATGCGTCACTTCTAGCGCGACATTGCTCGATGTTCACCGGCAACTACTCGAAAGTCCGCGAATGCGGCATTACCGTTGGTTTGCTCGCGGTGGCGTCACCGGATCATGTGCTATTCATGGCGCAATCACGCTTGCGTCATGCCTGTTGGACCATAACAGCGAGGCCGAGGATTTGTCAATGTACCGCCCACTGTTTGATGCCGCTGTGGCTCGTTTCGACATGCTACAAGATCATAACCCGCTTTACGCAAAGGCTAATCCCGCTCTTAAGCATTTGCAGTACGTTCTCTACTAGGTTAACAGCCCTTTTGAGATAACTCTCTGACTAGAATCTTACTAGGACATTGCTATCTCCGGACCAGTCATCTCACTTTCTACCACCTAGCCAGGACTTTGGACAGGAACTTGATAACTGGCTAGGTATAGAACAATGGCTGAACCCCGAATCAATAAACTGGGTGAGTAAACAACGAGTCTTATTCATTATGTAAACTAAGTGTTGTAGAATTTCTGGAGTGATGTCTTAGACGCGAACCTAAGCTAACTGCTCTCACTGATGCCTTTCCTCTCGCTCTCAATAACAGAGTTTCGAAAGCACCTGGCTCAGTACACAGGTAGCAGCAATCCTTCTAGTACCCCCTTGAGCATCAAGCATACCAGCAGTAAACGTTTCAGTGCAGTCTAGAGAATGTTTTCGTCTTTGGTCGTATCATCTTCGGATGTAAGAATCGGTGTTCATGGTAGCCGGCCATACCTGGAAAGAGTTGTGGGGAAGGGAACTTATGTGGAGGGGTGGGCGAGATAGTCGTGCGATTGGGATGTGAAGTGTTTCAATGAGAGTTTGAATTACTTTCCCAAGGTAGAATGAGGCATTGGAAGCTTGCACACAGTACAGGATGGAAGCGTTCATGACTTCACACATCACATTTTAGGGGTTGTAGGTAAGGTATTAACATGGAAGTCCCCATGGCTATCTATAAAGGCTACATGAACTCCGCCACCGACCCAAACATTCCATGCCATTTTCAAATCACGCAACAATGACTTCACACCTATAAGTATGCCAATTTACTCGTAAACGCCACCCTGCAAATGGACCGTGACCACTCAACTAATATGCATGGAGAAGCAAATTTGGAGCACCATCGCAATGCTAAGACTGACATAATCGTGGCGGCATTAAATAGAGTGCGCCTGTATCGCACTTAGAAGGGCTACCACACGCCAGCTAAGATGCATTGCCCCCAAAAGGGGGCGTCTGGTTGCTAGGCACACGAGATGCTGGCGGGAAGTTGTGCCCAGGAAGAGTGAACTTGGGTGGTTGCTGTTGGGTTGGAGGAGGTCTAGCCGGGAGGTTCGAAGGCGTACCATACTTAGCAATACTGCTCTGACTCGATAACCCCGAATCTTGCGCCTCGCCCCCGCGCAGCTGTGATGCACTCTGAGACGAGAGAGGAGGTTGACTAGGTGGTGAGGAATTGACATTGGTCGACCCAGAATGTAACATCATGAATGAGTGACCAAATGTCGCGGTGCTGGCGGTGGGCGGGCTAGGCCTTGGTACCTGATGAGCCATCTGTGCAGGCGGCATTTGGTAGTTGCCGTAACCATTCATCATCTGAGGGCCACTGTGCATATTCATCTGGTAAGGCATATTGCGACCACCGGGTATGAATGCCTGACTCTGTGGATTGAATTGTTGGCGTTGGTAGCTTCCGGGAATGGGGTGCTGATTTCGGTTTGGTTTCCCATTGAAGGTAGGAGGTGGGAATTGCCCGTAAGGATAAGCGCCTGGAGCCGGGCCTTGCATTGGCGCAGACATGGGTCGATTGTTTGGACCATTCGGAGCATAACCTTGCGACATCGGATACGAAGGCTGTTGATTCATTGGCGACCAGCCTTGATTCATGGGGGCATTCGGAGGCTGTTGAGCGTAAGGGTCAGGGAAGCCTGCCATCGAGGCGTTCGCCATCTTAGGGGTCACTTGGCTAGGCATGCCAGAATTCTGAAACGACTGCATGCCTCGTTGGAAATCCGTAGACAAGTCGTACCCGTTCTGCATTTGGCCATAGTTTGGATACATCATAGGTCCATTAGCTTGCGGGAATTGTTGCCCAGGCCAGTATTGAGCCTGTGGATCCTGCGGCATGACTGGGTATGGATTGCCGTAGTTCGAAGGCGGAGACGCGTTTGGGGCCATAGGTGAATACTGAGGGTTCGTCATTGGCGTGGGGTAGCCGCTGTAGTACACGGTTCCATCTCCGGTGTAGCCAGGAACAGCATACTGACCAGGGTAATAAGCGTTGAAACGAGAACGCGCCTCAAAACCATCGTCGTCATCTTGGTTGCGCTGCTTCTTGTTTTTCTTCTTTCCAGAGGCAGAACTTGATCTAGACGCATCTTTTTCTTCAGGCGGTACAATAGCATCGGACGAATCAGTTTCCTCACTCTCCGCACTTCCAAAGATCCGCTGTCGAGCCTCTCGGTACCTTGCCTCACGCTCTTCTCGTGTCATTGATGACTTGTCTTTCTTAGCACCAGCGTCGGTCTTGTCGTTCCCTCCCTCACTGCCGTCTATCTCGGACGTGGTCTTGGACGGGTTTTCGGAGTTACCTTCTGTGTTGGTACCTGACCTTGTATCGTCGCCGCGACGCATTATTTTACGAGCCGGAAGATCCACAGGAGGAGTGTTTGCACTTTTAGTAGCATCAACCATCTGCGATAGTGGGGGAGGACTATGAGGTAGTTAGCGATACTGTTGCTAGGTCAGAGAAAGGATCTCGCACATTCGACAGTAGGGCGTTCTCGTGATTCTCACACCTGTCATGGTGTTATCAACTACATGACCGAGTAAGTAATAGTCGGCAAGTCGGTGCGCAAGCATCCGGTAGAACGTGTTGCAGTTAGGAAGGCAGTATTCGTTTTCCCTATGATGATCAGTGATTGCGTACTATAGGGGAAGTTTTGTGCTCAAGTACCGAGAATCTTTGATGAAATCAATGAAGTCCTGTTCAATCTTCACAACGAACAGTCGATCTCTGGGTGACTGTAACGCCTCGATCAATTTCTCATCGGGTATAGCTGGTAAGCTTTGCGGCCCAGCCCCTTGGGATATGCCATTGACAATAGGTTGAGAAAGCGAACGTCCGATGCCATTTGGGGGATGGTTCGGGTCGTAGAGCGTGTGCGGACTATTAGGGTTCGGGACGGGAAAGCGGCCAGGCGGCACTCCTCGCTGTGGCTGTGGACCCATGACAGCAATCTCATGCAGCTGAGCGCGGAATGCGCGAGCCTCACTGTCAGACCCGACACGGGAGCCAGCAGCGTTGGACTCGGGCGGTGACGTCACGTCTTCCTCTTCGACTGCTCTGAGGCTGGCACTGTCATCCGGACGAAGCGACTCCTTTTCATCCAACGCAAAGGTGGTTCCTGAAGCAATACTCTTCCCATCAAGGCTCGGAGGCTTTACTGAGCCATCGGACGAAGACAGTTGCGTATTGCTGTCCTCGGTAGCGGAGAACTTCACCAGAGCAATAGACGGGCGCAGCCTGGCTGCTTCCTCCTCTTTGAGTTCCGGAGGATTCGCCGCTTGATCTCCGTTTGCGCTGGTCGGTTGTCCAGTGCGGGCAGCTGTATTACCAGCATTTTCGGTGGCTTGGCTCGGCTCGGCTCTCGTCTCAATGCGAACAGCAGGCGCTGAGCTGCCGACGTGTGGAGGCTGGATGATGTTGGTGGGGATAGCAGGTTGCGGAATCGCAACTGGAGGCTTGATGCTAGGCGCCAGTTCTTTGGGTGTCTGTGGCTTGTACGTTTGTGCCGCGACCTTGATAAATTAGTGTATATCCTGAATGTAGTTACATGCCATGTGAGCTCACTTTTGCAAAGGAGGGCCTAGACGAAGCCTGCCCTTGAGGGCATGGCACGGCGGACGTCATGATCAAAGAGGCTTCCGGGAGGGATCTTGTTCAGAAGTGGAAGGCCAGAGAGGACGGAAAAAAAAAGCTGTAAAGCCCCGCTGAAATGATACCAACCCTAACGCCGGAAAGCTTCAAGGTGGTCGCGTCGACCGAAAGGAACGTGTTCGAAGTTTTGTAAAAAGTCTCAGGAAATCGGCTGCTCAAGGAAAGTCGCTGCAATGGCCAGAAAGCTGCACATGGTGGACAGTCGACATTCGAGCCAGTGTGGGGTAGTCGGTGGACGTAAAAAAAGGCAGGCAGCGCACGAAGCCTGCGATGCGCGGCAAAGGGCTCGTTTGCGATTTGAAGCGTCGCAGCGGGGGTCGCAGGGCTGGTACGGCGGGGTGAATGTGTGTGGAGCCAGAGGAATGATAGAGGCTCGACGTCGACAAATTGAACCGTGCGTCGGGCTTGGCGACAGGCGCGACCAATGTCTATCACGTGCGTTCTTACTCACTTTCGCGCGAGCTAGCAATTGCTCCAGCTTGCTTCTTGAGCTGGCACCAAGCGTCGCCTGGCCCAACGACAGAAACCTCGAACCTCTGCGGCAACGCCTCCACCCTCTCGCCTGTCCTACGTCCTCTATTTGCGCAGTGCGAGCCCGACGATTGCTGCGCCAGGCAAAAGTCTGAAGCCTTGCCGTCCTGCGTCCCTTCAGGATCCGCAATACAATCTGCAGCCTTTGACCCTGAACTGGATCGCGCACTCGCACTAACACTTGCAATTCATAAACCATGTTCGGCCGCCGTGGTGGCTATGGTGGCCGCTCAAAGGCGACACCAAACACCACGTGCCAGAAGTGCCTGCAAAAAGGCCACTATTCGTACGAATGTACCGTTTCCGCACAAGAGCGCCCGTACAAGCCACGGCCCTCGCGCACCCAGCAGCTCCTGAACCCATCGCTGAAGCCGAAACTGACCGAAGACGTACCAAGCGATTTGCTACGCAAGAAGGGCCTGGCCGACAAGATACTAGCAGAAAAAGAGGAAGAACGGCGCAAAAAGTCACAAAGGCGCTCAAGGTCGGCATCCTCCGTGTCCGATTCTGATTCCGTCTCTACCATATCCACAAACCGCTCGCGCTCGCGCTCGCGCTCGCCCAAGCGTATCGAGAATGGGCACGCATCGATTCGCGGAGGAGATGCGTTAGGCAAAAGAGGTCGCAGGTCTGTTTCGTCCGGGTCAAATCGCTCGCTGGACCGGGCAGAACGCAATACACGGCGGAGATTGAGCTCCATGAGTCCAGAACAAAGAGGTCGGAGAAGGTCACGATCGCGCTCAAGTGTTATGGACATATCGCATGACGAGGGCTCGCGACAGAAGGCACCACGTAAGCACTACTCGCGGAGTCGCAGTTATACCAGGGGACGAGGAGGTCGTCGATCCCGCAGCAGGAGCAGGGAGGTACGCGGCAAGCGTTCAGCACGCTGGTCTTCGCCTTCTAGGTCGCCTTCTCGAAGCCCCAACCGCATGGACATCTCCGACGACCGCATGCTCTCTCAACACGTGAAACATGACGATAGCTTCGGTGCGCAGGGAAGATGGGAGGTTCCACCAAGAGGGCGTCCAGTACGTGCATCCCGATCAAGATCAAGGTCACCGTATCGTCAAAGAAGCCCCAGTCCGTATTCCAAGCGTCGTATGTCAAGGTCTCCAAGCCCTTACAAGAATCGTAATGGTGGCACGAATGGCAGTGATGCTCATGGCGGCGGACGCCACCGATTTAATACCGATGTTCGTCACCCTGAACCTGTCAGAGCTCTACCACAGCCGGCACCAAGAGAGCGTAGCTTGAGCCCTTATAGCAAGCGAGTTGCCATGACACGGCAAATGCAGGGCGGACGCTGAAAGGGACCACGCAGGAGTAAGCACTCTTCGTAGCATTATCATCTTTAGGGACAGGCATCAAAGGCGCTTTATGTAGATTCAATGGCTCGAAGCCAGGAGTTTGTGGATTTTGACTCTCTTGGTCGACTGTAGTAGCTAAATACCCTCGGTACTGAGAAATTGGCCAAAGAACGGCATTGCAAAAAGCTACTGCTTATACATCCGCAAATGACGTCTTGTAGCTTCTGTGTCAAACTGGCTGACGCCCGCTCCCTCATCCACTTGTTCAAGTAGAGCCGGACATGCCGTTCTTTATCTATTCAGTTGTGGACACGGCTTCAATGCCACCTCTTGGATCTTTTCAGCTCACGTCCTCATCCTCTTTCTCCCTCCTTCTATCCTCCTCCTCTTCCTTTTCTTTGAGATGCATTGCCTCCACCAATTCCCGGCCCTCCATACCCACTTTCTCTCCGTCTCCCTCCGCACTCCCATTCTGCACCTTCCTTTGTGCTTCTACCCTCTCCCTCACCAAGCGCGCGATAGCGTTCTCAGTCTGAACCTCCAACCCTCTCATCTTCTCCCCAAGATCCCTTTTCAAATCCCAATTTGGCTTCTTCGGCTGCAACTTGAATAGATCTAGTCCTTTGTCCTCATTCTTTTCTTCCTCCTGTTTCTTTTTTATATCAAGCGCGAGCTGTTCTGCTTTATATTCTAGAGTGGCAGTAGGGTCTGCGATCGGAAGGCTGTCGAAACCTAGCTTAACATTGCGAGTGGAAGGGTCGTAGTTGCGCCCGGAAAGGTACGTAGTTGTTACGGAGGGCTCTGAGTCGGTGGTTGTGAGGTCCGTTGAGGCTGTCGTGATGGCTATGGAGGAAGAAGGACCATCTTCAAGAGCGGGCGTATCGTCGGTGGGAGCTTGTTTGCGCTTGAGGGATTTGAGTTGCGCGAGGCGGGCTTTGCGGTCGTTGGCTGCAGCAGAGAGCTTCTCGTGGGAGGACATTATGGATATCCTTGCGAGTTTTATATGTATCCTAAGGGGAGGTGGATCCGAGCACAGAGAGTGTGAGAGCGTCGTCGCAAGGTGTCGTATATGAGCGCGAACGCGATCGTAGAGGCTAGCTAGCTCGTGGAGGGCGCGACGCGGTTGCCTTCACTTTCTCTCTTCGTACGCTATGTC
The DNA here is from genome assembly GCA_019828545.1 of Paracamarosporium sp. OC-R06-R3. NCBI lineage: Eukaryota > Fungi > Ascomycota > Dothideomycetes > Pleosporales > Didymosphaeriaceae > Paracamarosporium > Paracamarosporium sp. OC-R06-R3. The sequence continues at coordinate 359,944 of JACVRA010000364.1, read as the reverse complement.
TGCCTATGTTGGTCCTCGAGGCCGCGTAACTCTTGAGGTTTTTACAGTGCCTTGATTCACAAGAGCTTGAGTGGTTGTCGCGATTCGTTATTGAGGTTTAATCGAAGTCGCATTCAATAGCTTCGAGACATCGCGTCCGTGCACGCTCCTAAACTTTTTCTCGCGACCCTCCTCATCCATCCCCCATCTCGTCCCGCGCGTCATGGCTCGATGAAGGCCACATTTCCCTCCTACGCCCATGCGCCCCGCCTGTCCCCGACATGCCAGGTCTCTCGCCAGCGTCCAGTCACCCATCCTTCCCTTCCTCGCTCCTCGCGCCTACGCCGAAGCCCAGCTTGTCACACGGCAACATGGCAACCCGTCACAGAAAGAACAGGAGAAAAAGAAGAGGAGCTGGAATGGTAGAAGGAACATACTAGCCTGGGATGCAAAGGAGCGGATGACGCTTGGTTTGCGTTACGCCGACATTTTCAGCTTCGCGAGGCAGCAGCTGCGGAACTACACTACGGAAGGTGCAAGTGGCAACACACGTCGGACCGTGGACCATGTTCTTGAACGAAGGAACGAAGTACGTGTTGGAAGATCGAAGAGAGCAGTTCCTCGACCGAAAGTCCGAAAAGTGCTCTCGGTACGGAGCAGTACGCAACCAGAAACCGGCGGCCTGTTGAGCTCACCGAAGCGACTCAAACGTGTGGTCATTTCCGAACGGCGGCGTCAAAAACGCTTAGGTTCTCTTCACAAATTCTTTGGGGCTTTCCAGCGCTACGAGTCTCCCAGATACCAAGATATACACAAGAGAATGGATGGCAAATATAGGTCACTACGACGTCGTATATTTGCCCTTTCGGCACGGGAACTGCAAGCGGTTGACCTTCAGAAGCCGCTCAGTCTGACTGAAAAATCGCAAGGAGAACTGTTCCTCCTAGCATTTGCTGCGTTGGATCGAAAGATTTATCCAGGTTTAAATCGACGCGCTCATCCGATCGTGTTAAGGCATCATGAAATGTGTGCATCGTGGGCGGCTCGTTTACTCGACAACGACTATGCATCGAGTGCCAATTGGATCTGGGAAAACTGGAATGCCTTCGATATAGAGGTGAGGGAGCAATACTGGCCTCACCTGCTCATATATCTTCTCGATAAATTTCCCCATCAGGCGTTACCTTATCTCCAAGCCTTGACGCACCGTCCTTGCGTTGAAAGTCTGGATGCAGCAATTCTCGCAGACGCATTCGAACATTTGGCGCGGGTATATTTAAACAAGAACATTTGGAAACCGGCACAGAAACAACATTTACAGCGGAGCAAATCTAGCTTCATTCCGGCCTTCTATCACGTCTTTCACGAGCATCTAGCGCCGCATAAACGCGTTTGCTCACAGGATTTACTGTTCTGTGTTGCAAAGCTTGCCAGCGTTGCAGATTTCCAACGTATATTCAATCTCATGAAAGACTCAGATGCACACATTGGCCATCATGTGCTTCTACACTACGTCAACACCTTTGCCAAGGCTGGTGATTTTAGGCGCGCCCTTTCATGTCTTAAAATTATCGTGGATGAAGCAGAAGACCAAGGGGTTAGGGCGCAAGTAGTGAACGAAAAGAGGTTCCGGTGGTCTTGTGCTCTGACTCTCCACAGGAGCATGACGACCGAGAAAAATTACCACGAGACGACTGGCATCGTCGCAGCTCTTGTTGATTTTGGCGTCAAGCTTGACATTCTCCTTTACAATGTCATCATCCATAATGCCGTGAAGGCGGGCGACTTCGCAACTGCTTTTAAAGTATACAATACGCTTGACGAGAACGGCCTCAAACCTGATAAGGTCACCTTCTCCACCTTACTTCACGGATGTACTATGGCAGACGAGCCTACCAAGTTTAATGATTTCGCAAAGTACTGTGCCGAGACTGCGAGAGAGATGAAAGATCCTTGGCTTGCAACCGGCTATCTATATTTCCAGTTCGTTTGTCTCCACCGAGAATTTCGGGATCCAGAAGAGTTGTTAGGCCGATCCGAACAAATCCTGCGAACCTATCTTCGATTTTTCTCACCACGTCCACTGGAACCCTTTTGGGCTGCGGGTTTTCCATCTCTACACGTAAATTCACTATCCTCATCCGATGGTACCCTCACTGAATCCGCGTTCATGGATCCTTCGCCGCTGGCCCTTTACATTATGCTCCAACTAGAAATCCTCAAAGCTTCTTCCTCCAGCAAAAACCATGTCTGGACCCTCTATCAAAAGTTCACCCAGCTAGTCCATATCCAACACGATACCACCCTCTCCAAGCTCGCCAAAGACCCCATCATATGGAACACTTTTCTTCTCTCCTTTTGCCGAACCCAGCATTTTGAACATGCTTCTCAGGTCGTCCACGATATGGCCAACCATGGCTCGCAAGCCAATGTTTACACCTGGAACATTTTCATGCAGGGCTTCTTCAAATCCCAGCAATCACAAGCTGCGGAGCGCGTTTACGAGATCATGCGCAGTCGTGGCATCGAGCCCGATCAGTTTACCTATGAGGTTTTGCTTAGAGGATACGCAAAAGCGCAGAATGTTCGCAAGATTGGCGAGGTCATGACGCATATTGAGGAGGAGAAGCAGGCTGACCCGAAGTTGTTAAGGGATTTAGCAAGGATGCATGATCAACGAAGGGTATTGCATGAGCTAGAGAAGGCAAGGGCCAGAAGAGAGCAACGAGAGGAAACAGAAGCAAAAGCAAAGGAGGAGAGTGAGAGGTTGAAGTGGGCACCGCCGAAGTTTGCGCCGCTAATTAAGCCAAAGGAGGAGCCAATGGACGGCAAAGACAGCCCGCGCATGAAGCCGTTATTCAATCCTAGCTCTGCGTCGGCCGCGAGTTTCAAGAGCATGTTAAAGCGGTAACGCTTGTGGAAGTAGAACGGTTGAGGCTTTGGTGTTACACTTGGTGTTCTGCATTCATTTGGGAGGCGTTCTGGCGTTGTATATCACCGCGATATCTGGCTCACGTACATAATCCACCTACAACTGTACCATACTGTACTCATAACTCCCTGCATCATGGAGACTTGATTAGTCTCTATGTAAATACCATCTGTGTATAAGCATTTACATCTCAAATAATTCATGGCACACATAATCGATTCTCGGCTTTGGGATACAAAACGCAAGATACATACTTTATAGTTCTTTGTTCAACATCTTCTCATGGTGACACTTTGCTGAATGAAATCCGTTTTCACGTCGAATCAGTCGTGAACAATGATTAGAACTAAGCTTTAAGCATTCAAAATTTGGGTACACTTGAGTTACACATTCAAATGCTTGGCTCGTTACGTGTCTGGCCGGTATACTCACACGACTTGCTAGTTTTCAATGTTCTCTACACCCATCTACCAACTCCTATTATTCTACCTCATTCCCGTATCTGACGAATGGGTACCATTACCACATGCTTTCTATCCATTAAGCTCCACCGTCCCATTATCTTTCTACTTCCAAGGATAGTGCTTCCGTATGAACTCCGCGTCTTGTGCCGATGGCTTGTACTTTGCAGGAATATACTCAAACTTGTTCTTGCCATCTTTGTCCACGCCCGCTCGCCGCACTATCGGGCACTTATTAAGATCGTTGCGGCAAGCGGTGGTGTCGGTATTGCCATCAGATGGGTATATCATGATGGAATCCAAGTCGAAGTCCGTGGAGCCCTGGATAAGCCCTGGTTGGTCACTACCCTCTAGATGTGATTGTTAGTGGTAATGGAAGAGAGTAATAAGAAAGAATGTATAGCGAGGGAGAGGGTTATTACTCACTGACGTAGGCACTGCCGCGGAATTTATACTTTCGACAGAACACACCGTCGTCGCGAAGTTTTTGGCGGGCTTCAGCTTCTGGAACGCCGTCGCTGATGGCTTGCTTGAGGGCCTCGGTGTAGCCTGCTACGTTTTCAGGGCGGTATTCGATTACCGTATCTCCTGTTCAAGAAATAGTCATGTTAGTAGTTTTGACCTTTTGGGTCAAGTGAAAAGAATGATATAGATAGAGAAACGTACGGTCTGAGCGCTGATGTTCGTGCACGAGTCCGAATACTGATAGACCGTTAGTAGATGTATTATTAAACATGCTAAGCGTCTCACCGTGACCCAATTCATGCGCAATTCTCGCTACATCGTCCTCATCGCTGATCTGCATGTAATGCCTCCCTTGTTCGTTCAAACCCATAACCAATGCCTCTTGAGGCGTATACCCCAGACTCGCCGCCGTCGCTGGTTTATTACCATGCTCATCTACCGGCCGATACGCCACAACGAGCGCATCCTGGCGGTTCGCCAACTTCCAGTTCCACGTACCCTGCGCTGTCTTCGCATCATACTTTCCTTCCGCATAACAGAGCTGGATGCCACCGTGGGCGAATGCATTCACGAAGTGCAGATTGTATTTTGTTTCCGCGCTGGGTTTTCCACCAAGGGCATCGGCCCAAAGGTTTAAGGCTTTGTCGAGAGAACAGTCTAGCGCGTCTTTGGAGGCTCGGTCTGCGAAGCAATAGCGCACAACGTAGGTGTTTCTACCACGGATGTCGACATAGGGCCAGGGTTGGTGGAACATGGTATTGACAATACCATCTGCGAAACCAGATTCTATGTGGCCAGAGGTCGCCGGATAGGAGAAGTTGGTGAGGCCAAGGATCGAGGGGATGGTACCATTGAAGCCAGGGCTAAATGAAAGTGCGGCGACAGAATAGAGCCAGGCCAAGATGACGAAAACGAAAGGAGGGGCCTGCATATCGGGCTAAGATCTTATACTTCTTTGCGTAGAACTAGATAAAACCGAGACGGTTGAATCCAACTTGAGGCTGCGATGTGTTGCGAAAGGAAGTTTAGAAGGGAAGTGGTAAGTTGCAAGGCTCGACCAAAATCTCCACATTTATTCTCAAAAGTAGTAATTCGTCAAACAGTTTCCGAAGCCTTGGATTCACGCTATACGTCACTGCTCCAAATTTCCAGTCGAGGTAACTGTCAATCGAGATCCGGATACGGTCCGAAACTTGTTGTATTCGACACAGAGTCTACCTCAAATATAGCCGTTTGCACGGCTCCATACCTGAAAAAGCTCATACAGTAAGGATGGTGAGCGTAAAGGATGCCTGCGAGAATTTTTCGATTTATATAATCTAACCAGACTTATGTTCAACGAGTTACGCTTAGACTAGGCAATGAGGGCAACAACGTACTGGTTTCCTCGCATAAGGACGATTTCTTGCTCCATACACGTTATGAGTTAAAGTTCGGCTTCGCGTTCCTGGATATTGGGGTCGTTGAAAATGGCAAATGTTGTGATGTTGGTGCGCGAGTTGGAGATGACAGTATGCACAATGTAGCATATGGGCGCCACGGAGCATATTGCATCGGACGTAGAAGACAGTCGTTGAGCGCGGGTTGTGGTATACAAGACGATTAACCTTGGTGGTAAAAGCCTCCCTTCGCAGGCTTAGTCCTGGTAGGAAAGCAGAAAGAGTTACTGAACCACCTTCTGCGCAGACCGCCTGACCATATCAGTCAACAACTTCGGATATCTTGCGAATCTGAAGGTGAGTCGTCAATGTCGAGCCTCTCCACCATGGTGTCCTAAATCAACAGTTGCAATAGTAAAACTTGAAGAACAGTCAAGATCAACTCCATGTTCGGTGTTTTGATGCCCACTTGATCGTATAGTGTTCATTTTGTACAGGAGTAGGCTCTTCTAATGCCTACACAAGCTATTGCAAAAACATAGCAGTAAGGAAACCGAAAGGACAGTGCATTTACTTCCTGTACCACATCCTAGTAATCTTGGTGTGCCTCATCTTCTTCTGCAGCTGGAAAACGCCGTACATCAAAGCTTCTGCCGTGGGCGGGCATCCAGGGACGTAGATATCCACGGGCACAATTCTGTCGCACCCTCTTGTGACCGAGTAGCTGTAGTGATAGTAACCCCCTCCATTTGCGCAGCTACCCATAGAGATGACCCATCGCGGGTCAGGCATCTGATCGTAGACTTGTCGTAGGGCAGGTGCCATTTTGTTTGTAAGGGTTCCAGCTACAATCATGACGTCGGACTGGCGAGGCGAGGCACGGAAAATGATACCGAGACGATCCTGATCGTAGCGGGGAGCTGAGAGATGCATCATCTCCACAGCGCAGCATGCAAGACCGAATGTCATGGGCCAGAGCGAGCTCTGTCGCGCCCAGTTGGCGATTTGGTCGAGTGTCGTCCTGTCCAACGTCAGTTATGCTTCCGGCCACGGCATGACCCGCCGCGCCTCCGGATATGCATCCGGAATCAACGGAGGAAAATCCACATACAGCGCATATTGCATGGCGCCCTTCTTTCCTTCCTGGCTCGGCAGTGGCACTTCTCGCCGCGCCTGCTTCATCGGTGGTGGAGCTCCAGGCGCTCCAGCGACGAGACCGGGCTTCTGCATGGGCGTCGCATTGTTCGACGAGGTATTCGAGAGGAAGGCGACGGTTCCGACGCGGTATGGGAGGAGCGCTGTCGTCGGTTTGGCTGTCCACGTTGTTAGCTCCTGGCTCGGGGCGCGCTCTGGCGGCGGGGGCACACACCTCTGAGAGCCATTGAGGCGGCGGACCTCGTAGACGACAACATGTTGGCTGTCGAAACAAAGGAAACGGCCCGGGGAAGGAGTGGAGAGCAATTGGTCGTGGTGGCGATGGCCGAGGAGCTGTATTGCAGTGTGAGGTCAATCAAAGTCAAGCGTGGGTCTGTGCTCAGCTGGATTAGCTTGACGCTGGTTGGTCGCTGCCACATGCGCGAACCGCTACACCTTCGCCATCGCTCTTTCGGACACCATCGGCGACCCATCTCTCTTATTCGTTCGCAGAAACCAGGTGCTGCCACTCAAGCATCAGAGCGCCCGGCGTAACGAAGACCGCTGCGGTAATTTGTATATCCATCGAACATGTCAGGTCGAGTGCCTTCAATAGCGTGCATAGGGGTTATTGGCAGACACGTGAGCATACACATTGTTTTGTAGTGTGGTTGTGCAAGGCAGTACTGACTTTTTTGCAGAATAATCCTCTTCATATATCGTTGTTTCCATCAGAGGAGCGAGCACCATTAGAATTTCAGTTTCTCCTTTCATCATGTCTGGATATCTTCGAAGCTCGCCTGCCTCACAAGACCGTAGACCAGGACTTTGGACTTCTCCAAGCCGTGGATGAGCGGCTAGCCATGTACGGCTGGCTGACCAATACCGGTGTCAAGTTCATCATCGTTGTGGACATGGAGGGAAGGCCAGCAAATGTGTTAGACATCAAATCTTCACCAGCAGTCGGATTGCGAGACGCGGACCTCAAGCCTGTATGAGCAAATCACATTTCACACACGTAACCCTACCTAACATTTACAGGCTTTCAGGGCGTTGCAGACAGCATACATTATGCTCTTGCGCAATCCGTTCTACAGCCCAGACGAGCATTCGCCAGTCGGAGCGAATGGTGAGCAAAGATATGGCTCGACTCAAATTACTAGCAAAAAGTTTCTCCAGGAAGTCAAAAGGATAGGTGATGCATGGGCGCCAGGAATCAACATCATTTAAACTGCGGGGCCCTTTCAGATAATTGCAGAGACTTGCTGCATTTTCAGGTGTTCGGAGTTCGGTTGATACCTCCTCATAATCGCTCACGGCGATAATACCATGTTCTCACGGGTTCACTGATCATCCAAACATTTGTTGGAACTTCCCATGTTGTTCACTCTTCATCCGGCCGATGCTCGGATCTAATATCAAAACCAATCTAGCTTAGTGCCGATCTCACATCGACCTCGGCCTCTCACTCAAAACATACATCTTTACTTCTTCACACCACAAATGCCACCCACAGCCTCAAGTGTCACAATCACCAATCCCCTTGTCCTGTACAGGAGTCTCATAGCCACCAATCGCATTAGACCTGACCCAGCACAACATCGTCTTGGTACAGTACATGACATCACCACCTCCCACGCCAAGATCAGTACCTAACATCCTACTACAGCGCTCCATCTTCAAAAGCTCTACGAAAATCTCAAAGACTATGAACCCAGCGTTGAATACTCGGATCGTCTAAAACAGCTGAGTCGAGCTGTTAGTACCAGTCAGAATACCCCTCCGGAGCGAACTTCAATTGGCACCAGGGGAATATGGACATCTCTCCTTGCGCAAAGAGAAAAAAGGGATTCTCTCGCTTTGACACGTTCACTCACTAGCCATGAAGCTGCCATGGCCCTCCAAAGCCCAAAAGGCTTGATGCTACACGGCGAAGTCGGAACTGGAAAATCCATGTTAATTGATCTCTTTGCCGACTGTCTACCTAATCGCAAGAAACGAAGATGGCATTTTAACACGTTCATGCTAGAAACCTTTTCACGCCTTGAGCAACTTCGGCTTTCAAGATCCCCTTTGCCACTCGGCGGAGTGGCTCAAGACGAGTATAGCTTATTATGGCTTGCACGCGATCTTATTGAGAAATCTCCCATTCTCTTTCTTGATGAATTCCAGCTCCCCGATCGCGCGGCATCTAAGATATTGTCCAATCTCATGACGAGCTTCTTCCAGCTTGGTGGTGTGTTGATAGCGACAAGTAATCGCATGCCAGAGGAGCTGGCCAAAGCTGCGGGAATGGAATTCGCAAGGCCAGTTTCAAGATTGAGCCGTTTAGGATGGCGATTAGGTATGCAGGGTGTCGTAGGAAGGGACGACGGGCCGGGGCAAAAAGGCGAATTCGCGCAGTTTTTGGAGGTTTTGCGAACGCGGTGTGAGGTTTGGGAAATGGAAGGTAAAAATGATTACCGGCGGATGGTGGGCATGGAAGGGACTTCTGTCCGATCGACAGAAGCTGTTGAAAAAACCGTGACGAGGAACGATGTACAGAGATGGGGTCGAGGAAGTACTACCGCCGATACAGACGATGTCTCGTCTGCATCGGGCTCAGAAGTTACCCTCCCAAAACACTACCATCTTACGCCATCTTCCACGGCCACAGAACCTGAAGTCATTTCCTACCAACAAGACCTGAACGAAACTCTTCGTTCCCTAACATCCACGCCTGGATCGCAAACGATCCCATGGGCATCCGCCACTCTAACCGTCTATGATCGGCCTCTCCACGTCGCCTTGCAGTACAACGGTTCCGCACTTTTTACGTTCGCTCAACTCTGTGGAGCGTCTCTCGGCCCCGCAGACTACATCACTCTCGCCTCAACCTACCACACCATCATCATAACCTCTGTTCCCATCCTCACTTTCCTACAGAAGAACGAGGCACGACGCCTGATCTCGCTACTGGATGCCATGTACGAAGCGCGATGTCGACTGCTCATCACCGCAGAAGCCGCGCCCGACGACATCTTCTTTCCATCTGCACCCGCAACGGCATCCCAGACTGCGGAAGAAATCGTAGACGACGCGGTGCACCCAGAGACATATTCAGAAATCCATCAGGACCTTACAAGCCCGTTCCGACCAAACGTCTCGTCCTACAATCCTTCCAGCTCCCTCCCAATGGACTCTCTAGAAGACGACCCACCGAACCGGTTCCGCCGTCCAGGTTCCTCCTACACGGATGAGCGTCGCACAGGGACCAACAGTCCTGACTTTGCTAACATCGGTGGGCTAACGGGTGAGGATGAAAGGTTTGCCGTGAAGAGGGCGGAGAGTCGGATTTGGGAGATGTGCTCGGAAGCGTGGTGGGAGAAGGGAAAGGAGGAAGGATGGTGGCGACCTTTGCCGTTAGAATCTCGGCATTGGGAGAAGAACCGGCCTGTAGCTGCACATGCACCTGTGGATGGCGCTGCTGAGCAGACGTATCCGTCTACGGCCGAGACGACGAAGCCAGTGGACCCACACGAATCCATGTTTGCACATGGTGCCTCGCCGTTCCGGACCTCGGCCGATGCACCGCCTAAAATTGCGTGGACTCACGTGTGGGGGACGATGAAGTGGGGGAAGAAAGCTGGAGCTTGGGGGAAGGGCGTTGAAGGGTTAGAGGAGCGGAAAAAAGGAGATGATGAGCAGCGAGAAGGTCCGCCTGGGAGTGTTGAGCGAAAGCCGTAAGCTTGTGGGTGTTCCGCTAGATTCTGTGAGCTTGGGCGAGATGTAGTATATGATTGTATACAAAGCATTTTTTATCAACGAATAAGCGATTCTGTAGTTGAGATAGGTAACAAGAGAGTTAGTGTGTTTTGAAGGAGTGATTCTGCGCTTGCTTTTTAACTAGTTTTTCTATTTAATGAAGAAGTACATGTAGATGTCTTCTTGGACATGGGATAAGTAGATCGTATAAATAGGCATTGTGGAGTATTTGGTATAAAGTCGTAGGAGCATGAGTTTGTCTATAGGGGTAAGAGAGCTAATAAAAACTGTTCGTGGCATCCCGCCTAGCGCGTCATGTTCCCATTTGACTTCGTTCTCTTCAAGGGCATGATTCCTTAAATTAGCCCTTGACTTCGTCAAACTTGGTGATCTGGATCAAGTGGACTAAACGAGCGCAAAATGGAGTATGATTGTAAAGTATGATTGGGATTCTGCACCTCTGGTGGTTGATGTGTAAGATGTTTTGGAGTGCTGTCATTATTACATGTGGTGGATAGAGAGCTTGCAATCGTAGCCTATGATACTTTTTGAATTAATGTTATACTTTTCTTCAATGCTTTACTGTATCTTCCCCTTGTTCACGACGAAAGACTCTAGCACGGAAACGGCACTCCACAGCCTGTTCTCCGCCTCCCTGAACACCACCGAACGGGGGCCATAGAAGACTTCGTCGCTGACTTCCTCCGGATGTCTCGGCAAGCAGTGCATAAACGACCAGCTATCCTTGGCGCCACCCCGTTTCGCAAGATCAGAGGTGATTTGGAAGCCTGAGAAGGCCTTGAGTCTCTTCGCCGTCTCCTCTTCTTGGCCCATTGACACCCAAGTATCCGTCACGAGGATGTCTGCATCCTTGACGGCCTCCTCCGGCACTGTTGTCTCGAGCAGCTTTCCTGCCCTAGGTGCGGAAGCCGCAGCCTGCTCGATAACGCTGCGCATCTCCTTTGGAATCTCGTAGCCCTTGGGGGTCGCAACGGCGATGTCGACACCAAGTTTCGCCGCGCCGATAGCAAGGTCGAAAAGCACGTTGTTCGCGTCACCGATCCATGCAATCTTCATTCCCTCTAGACCCAGTGAAGTAGCTGAAGTCGAAGGGTTGATCTCGGTGATTGTAAGGAAATCGGCGATGATCTGCATGGGGTGGTACAAGTCGGAGAGGGCGTTGATGACGGGGACGGAGGAGTGCTTTGCAAGGTCGGCGACATCCGAGTGGGGACCTACTCGGGCGACGATGGCGGCAGTCATGCTGGAGAGGACGACGGAGGTGTCGTAGAGGGACTCGTTGACCTAGTGTACTACCATCAGTTGTGACACTTTTGCAAGGGCGGGGGAAGCATACGCCCAACTGGATGTCGTCCTTGCCGAGGAACATGGGGCTTCCTCCAAATGCTGCAATGGCGCCTTCGGTTGATACCCTCGTGCGCGTGCTCCGCTTGCTGAAGGTCATAGCTACTGTCTTGCCCGCCAATGCGCTCGACAGATGGGGCCAGCCATTGCCGGATTTGATGTCCGTCTTGTGCTTCCCAGCATTTCGGACCAGAGTGGTGAGCTCGGCCGGTGTGAGATCAGCTATGGAGAGGAGATGTCGGGGTGCGAAGGGCGACGTGGGTGGAGCAGCCGGGGAGCTGGAGCTGGCGTAGGAGCGGCATTGCGTCCTCATCAAGCTCCGGAGAGCGCCTGTTGCAGGGCGGAAGGAATACATGCTGGTCCTGTGGATGTGCTCAACGTCTACGGGTCCAATTGAAGCTTTATATGGCCCGATGGGTAGCTCTTTGACTCACACGCCCTACGGATATATTTTTTGTGAGACGGGTTAGCATGCGTCACGCGAATCTGGGGTCGTTATCGCTCGCTTTGGTGAATCCCTGCTAGCGTTCCTCGGCAGGCCCTCCAAGGTCACAGCCCGGTTGATGACGCCTCAACACACATGCGCCGTACACACCTAGATACCACGCTCCGTCCTCCTCTCGCCTACGAACCCACCACATGAGTCGCATTACGTAGGAGCCGGTCTCTGCGCATCGCGATCAGAACCCTCCATCGCCATGGACACGCCAGACTACGGTGGCGCCTGGGACTCGACCCGCTCCAGCTCCCGCCCAACCTCTCAGAAATCAGGCCGTTCTTCGCACACAGCACGCTCGCATAGCCCAAGCAGGCCATCTGAAGTTTCGCCGTTGTTAGCAAGACCAGACGAGGAAGAGAACGAAGCCAACGATGAGGAACACGCAACTGCCACCACTTCGCTGCTCCGCTCGCTCAGCAACAGCTCGTCCAGTGGGAAGGACGACAAGAGACCATTCTGGAAGAAGAGATGGCCCAGCATTGTAGCCCTCATCATACTGTTCGTTGCAGTGGTATTCATAATGCTTGGGTTTCTGGCGACCGAAGGCATCGAAGAATATGCCATGCAGGCTGCTGACTTTAAGCCTACCAAGCTGTCGTTAGACTCGCTGACGGACAGCGGTGTGCGGGTGCAGGTAGAAGGGGATTTCAGCATGGACGCTTCCAAAGTGGAGAAGCAGAGCGTGCGCAACCTTGGCCGCTTTGGCACCTGGATCGCAAGAGAAGTTGAGACGGGACCGACAGAAGTGGATGTCTATCTGCCTGAGTATGATATGGCGCGCGCGGGAACTGCAAAGATACCAGGTATCAAGGTCAACATTCGCAACGGGCACACCACGCATGTCTCGTTCTTCGCCCATCTCGAACCAGGCAGGTTCGACAACCTTCGCAATGTTGCTAATGACTGGATGGACGGTCGGCTGGGCCAGATCCGTCTCAAAGGCAAAGCTGATGTTCCTCTGCGATCGGGCCTCATTCGTCTTGGGTCGCAGACTATTGAAGAATCTTTTACATTTCAAGGTATGTATACTACCTGGGGACGTGGTGTTGCTGATGTCAACGTGTGCTAATAGTTCCCCGCCTGCAGGAGACAAGCTTCCTTCGGTCCCTCGGTACAATATCACAAGGCTCAATCTTCGAGAACGAGAAGGACGCAAAGGCATGGGTGCCGATGTTTCCATTATGGTGACCAATGACTTCCCCGTTCAGCTCACCGTTCCTCCTGTCGCAGTCGACGTCCTTGTCGACGGCTGTCTGGAGTCGGACAGGCACATCATGGTTGGCACCGCCGAGACTGCACAGCTGCAAATCGAACCAAGGAATGACGTTGAAGTCAATGTCACCGGCCGCGTAGATACACTACCAGAGGCTCTTACCGAGACCTGTCCGGGCTCCTCAAAATCGCCACTTGACTCGCTGCTTGGTAACTATATGCATGGTCAAGATGCTAAACTTTACATCAACTGCTGCAATTTCCCTGATCCGGAAACTCCTGCGTGGGCGCATGATCTTCTCAAAGACATCACCGTCCCTGTCCCTCTACCAGGCCACGAAATGGGGAAACTTATCAAGAATTTCTCCCTGGCCAACGTCCACTTCCACCTCCCAGATCCGTTTGCTGAGCCAGGCACCCCCGAGGCCGCTCCCAAAATATCTGCCATAGTGAAGGTCGACATCAACGTCCCCAACGAGATGAACTTCCCCTTGGACGTGAACCGCGTCAAGGCTGACGCAGATATTTTCTACCATGGAAAACTGCTTGGAACACTCGATCTCAAGAAATGGCAAAACGCTAATTCAACTCGTATTGATGCGCATGGAAGCGACGGCCCTTCCCTATTGGTGGAATCCGACATCCAGAGAGCCCCTATTAACATCAAGGATGATGACCTATTCAGTGAAGTCGTCCAAGCACTCATTTTTGGAAGCAAAGGTGTTACGATGAAGGTTAAGGCCGCAGTCAGCGTCAAGGTGGACACTCCTATGGGCGGGTTTGCAGTGCGGGAGATCCCCGCGGAAGGGGTAGTCCCGGTCAAACGTTCGTGACCCACCCAGTTCGTGCTCCAAATCACATCCCCTCCCGGGGCCATCGCTAACACCCTTGACCAGCAATTGGAAGCGGCAACGGCAATGGTAATGGAGGGGCTCACAATATCAGCTCACTCGCACCTAAGGTCGGAAATCTGTCTATTGTGGACACCTCGCGGACTTCTATTACCTTGCAAGCAAATGTTAACATCACAAACCCGACAAACTACTCAGCCACCGTGCCGTATTTCAACATCAATATCCTGGTCAATAAGACGATTGTAGGACAAGCCGTAGCAAAAGACATCGAAGTGCACCCGGGCAACAACACAAATCTCCTGGTAACCGCCGTCTGGGACCCGTACACACATAGCGGCGCAAAAGGAAAAGAAATCGGAAGACAACTCCTCTCACAGTATATTTCTGGTACGTCTTCTTCACCTTTTTTGCTTCAACCAAAGCTAACTAAACAAGGCTACAACGTCTCCCTCACGCTTCAAGCCCACAAAGGCACCATTCCGTCCCAACCCGCCCTCGGCAACATCCTCTCACAATTCCCCATCACACTCCCCGCACCGCACCTCTCTACGCCCAAAGACCCCACCGACGACCCCAGCGATGGAGACCCAACAGATGACGGAAAAACACACTTCATCCGCTCAGCTACAATGCACATCCTCTCTTCGACAGCCCTCTTCACACTCGCATCCCCCTTCTCCTCCACAACAATGTACATTACTACCCTCAACGCAACAGCCTTCTACGAAGGCCATCCTTCCGGGAAGATCCTGTACGAATTGCCGTTCGCGGTGCCGCCGGGGCTGAGCGAGACGCCGCGGTTGCCTGTCGACTGGAGTATCGGGAGCGTGGGGTACGATGCGATCCGGAAGGCGTTGGGGGGCACGCTGAAGCTGAGTGCGTTTGCGAATGTGGGGATCAGGATCGGGGCGTGGAAGGAGGAGGTTTGGTACAGGGGCGGAAGTATCGGGGCGAGCGTGAGGCTGTAGGCCAAGGCGAGACGCACGCGTGCTAGAGGGCTGTTCGCATAGTGTATAAAATCTGCTGTTGTTGAGTATTGTTTGGGTTGGTGGCTAAGGTACATGTGTTTTCGTAACCTTTTCACTTTTTTTTTCTTTTCTAATGTACTACGGGTTCTATGTAGAGTTCTTAGACTTCTTAACGAGAAAGAAAGAAAGAATATTATCGGCCTTGATTGCACCGTGTCTACCGTGTCTGCTGCGCCGATTCGAAGCTCTGCTGGAACTAAACGCCACTCATCCACCTACTTATATCATTGCTCGAGTACCCATACCTCTAGAAAGACGCAGAAGCGGTTGCCGCAGGCGGCGACACGCAGTTAGAACGCACTGTCTGTCCAAGTCACCCGTATACACCGTCCGCCCCGATCTACCAAGCTTTCACGCATCACAACATATAGGCACCTACAGTGTGCACCGCACGGCGGAGTATTTCTGGCAGTGCGACTGCCGGGTCGGGGTTGGGGTTTTGCGTAGCGCGGCTGGATAGATTGCTGCGCGTGGTACTAATGGCGTACGCTGGATGAAATGCGACGTAGGAGGGGGGGGATCTGCTACGTTACGGGCGTTCGGTTGCTTGGATGGGACGGGTCTTCTCGAGGTGCACGTGTGGTTGGGGTGTTTAGGTGTCTGGAAGGTACACGCCTTGGGTGCAGCCGAGTCTTTAGTAGACTTGACATTATGGTAGTTATCGATGCTACCTGGAATATGCGTTATGCTAAGTATCTAAGGATATACTTTCTTATTACTGCGGCTCTGCTGTTAAACAGCAGCAGCAGGCTGAACGCTAAGTAAGATATTGCAACGACTGGGGTTGTTTCAACGTCCGTCTTCTGCTAATATAGTCTGAAATAGATTGTAGAATAGACTGGTAATATCTTCTAAAGAAGCACGCTTTATTAAGCTTCTATGTGCAACCTACAACTAGCACTTGCGCAAGTTAAGGGATTGCAGGACAGAGATAGGGCCGTTGCTAGGCGCGTATAGCTTCCATCGTCACACCTGCACAACAGACCACGGTCAAAAATACTACGAGGTATACTAAACCCACACAAGACCAAAGAGCTGGCGCCGTAGTCCTAAGTCGGTCAGATGCGTTACGTGTCCAATAATTGATCCGGTACCGCTGCCGACCACGGAGATCAACGCCGAAGGGGTCGACGCCGGATAAGTCGACGCGCAGGTGGTAAATGTGGAAGTCATCAACGAGCAAGATGCCGACACGCAAGACATCGACGAGTAAGATATCGACGCGCAGCTTTTCAACGAGATCGAGGCTGGACTTATCCAATGCAACTACCACGGTTGCTCGGTAACATCGCCTTTCAACTACCCAAGAAGGGCTCGAAACTATACGAACTTTATCAAGATTGCTGTGCGACTTTGGGTTGTCCAAACACGAGGTTACCAGGGGGGATAAACTGCCTGTGTGCAAGCTGCGCTGATGCGCGCCGCTAGGAACATGACTGGAATCGCATCTGCCGTGGAGGAGCTAGAAGCTGCTAAGGTGAGAAAGACCTGCATGTTGCAAGGATATTCCGTTCGGAAGGCTTTGCCATAGGGCCCAAGATATGCCGTGTGGAAACCACTGCAGAGCGGGTCCTGTGACTCTGTGCGTAACATTGACAAGGACTATCTCCAGACCGAGTTTCTGTAGGAGGGCTGGAAGAAGCCGTCAGCGTAGCTATCTTGGTGCGTATTTGTCAGGTCTCTGCGGGGAGATTGTGCATACAGTGTGCGTTCGAGGTGCACATGCTTTGCAATCAGGTAACCGTGGTACGACTGAGCAAAGTAGATTCACCTTATCCAGTGCCTCGGGATATTGTCTTACAAGACTGATGCTCTATGGTTCGACTTGCTCACTTGCTGTCGTTCATGCTGATGTGACAAATGGACACCGAGCGAGGTGATTTATTAAATCTCATAATGTTCTACTCCTTGGCGAGTTAAGTGAGCGTGTCGAGATACTTGGCTGAGCCTTGCTGTCAGACTTGTTCGGTGTTGTAATACAATAAGCCGTACTAAGAGACATGCCATGGGTTGATCCTTCAACGGCGACCTGCAGATGAGACCTGCAGGGCACTAGGCTATGTGGCAAGGACTGGCCCTCCCACACACATGTGCATGGTTTCTGTGTCTATCAGGGTGTAAGATGACAGTGATAGGTTATGTGTTGGTGAAATGATACTGTGAGACAAGGCAGCCGCTCGCCACCTGCCTTTTCAACTCAAGGGTATGCACAGACAATAATAAGCGCGTGCCGCGTCCGTCATGCAGGGTCCCAGTGAGTAGCAGGGAAGTCCCTTTTGTAAAGGACATTGTATTTAGGGCGTCTCTGCGAAGCTGGCTTCACGTACGAAATCGGCCGAGGGTCGGTCGGACTCGGGCGTCGTGTCAAAACGCGACATTTTCTAATCTGTTGTGGCGTGTGTACCATCAATACAAGAAGAGCGCTAGGTCTAAGCTCAGCCAGTGACCGGATGGTGGCTGCAAGTACGTGATAGACCGTTCGTAGCAAATGATGTTGTCGCCTCGACTCAGCACCAAGTCGACCAGCATCGATGACGCGCCTCAAAGAACGCGCCTGTCGCCCCGTTTACGTATTCGTATCTCGCTGCTTCGCGATGTCCTGCGGACGTGCCAATGCTGACTCAGTACAGCAAATGACAGAAATCTTGTATCTGGCTGCGTGAGGCGTTCACTCCTAAGGACAGGGCGCACGCCGTGTCGTACAAGACCAACGCGGATCGGCTCGCAAGAGGACGCCTTACATATGCAGCGTGATCTGTTGCCCCGTTATGCATTTGGCGGGTTCGGGACGAGCATGTTGGTGGAAGAGAGAACATCAGGCGTGCTCGCTCCCTCGCTTACAGCCGTGTTCGGAAAGCGGGTTGATCCTTCGATCGTCCGTGCGGTGATTTGCACCATGCTTCACGTTGTTCGTACTGTTGTGCTTGTTGTAGTTGCTACATGAGACATGTTGATAGCTAGAGTAAGGAGTTCATCGATGTCGCGTACGCATCAAGCCCTAGCAGCGAACGCTTCGTTTTCATGCATCGCAATTGGCATCATGAAGTTGGATATTTGGCTACATGTGTTCATCTGGGGTGATGTTAACACCGATCACTAAGACGGGGAACTACGGGTGCGGAAGGAAGGAGGAAGCACTTACCATTGTACTGCCCCAAACAGACAGCCGGTGCGGGTCGTATTGAGCACGACCGTACGAACAGACCATGTCAATGCTCCTAGTGAGACATGCAGTGTTGGTGAGTACGTGCTGATGCGATCGAGGGTGGTTAGAGGAAAACGCCGGTGCGGGATGTCAAGGCGGGATGTCAAGGCGGGATGTCAATGCGGGATGCGGTCGTGCTTTCCGTGCACAGGTACCAAGGAATCACGTGCACATACATTGGAAGACGCCCACGGCCCGGTGGAATAAGGAAGCTGACGGGCGAAAAGAGTTATATCATTCTGGGCTGGAGGAGCCTATACGTGTACTTCTCAAGGACTGAAATACTTGAGGTCATTGTGATGCTTGTGGCGAGCGATGGGAAGGAGAAGGCACGCAGCCTCTGCTACAAAGAGCGATACAGGGTCTACGCAAAGGCTACAACGGTGAAATGTTCAGAGCAGCACGGACTCCAAGAAGGAGAACCTCATTAGCGTGCCAAAGGAGCATTGGTCACGAACCGTGAACACTGCTACGCAGCTTCAGATTAGTGATAGATGCTCGTTAATGAGAGCAAAAGTTCGTGCTAACTTTGCTAATTTAGTGCATTCAAACAAATGCCGAAATCCACTAAGACCGGAGTGGAGCCTGCGTGGTTTACCAAATATTTAGGTAGATAAAGGCCCAAAGGTAGTGCGAAGGAAACTTTGATATGGGAGCATACACCCGACAGGAGGCGAGGCTGACAACGGAGGAACAGTTCATCAACTGGACAATGCATGATTTAAGGCAAAGACGCATAGGTGCCTGGACGTAAAGTCTGCCGCAAGTCCAACTTCACTTTTTTGATGAAGCTGCCAAATTCGGTAACGGTATGGTGGCTTAGTCGCCGCATCAGGCAGCTAGGAACTGCGCGGAAGCACGGAAGCTACACATCCCTCTGCCGAACAACATCATCGAATGATCATCGGCGGGCTAAGTAGCGGCATCCATGACGCTGGGTGTACGAGGCAGACTGCATCCGTGTTGTGCATGTGCGAGGTACAACCGGTCAGGGTCCACATGGTGTCAACCCCTCAAGGCGTTTCGGTCACGTGGTATACCTGACTATCTGCATTCCACAGTGCGTTCTGAGAGACCTTGTTGTGGGCTATGCGAGCCTGGGCAGCATCTCGAGACCTGTATACATGCAAATATGGCAATGAGAGCAAGGTCTTACTCGTTGTCTATAGATTCTGCCTTGTGGTATTTGCGCTGACTGGCGACGACACTGGGAGTCCTGGAGGACGACGAATCTCAGAGACGGGTGTCTTCTTCGCTTGGTCGATTCGGCTCTTGGACAGGCTGATCCCAGGCACGATCCACTCGCTGCAGCTGCATTGCATGCCTTGCCAGGCGTATTTTCCTACGTTAGTATGGCACTTTGGGCATTCGAGGCGACCGTCCAGTTTGCCTTGTTCGAGCTCCGGGCGCATCCACGACAACGGGTCCAAGAAGTAGTGAGCACAGTCGCGAGCTGTTGCTGCGGTAGAAGGTGTACCGTCGGCACCCTTGGTTGAGCTGTGAGCGATGAGATATTGTGACGTTGCGAGTGGTCGCCTGCATATGGTAAGCGCTGGAGGAAAGCGGGCGGCAAGGGCGATGACGGTCGACGCTGATTGTCAAATGAGCACGTTGCACTGACCTGCATTTGCGGCATCTCAGCTCGAAGCTCGCAGTCTGATCGGTAACATGCTCGTCTTCGAAACGAATCTTTTCTGCTTCGGGGGCTTGACCGACAGCTCGACTCAGCTCGATCTCGCGCTGGTACACCCAGCGTTGATAGGCGGGCGTGTCCTCAACATTTCCAGGCGTTTGCATTTGGCCGTAGAGTTCCAATTGCTTCATGAATCCGTCGTTTGGCTCAACGATCGACCGGGCCTGCCGTACGTGTGACAGCGCTTCGGAGACGCTGATGTGGTGTTTTTGCATCAAATAAGCGATGACACAGGTAGCCGATCGGGATTTACCCATGGCACTAGAAGATCAAAAAGGTTGGCATGTTGAAGTCTTGCGCCTAGTGGCTGGAAGCGGGTGTGGCAAAGGGGCAACGCGCAGAGACTCTCAGACCAAGGACTATCACGCAAGGAATATGACAAGAAGTGTGGTGCAAGACGCGCGGACAGAGAAGCGTTGCGGACGGGCGGGTGGCCAAATACCTGACAATGCATCCGGCCCCTTTGGTGTTGAGGTTGCTTGCGTAGCGCGAAGGGATGGTATTGGAGAAGCGTGGGTGGACGTTGAGGGTCTCAGCTGCACCGGGATCTAAACTTACCAGTGTACCAGTACCCCGCCACCGCCATCGAGACCCTCCTGGATGAAGCGATTGGTGGCGGGGAAGTGCTCGAGCAAGTTTTCGTCCTCGACGTCGTCCACCTGGACCACATGGTGCTTGAAGGGGCTGAAGAGGTCGTCGTCAAGCGGCATGCGCAGCACGGACAGCACGTGAGTGATGTTAGCCTCCTTGAGAGCGTCGCGGCGGCGCAGGGTGAAGATGCTATCGACTCGTCAGCTCGCACGGGGGGGGGGAGACGGCCGGGGGGCGGGTTACCCGCCAATGTAGAGCTTGAGGTCGCCGGGGACCTTGTCGAGAAGAGCCATGGGATCCGGTTGGCAAGTGAACGGGAGTGTTTGATGGTCGAAGGGATTGAATTTTGCACCGAGGGCCGCCCAAGTGTGCGGGCCACTGACGGCAGCCGCTGGCACGGTGCAGATGCCGGGTTGGGCCCAGCGCAACCCAGGGCGAAACGGATGCTGAGTATCACGTCGGCGAGGTCGAGCGAACGGGCGCGTTTAGGCCAGGCTGGCGCGCTCTTAAGTTGCGGCACGGCGTGGACGATCAGCCCTACGCGCTTGATCGCTCCGGCGGCAGTAGCCTTCTCCAGGTCGCGGGATTAGCCCGTCTGCGGTGCAGGATGATGGCAGACTCGGGCGTCGACCCCACGCCGCCGACTCGCGCCCCGTGACTCTCAGGCAGACCAAGCGCAGGTCAGCAGCCGATGTCAGCGTTTCTCGCTCGGCTGCAGCCATATCACCACCAGCCCTATGCCTTGCTGCTTTGGGCCGCCCGCACGGACGCCTCCCGTCGACCAGCCGGCGCCCTGGGGAGACGGACGTCGCCAGTGCCCTCGTCGACGTGCGTGCGGGTGAGCGGGCGTGTGGGTTGATTGCGCTGGCTGGGCGGCGTCGCACCACACTGCCTGGGGCACCACCGCCAGCTCCAGCACCGCCAGCACCACAGCACCGCAGCACCGCAGCAGCACCGCCGGCCCGTGGAGCCACCCTCTGCCCACCGCGTGCAAGACTCGTGCAGCCCGGCAGGACCCAGGGCGCGGTACTCGACGGCGGGCAGTCCATCCATACCGTGCCCGGCACCCCTGCTGCATCTCCACCCAGTCCACCCAGTCCACGGATGGTTTGGCTGTCCGCCGCCAATCGCCTGCCGGCTGCTTTCAACGGGCTGCCGGGATGCGAGCACAGGCAGAGCCATGCCTTTATGCTGAGAGGGCCCCCGTGGGATGCCACTTTGTCTCCCTCGACTGCTGCTGCTGCTGCCAACGCTGCCAACGCTGCCAACGCTGCCAACGCTGCCAACGCTGCCAACGCTGCGACCGCGACTGCAACACCATCGCCAACTCCAACTCGCCCCGTCCCGCCTCTCGTCCCGCCTCTCATCCCTCCTCCTGGTCCCTGGATGCTCGCGTAGCCGCCTGCTGCTGCTCCCCTGCGCGCTCGCTGCTGCTGCTGCGGCCGTCTGAAGCATCGCTGCTTGGACGCCCGCTGCGAATGGCCAGCCCTGCTGAACGAACCACGCCCTGAAGCCCGCTGTGCAGCCTCTTGCTCAGCTCTCGACGCCCTAGAGCGCGAGCCCGGCCAACTAGAGCCGCACTTTGTAGGGTCCGCATCCGCAAGGCTTTAGCTTTTAGCCCTACGCGTAGGGCTGCCGGCTCGTCTGGATTCGGCGCCCTCACTGGCCCACCGCCTCACCTCCCAGCGTCCACCCGTCCACGGCCCAGCAGCGCTCCGCACCGCCCTCGACCGCGGCTCTGCTCGCTGCGACGCTGCGTCGCCCTCGTCGCCGTGCCCCTGGCTCCTCGGCCGTCCCGGCTGCGCACAGCGTGTCGCAAGCACGCAGCACCCGCTCTACTTATAGCCCCGGCCTGTGCGCACCCACCCGCGCGTCCCTAGGGCTGCTCGTCCACCACCTCTCACCCTTTGCGCTCGCCACACCTGCGGCATTCCTGTGGCGACGGGCACGCTTCAGCTGCCCAGCGTTGACGGGTGTGCGCCCCTGGCCCAGAGTCGACGTCAGACTTCACCGCCGTCATGACCATGTCGCCCACCACCCCGAGCATCCGTATTTCTGGCTCCTCGCTGCACCGCTACCCGCTACCGCACCACCACCGCCCCTCCTATCCCAGCCCTCCCGGTGCCATGGCCATTCCTCGGGCCCGGCAAGATGTCCCCCCGCCGCCGTTGCCGCCGCCGCGTTACATTGGCGAGGACCTTCGCGAGAGCGGCGTGGATCCGGGCTGGACATGGGGCAACAACGCAAACTATTCGAGGGACACCGGCTTCAAGGGGAACGGCCATGCCGCAATCAAGCCGGGCTCGAGTCTGCTGAGTGGAGCTGCCAGCGGCGGTGACCACTCGCGCGACCACTCGGCGGAACACCCTTTCGCTGCTGCAAGGGGGCCCCCCAGCGACCGCTCTTTCGACGACGACAGCTTGGAGCAGAGCGACGAGGACTACGGCGGCAAACCTCGGCAGAGACCCTCGAATCACAGGTAAGTATCCAGCCTTTTGCTGTTCCCTCTTTGGTCGCCTCCCCCCATCCTTGCGTGGACTCTTTGTCTGCCTCTTGGAACCATGTCCCAAGGCAAAGGACACAGTGCGTCCATCGTGCCGTACGTCGCAGAATGCATGCGCAATGCATGTTTGCCATCATCATCATCCCACGCTCACGGTACGACGACTAACACTTGACCACGCAGATTCACCAGCGAGCGACAGCTGGGACAAGGCCTCCTCGAGACATCGTCCCACGCTTACGACAAGCAGCTGCTTTCCAAGATTGGCGGCCCCAACACTCCCACGAGGACGGCAGCGCCTTCACTCCCAGCCACCTCCCAAGATTCCGCACCGAACTCGCACACCGTCTTCAGCAAGCTTAACGGCCAGCTGAAGCCTCTTTCGGTGCCCGATCGCCTACAGCCATCTTCGCTCGATTCTCCCGTGTCTCGGTGGCCGCCTTCTGGTGCTGTATCACCAGGCTATTCCGGTTTTCGCAGCCCAGTGTTCGACTCTGCATCTGCCGACACCCACCAGCGGAGATTCGGCAGCATATCGACGCCCGGGTTGGATGAAACCAGCTCAGTGCATCGCGGCAGCTACGATCATAGCATGTTCCCGGAATCCGAGTTTGGCGTGGAAGAGACCGGCATGCGGGATTTGAACATCAACGACCGCAGCCCTGCAGGGTCCGACGAATATCACCAGGGACCAAAAGGCGGTCTAAAACGACGTGCCTCGTCCCCTCCCTCGGAAGCTGCGCGTGAGGATCGCCCCACGGGTGGTGGCAACACTGACCTGTATCACCGCCGTTCTGCACAGATGCTTGTCAGCCGCAATGCGCCGTCTGCTACCAACACAGCACGTTACCCGACTATTCACGGCTCAACAGCCCAAGGATCGCTGTCCTCTGCGTCAAGCTTCAGTCAACGCACTGCGTCGGTTGCGTCTTCGTTTGGATTTTCCGCGGCCAGTAGTCTGACCAGTTATAGCGGGGATCAACGTCTTTCGCCTAGTGCGCTGTCTCCCTCGGCGGAAGCGGAATTAGGCCCCGTCTCGCCATATGCAGCTAGCAGGTCACTAAATCCTAGCCCGCGTGGTTCGTTATCGAGACCGCACCACCAGCGAGGCCTCTCAGAGAACGAACATCCCCAGATCCACAGCGTTAGGAAGATGTCTACGGACAGCATCCTTCAATCGCGACAAAACTCCATCGTTGGCCGTATTGTTGGGGCGTACATCTGCGAATGTTGCCCAAAGAAACCGAAGAAATTCGATAGCGAAGAGGAACTTCGGTAGGTGCACCCGGCACTTTTCCACCGCCATTTCATAAAACCTTGCTGACAAAGGAATGTAGCGTCCACGAGCTCGAGAAGCAATACACGTGCCAGTTCTGTCCAAACCGCTTCAAGAACAAGAACGAGGCCGAGCGACATCAAAACTCGCTTCACTTGCGACGTCATTCATGGTCGTGCGCTGCGCTTGCAGGCGTCCATGCAGCCTTCCATTCATCCCCAACCCACACTGGCGTGGCCGATGTCTGCGGGTATTGCGGTGAAGAATTCCCACTACCTCCAAATTGGGACGCTCGGACCGAACATCTGAATCACGTGCACAAGTTTGGAGAGTGCAATCAGGCTAAGAAATTCTTCCGAGCCGACCACTTTCGACAGCATCTGAAACATAGTCATGCTGGAACAAGCGGAAAATGGACAAACATGCTCGAGAACGCGTGCATGAAGGACGAGCCTCCGCCAAAAGAACGCGTTGGTTCCATAGGCTCAATTGTGGGGCCATCCTCCGCCCCACTCGCACCGAAACCAGGCACTATTAACGAAGTACATGAAGAATCATGAGGCGTTGAACGGCTCGGCATGATTTGCGTTCAGCGTAGCATCAGAGCATATTGATTGAGGGCTGCATTTGCTGCATTGTGTTACGAAGTTTTCACGGCGCTATCGAGAAGCGTTCCTTTCTACAACATGGCTCGCTGGTAACTACCAGCTGCCGCTACCAATCTCGCGTTTGCGATATCTACCTCGACCAAAATTTTCGGCGTCTTCCAATGACCCGTATGTCAGCTCAGCATTTTTGCTTTCCGGTATAATGACCTGATGACACTTCCTTTTATTTTCGGTCGCCAAGTAGTCGTTGTCGACTCTATGAAGTTTGCTTGGTGCATTAGTAGGAGTTTCGGTGGAGCGATGTTTCTGGTCGGTATCTCTTGGCGCAACCAGCTCCACCTTCAGACCGATCGTTTGTTGCTTGTATTGTTCGTTTGGACCTCGCCGGCAGCATTGTCATCATCATCACGTAATGAACATTGTCAAGATACCATCTCCTTGATCTGGAGCGGCTCGGTGGGACATGGGAGGACGGTGCCATTGAATAAGGCAGATAGTCCCTACCGAAAGGAATCCTCAAGAATAGATAGATCGATTTTCTCCTCGAACCATTAACAAGTTGTCATACGTCCGTCGTCTCGCTTTCTTGCAAAGCTCGCTACCGTTACCTTCTGATGTTATTGACAACCCGGAGAACCGATTTGTTCTATCACGCAACACGGACTCCATAGCTTGCGGCCGAGTCAGCATGTCACGCAGCCTCGTCTTGACACTTCAGCACAATCGACATCACGAACAACCGGGTCATCATTATTGCTCCCCACATGTTTGTTCGCGCGACAGTGCGCGTCGGTGACGGCTATTCATTCTGAGCTTACCTTAACAATACGGCGAGCCAGGGCTTGTGTTTCGGGGAAGCGCAACAGGCAAACCGAAGGACGCAAATTCTGTGCGACTCAGGCTCCGAATGGAATCGACACAGGGCGGGACGCTTATCTCTGCGAATCGACGGGGTAGTGCCGTGGGGTCCCCTGTCGTGCTCCCTCCGACGAGCACCAAGCAGATTGCTCGCGGAACAACAAGCCACTGTTGGTGAGCAGATCTTGCACGTTCCCATGTACCTCCTTCTGCATTCGAGCTCCTCATGCTGCTTGCCAATGCATGTTGACAACAAACAGCGTTCTCCTGCATCTGTCTCCCTGCACGGCACCGGCGTTCCTCGCTGTGCAAAGTCTTTCCCTCCCGCAGCAGCACAAGCCCGTCAGATCGCGGACGCTTCCTACGCGAGAAACCTGCCCACACAGACGCCCCCGTGTCAGCATCTCCCTCGACCGTTCATCGACGTGCACGTCCTTGCTCCACTGCAGTCCCGTGTCACAACACACACGTATGCCCTAGCCAGTCCCGGTAGCCGCGCGCACAATCCGCCATTCGGCGTGCTCCTGGGGCGCCACCGCTCATCGATCATGTACATGAGGGATGCTCCCGCTTCGTGTTGCCTCGGGGGCTGCTGCCCCAGGCAGGCAATCTCAGAGCCCCGACTAGCGCTTATGTCATACGGTGGTGCGCGGACTGCTTTCAACGCCTTCCTTCTTACACACATACACCCCACAATCGTGTATCCCAATCTTGATGCGCGGTTGATCATCGACGGTAGCTAGCGCTGATTGGAGTTGACCGTGTGTGCCGCTGGGCGCCGGGATAGACTAAAAGGGCAATGATGGTGCCGGCTGAGGATGGGGCTAGCATTGTGCGTGAGCGAGAGCGCGTGGAAGAAAGTGTATGTAAGATGATCAATTTGGGGTAAGTTGCCGACTGGCTGTTTGTCTTGTCCTGGCGCATCATTGTGCACTGGCGTGGCATGGCACGTATGAAAGGATGGTGCTTGCGTGATCGATGATTGATCGGTGCCGGATGTCGGTGAGATCGCTCAGCGAGCTCGTCACTCTCATGCCGTTGTCATGCAAGCCATTGTAACGCACGCTGAATATCTCGCTCAGAACAGCAATGGGCTTGCCGTCGTCTTGGCGAAGAAACACCTTGCGATACGCAGCCGTGTATCAAAGGCACGACGGCAATGTCGCAGAAGCAACCGTACGCGCTGCGTCCCCTAGCATATGACGCCTCCACGCTACCCTGCGTAGCCCTTGGAAACACCAGGGTCCTCTTTTTCTAGCACAAACACATGCGTAGCTGGAGACCAATACCTGTTTATCGGTGTACAAAGCAGAACGAAGTGCGACGCGGACCGGACGCCTCTTGCCCATAGTGGTGGTACAGGTTTCGTACACCTTACCGTTCCAGTGCACCATTTCAGGTGCTCAAACCATAAGGCTGAGTGTTTGCAGACGGCGGCCCTTTGGCTTGGGTCTCGAAGCTGAGCTAGAAAGGTGGCGCTCGAACAACGCCAAAGTCTAAGCATGTAGAGTGTCGACGGCGTAGACACGGAACGCGCCGCGAGGATCTTGTACGTAAGAGGTAGAGCTCTCTGCTGCACAGAGAGTCATCGATTGTTCTATCGGGCCTTTCCCAGTGGTGTGGAAATCTCTTGTTAGCATACCTACCTTCTCCGCAGCGTATGATGAAGGCACATCTTGCAATTGGTGTGTCTGAATTGTAGCTCTGAATACGTCAACGGCCGCTAGGCATCTGTTGCTGATAGACGTGCAGGTGCGCTGTGCAGTGTCGTGGGGGAAATCGGACACGACGGCAACGAAGATCTGCTGGGTCGTCATGTTATTGCACGGCCGTTTGAGACTATACCTGCATGATGGCGAGAAAAGGTACATGCAGGGCTGTTCTGGCATTCCACGTTTTGCTTGCAGATGGCACCTGCGGTTTGCCTAGTGAAGTCCGCATGAAAACACGAAGACACCATCCCACAACTGGGTATCTCGTATCTGTAGTAGGCCCACATCCGACGTCTTGGCTTCATCAGCCCTAAGAAGAACGTTTGTGGGACCGCTGTCCTTCGCTGGCTTGGTTGACGTCGGGCACTCCGAATGCGACGGTCAAATACTACCGTATTAGGGGTGACATGACACCTCTACTATTCTACTGCCTCGCACGGGACCCTTGTAAGTATACGGAACGATGTTCCATGGGGCGGTGCGGCATCTAACGTAGGGCTGACGAACGTCTTTGCTTTTATCTCGCTTAAATGCTCCTCCTCTGCTGACGGACGGACTGCTCTTGCGCGAAAATAAATAAAAACAATAAAAAGATAGTAGACATGCATCTCCGACGGAAATCTTGTTGCTCGGCGTAAGCAACGTGTGCGGTAATACGTCCACATGCCTGACCGGCTGATATATGTTCCGCGGGTGACTACAGAGTGCTAGCTGACTGAGAAACAAGGCAATAGCATGACGGGAAAGTTGCGGATTCGCGCAAACGGTTGCTAGCGGGTTCAAGGAGCGGGTCTATTCTCCGAAGGATGCGCAGGAGTGGTGCTGGCATCTGGATCCTACGATAATTAAGCGCTCATTGAGGATTGTGCTGAAGCCCAGGATAAAACGGCAGATGGATGGAATTACTCGCGTTCTGGTATGTAAGCTCAAGAAGAGGTCATGTTGTGAACCCTTGAGGTACTCTCTAACGAGAAGGAAGAAAAGGCGCGTTTTGAATTGCATGGCTGCATTTCCAAGCACCGTGGCGGCTTGGAAACTTCGGTATCCGGCGCAAAAATCAAGGCTAAGACTCGAGTCGCATCGGGGAATCAAGCGCGCTTCTGTCGGGATGCATGGCCGCCTAAGGTTCTGAGGATGCTCCGAGCGCATGTCATAATAGTCGCCTCATGCAATGGCACTACGTCTTCCATCTCGCCAAAGCAGAAGCATTGTCAACAAGGCATGCGGAAGCATAGTCCCGAGGAATCCTCCTGTAGGGCATGGAGCTGCACGTCCTGCAAGCATGCTCAAAATGGGATAAAGGTCCAAACGTATCCTGGGTGTCTCGTCACGCTGGCAGTTTTACGCGAGCTTTAGCCCTATGGAGGGAGAGCACGTCTTCGGCTTCCAAGCTTTCGCTTGGCCTGCTGTGCGCAAGGCTTAGCGTTGGGGGCCTGAGCGGGATGCATCTCAATCTGTTGCCGAGATGCAGAACGATAGCATTCGTCATGATTGGGCCAGATGTCCGATCCAGCCTTCTTTGCACAAGTAGGGGTATTGAGCGGTGAGACTAGGAAACGTGCTGGCAATTCAGCGGGCTGCCAAGGCCGTGAGTAACACTGCTGCTTATCTGAGGTGCAAAATCTGCGCATCCATTATGACGGTAATATGAGTACGTCCCTTATCTCTTAGAGAGTGATGATGCATTCGTGCCGGCTCAAAAGGCAGGTTTGTCGTCGTAGGCCTGGTCAAACCCGGTGTGCTATTCGACCCTAAGTGACGCTAATAGACCACAATTGTTTATCTCCATGATCTGAGACAGGTCTGGGGGCCTGTGCCGTCCGTCCCGCCGCCAAAGCTAAACGCCAGACGCATGATATCCGGATGTCAGATGGCTATCTGCTCAGGTCGTTCGTGCGCGGAACGAAACATCATGCCGGCATGTGTCTCGAAAACTAACAATAGCGTATTGACAGTGAGAAAAAGCATCGTCAGCTTTTGTCTTGGATGCAGACCAGAGCAGTGTACACCTATCGCGCCTATAGTGTTCGTTCATACATAGTCAGCATTTATATTGCAACTGATCCCTAGACCTCCTGCTGCAAACGCATGGCTTCCGTGGTTTTTTCGTCAAGCATGTGGTGTGAACACCTGCTAATTGCTGACTGCAGTGAACAAACGTAAACAGACCTTGACAATTATTGTAAGCGAGTACCTACTGGCTCACGAGTGATGAGCACACAAATGCCAAGAAGACTGCCCCGCTCAAACTATATCCATCAAAGAGAGCTCGAAGAAATCAGTAAGCGACGGATTATGATACCCGTCGCGCAATGTCTGCAGTCATGGGATACCGCTGGGTGGAGAAGGGAAATTTGCTGGATTGCTTAACCTTTCGCGGTTACGTCTCGCGGCTTCAGCGTTACGTATCCTGTCGATTCGCATCTGATAAAAGTTTCTGCAGTGCATCAGCAGGCAATTGGAAGAACAGTATAGACAGAAGCGGGTCATACTTGTTCAAGGTGAAGATGCGGGGTCCCAAATCTACTTGAGTTTGGTCTTTCGACTTTGAGAGTTCTTTAATCTGTAACGCAGTCAGCCAGCACCAGTTTACGTACAGAGACGATGATCGAACCTTATCGTCTTTCGCTTTCTCGTCAGTTTTATCTTCTTCTTCCTCGGTTTTCTTAGCATCTTTGTCCTTCTCTTTGTCCTTCTCCTTTGCTTTCTCTTTCCGCTTCTCACGCTTTATTCGTTGTCTCTCCTCATATTCTTTCTTTACTTTCTCGATCTCAAGGTCAAGCTCCTCTTTTTTCTTACGAGCTGCAGCTGCCGCTGCTTCGTCTGCATCAGGCTGGCAAAAGCCGCGGTCTGAAAGATGTCCAACGCATATATAGAAGAAGTCCTGATGGCATGAGCAAAGAATAGGTCATTTCGTACGAAATTGTCACCTTGTTATCCGGCGTAATCAAGACACTAGTCGAGGGCTTATAGCAGATCCAACAAGCTTTAGCTGAGCCATCAGCCACCTTACGATGGTGCCATAAGTTCTTAAGTGACATGTTGATGGATGGCTTGCGGATGCAGCGATGAAAATACCCCTCGGTTGTCAGCAGGCGGCTAACCCAGAGATTTGAGATCCCTATAAGACCCTTCGTGTGCGTAAACTGCTGAACTGCGAAAAAACACGCCGTATCAGACACTTGAGCAGGACAAAGCAAGGCCGTAAAGCGCTGATGTATGGTGAATGTCATGCGCAACTAGGTGACTTGTCGTTGACTGTGTGTGGCGTTGTGGCTGAGCGGCTATAAGCTAGTCCTAATGATACCTAGTATAGCCAATCGCTTCAACGTCAGGACTTTTCGTGATGTTCATCTCCATCACTGCGTGTACATGTTTCTAACCAAGGCATCGAACGCTCTAAAAATCAATCCTAATTCAAGGAGACTCTATTGCGCGCTCTTCCAACACTCTATTGGTGGCCCCGAAAACGCCAAGTCATTGCAGGATCGAGTTTTTCGTACGCCAGAACATGCTCAGAATCTCTCTGCGGGTGTTAACCAAAAGCAGACCCTCTACCTCACCGCAATATAAGATCTCAAAGCTCGTTCATCATGGGCAGCGAACCACAATTCCAGTACATCGATGTTGGTCCGCGTGGCCCCTTTCTAGCCCGTGATTCTTGCTAATCATTAAAAGATCGGCATCAACCTTACAGACCCTATATTCCGTGGAGAGTATCATGGAACTCAAAGGCATGAGGACGATTTTGAGGAGGTTATTCAGCGTGGCCTAGATGCGGGTTGCAAGAAGTTTATGGTTACTGGTTCTGATCTAAAAGAGTCGGAACATGCTGTTGAGATAGCGAAAGCACATCGTAAGTGGACTTGCGAGGTTTTGCACTTTGATTTATGATTTCAGTTCTGTAAATGTGTTTGGGCACCTGGCTCATAGATCCAGAGTTGTCTTTCCTTTCGACATGGCTGGCACATGCCTTGTTGCTTGCTAACGAATTTGTTCGTTCCTGTTGTCTGGTCCTTCTTTCTTGTCAGGGTGTATTATACATGAACCTTCATCGCTAATGCCTACCAGCTGGCCTCTGCTACGCAACCGTAGGAGTCCACCCCTGCTCCGCAAAGCACTTTGACTCACACCAGGGCGGTCCTGACGCCCTTCTCGAGGCTCTCAAAGATCTGGCACTTTCGGCTAAACAAGCTGGTCATGCCGTCGCCTTCGGTGAATTTGGCCTTGATTATGACCGCCTGTTCCTCACACCCAAAGAGCAGCAGCTCAAATACTTTGAAGCTCAGCTCTCCGTCGCTGTCGAAGTCCAGCTTCCCTTGTTCTTGCACTCTCGTGCTGCAGCTGAGGATTTCGAGCGGTTGTTGGGCGCAAGGCTTAATGAGCTACCGAAGCGGGGACTTGTGCATTCTTTCACGGGGACGGTAGAGGAGATGCAGAGGATCGTGAACATGGGGTTTGACATTGGTGTGAACGGATGTAGTATGAAGAGTAAGCCAAAACCCCCCTTTGGAGAGTACGTAGCTGAAAAATTCGCCCAGCGGAGGAGAATATTGAAGTTGTCCGCGCAATCCCACTCTCACATCTACAGATCGAGACTGACGGGCCTTGGTGCGAAATGCGGCCCTCGCACGCTTCGGCCAAGTACCTGAAGGATGCACCGCCACTTCCGAAATCGGTGAAGAAGGAGAAGTTCGTTAAAGGTGCTATGGTCAAAGGGAGAAATGAACCTGCTACGATTCCCCATGTAGCGTATGCGATTGCAAAGGTCAAGGATATCGCTGTTCAGGAGGTCTGTGAGGCGTGAGTAATGAACTAAGCAATTGGTAGCGGTAATGACTAATCTCCTTGCAGGGCCTGGCGTAATTCTATCAAAATGTTTGGATTAGGGGAGAAGTTGGAATGAGCGCTTGGACATTGTCAGTCGGGCACCAGTCGCTCAATGATTTCATCAAAGTATAGCGTTTAGAAGTAAAGCCCCCGATATAAATCAAATGTTGCTAACATTATCGGTTTTGTTGACTTACTATCTCGCTATCAGATTGGCCTTGTTGGCTTGCTGTCGTCGTGCTTTGAATGTACTACTTTTACACTTGCATGCTACCCACACTTCAATGAGACGTAGTCTGAGCTTTGGACTGAAAGCAGAAAAAGGAACATGAGCTTGAGACAAAACAGAATTAAATACGTTTTTGAAGATTTGGAGAGAGGGCAAGGCTTGGTTCCACCCGTGAACGATTTTTGGACCGTTTTTACCATGATGTGAGTGAACTCAACGTGAGATTATTCAATATGGAGTGCGTTGAAACTGGCTCGTAGGTTTCTGCCGTATCTTGTGTTGAGAATGAATCTTTGTGAACACATCATTTTGTAGCGAGCTCAGATTTTGTTCACAGACATTTCTCATCTCAAACACTTCAATCAAGACATGTCGCATTCAGTTTGTGTCTACGGATAAGCGGACTCGTCATGTCTGTGCCGACGAGATACTTGCAAGTAAGCTGGCAAGAACTGTTAAAAGGATTTTGCTAGCTTTTAACATAGCGTCTACTCAAGTAGGTCCCGGACCTTCCATGAATAGTTTTCCGTGCTCTATTTGCATATGGGGAAGCCAAATATATCAATCAGCTCTTGAATTTTATCGAGACTGTTCGAACCATCATCGAAATTACATTTCACGAAGTCTGATACATTAGCTCATGATACGGCAACGCCATCAACTAGCAGAAACATCGAAGGTATTTGGTTTCATTAAGCTCCATTGGCGGTAGCAAGGTTCTGTGTCAACATCCATGAGCTACCTGATATATCATTAGAATAGGGCTTGCAAAGGAAGCAATAAAGAAAACTTCAAGCGATATACTCATGATATACGGTATTAACCCAGACCATTTCAAGTAAGTAAGAGTTGTCCACAGAGCGAATCCATCGAACACTTTCATCTCGAAAGCATCTCCGGCAAAAAAGAATACTACGCATATACAAGTTACCTAGTACGAGGGATGCATGTATTTACCCATTGCTTCCGTCCCAACTTTCACAGGCATAAAACCCAGCACGGCCTTCTTTGATTGATAATAGAAACCTTGTTACAAGCTACCTAGTCCCTTGGTGGGGGCTTCTGACGTCTATCTGATGCTCCACTCATTTTGCTATTACCGTGATGAATGTATTGCTGTCCCGTTCGACTGTAATACCTCTGGATACCGCGCACCAGGATTCCACATCAGACTAGTCACACTACGAGAATCACATCAACCAGGATGCGAAGCCAACTGCGATAGCCAATATTCCGATGAAAGATCTAGCGTTCAGCCTCTCTGTAGCACCGGGGGAAGGAGTAGTCGAAGCACCTGACTGAGTAGCCGAACCGCTAGAAGAAGCTGAGGGGCTTCCAGAACCAGACGGTGTCGTAGTAGCTTCGCTTGCGGACTCGGTAGAGGTGGAGCTTCAAATTCACCATGAGTATTTGGGCCTTACTTTTTAAGGCATTAATGTCGATGCTTACTTTCCAGTCTGCTTTGGCGACGCACTGCCACTGGTTAAACTAGCAATCTGCTCATCTTCCAATAGTTCCCCGCCCTTGATACTAGACGGTGTTGAAGCTCGGCTCACGTTCTTCGCTGCATCAGAGAATGCTTCGATGGTATTCCCACTAGTTGGTGGATTCCAAGCTCCTACCATGCCATTTTGGCAATGTTGTTGCACGGCGCAGTAGTACCACACCTATTCATTCTAACGTTAGCATGACCCTACTCGATAAGTGAGAGATGTTGCATGCACGTACTGGATCCTCGCTTGTGACATTGACTACGAATTTCTTTTTGCCATTGTCCGTTTGGTCAAATGACCCGCTAAACCAGCTGTCATCGTTGGACTCGCAGGGTTTATCAAAAGTCGTCGAGACGACGTTGTGGCGCGGATAGAGGTGGAAGATGACGGTATCTCCTTGCTTGGGATTGATCGTTTGAGGTTCAAAGGTGAGACCGCCTTCACCGACATCGACTACATGGACCTCGGACTTTGCAACCGTGGCTACAGCCGCAGCAAGCAAAACGCTATTGACATACATATTGATGGACTGGTACTTCTTTCTGTTTTGAGATGCAAATGAACGGGGTTGTGCCGTTTGAGTGGGGAGAGTGGAAACGAGTATTATTTGAGCTTCAACCGCTCTTATAAACATCACAAACCCCTCCGGCTGAAACCAGTCATTCCAATACGAATATCCCCTTGCGTTTCTGAAAGCAGTCTATGTGGCATGTGGCGTTACACGAGCTGCGGGGGTTTCATCGCGTTCGCACTCCATTGTCCTATCGACGATCGCCTCCGATCATCCAGCATTCCGAAAGCGGAACGATGAAGAGAAGCTATTGTTTAGGCATTGAGGCTGTGCAAACCTAACTTCTGACGTCAAGTCTGATGTGATTCTGCTTGCTACCTGTAGTAATACGAGGGGGGGGGGAATACTGCGCAGTGAAGTAAGATTAAATCTGTTTTTCCGGTATTGCTACAGTCTCGCGGAACGAAGTCGAAGGTCAGTTGAGTGCGCGATAGGAACAAGAACGAAGACGAGCTCGATGTCGATCTGTGAGAGGTGAGCTGAGGTTGCACCAAAGCCACCAATATTCGCTACAGGCGCAGCCACTGGGCTAAACCTCTTTTATCATAAGTCGCCTTGTTCATCGACCTTGGCACCAGTTTCTCCGCACTTTTTCTTGGAAATATGTAAGCTATTTGAAATACATTGGCAAGCTTCTACATGCGAAGCTTGATGAATCTTACTTGGTTGGAGGACCTATATGCACGAGCGGAAAGAGACCGCACGTATTTAGCTATCGTATTCTAAATTTGGAAGTTAGTGATCGAATTCGAGTGATGGTCATTAGTTATCGTTTAATAGGGATCAAGTTGGACTTTGCCTTAGTAGCTAGGCACAAGCTCACAATCATTTGACGAATGACACATCCTATGAAAGTATTTTCAGTGAACGGTAGTAACACCTAGCCCCTGCGTTTGCATGCCCCCTCGTATACATCCCATAAATACGCGGAATTTGACTCGACTAACTACGTTCGGGTATCAACAACAGCCCTCTTCCTCAAACGCCTTTCCGTGCCGTCTCTCTCCATCTCAGGTTCATTTAGGAGATCCGACAGAATGCCATCAATATGCTTGACCATACTACCGTGCGTCTCTTCCTCATATTCCTTCAGTATCGCGTTTGGAACCCTGCCAGCCATCGATCGAATCCACTCGATTGGTGCATTAGTATCCTTCGTCCCGTGCCAAATCTTCACTGGACAGTCTACCTCCTCGAGCTTGACTCCCCAAGATTGCGAAACAAGCGCAGCTTCCTGAACCATACCCTTCGAAGTGTGCTTAAATGGCTCGAACAATGCATTCAGCAGCCGCTCTCTGCTTGCTGCAGGCGTCCATGTCCCATTCCTCTGGTCCTTCGCTGGTATACCAAGTTCATCTTTGTTCCACTCACTCTTGTTTCTCTTCACGCTCTCCAATGCTTGATCAATCCGCCTTTGAATCCATCCCCACTTTACGACCCTCTGTAGCGCAGACACAAACATATTAGTGGCCACAACCAATACTCGCGGTACACTCCTCGCCAGCCATCCAGTCACCTTACTGGCTCGTGGCACCAGTCCTAAGTCACTCTTCTCATACGTTCCCATACCCGATAGAATCCCAACACCATTCAGCCATTCCCTCGGCAGCGCGCTTGCACACGCTAGCGCATACGGTGTGCCGCCTGAAACACCCAGAACTGCGAATTGTTGAAGACCCAGATGCTGAGACAACGCTTTTATATCGTTAACGTGATCTGAAATGGTCCGATCGGGACTGAAAGTTGATTGTCCGATACCAGGGCGATCAGGCGCGATGAGTCTGATGTTAGCGCGTCGGGCAGGTTCATCGAAGGCTTGTGCTTCAAGTCTGCACATGGGAAATCCGTGCAAGTAGATGATGGGACGACCGTTTGGTGTGCCGAACTCCGCAAAGGCGAGTCTACGACCAGAGGGTAGAGCTAGGAATTGGAGTTCCTTTTGTAGGATAGATGTAGTCGTCATGGCGTGGGAATACTTTGTGATTGAAGGCAGTTCAGGCATTTAAATAAGTTCGGCATTTTAAGTACACGCACCACAATCTCGGTATTACGGTCGTTCAGCCGCTTGTTCATCTTGTCGCGATTGGAAGAGTGTAAAGGAATAACGATGTTCCGCTTGAACGCCAAAAAGGTGCTAGAAGTGCGAAGTGTGCTAGACTAGATGGGGTAGTGCTCATGCAAAGGTGTCGCGAAGATGCGGAGCGGCGCGGCATCGGCATCTTTCATTACCGATTGCCCTCAAGCTTTTCATTCTCCAACATCACCCCTTCTACCCCTTCTTTAGCTTCATTCTACCACCATGACGACTTACTAGGTATAGATGGTGTCCACCTTATCTACACTTGAAGACATGGCATGGCTAGGCTTTGGTATGGCGCTGTGCTATTCTCCTCCCTAGCATGACCCAGGGCTTTTCTCTAGAGCTGTTATTCCCTCGTTCTTCACCATCCTACGCTCCTTTCTCTTTAATCTATGGGTCATTTGAGCCGTGAGGAGCAACTCTACAATCGGTCGATGTACTATCATGATCAACCGCAGGGCATCATTTTTTTGACACATAACGCCCATGATGATAATTATTCTATCCTTCATGTAATTCGTTAAGCTCACAAATTATCTACAAAGATCTCATTAAGATCGGATGTTTTTCTTGTGCGCTCCTGAACACCCTGGAACATCCACTACTGCGTTTGAGGACAGACAATATCAGCCGCCTTGTTCGCGCAATCGTTGCCACCATGTTGCCAACACTGACTGTCATAGTAATTCATAGTGAAGAAAGTGCTTTCGAAGCACTGCGCGATATATGTGGTCTCCTTTTCACAGCGCGAGAGACAGCGTGGGCAATACCTTGCATACCCACCAGCCTCCGCCTCGCAAATTCCCAGTGCTGTTGTCGGGGTAGGAGTAGGAGTCTGGGTGGTGCTACTTGCAGAGCTTGTTGTAGGAGTAGGAGTTGCCGGAGGTATGCCGTAATTTTGTTCAATGCAGTAAGAGTTGCCAACAATAAGGTCGCAGCTGGCGGCTTGGCTTGGGTTCTGGTTATACTTAGTATTAAGGCAGGTAGAAATATTGCGGCGATGCGTACGTATGTATTAAATTGCTCCAGGGTAATACCCCACCATTCGCTTATGCTGGCGCACGTGTCGGTCTCACTGGCAACTTGCCAGTATGTGCAGTCTTCAATGGTATCTGGAGCTGCGGTGCTGGGAGGATCGACTGGATATGCTGCGCCGAGAAGTGGTAACACGGTGAGGGCAAAGGTGAATGAACGCATCATGGCCGAGGTGGTTCGGGCTATGAGAATACAATGAATTATGATTGATTTACTGAGGTCTGTGAACAATTCTAGGAAATAAAGTCGCTTTATGTACTTCTATGATAATTTAGGGCTGCTTATGCGCTAAACTTAAATCGCAGTCGATGCCACAATCAACTCAATAAACTATGGTAGGCGCCAGCCGAAGGATTCACGTATTCGCGTTCGGCCGTTAGAATTCTGTTCCAAAACCCGTGCAAAAGACATATTAAGGCTCAAAAAGTCGGTCTCCAGGGGCTGAGAGAGACGGGCTTTACCGGAAAAGGAAGTCTGCAGCCTAGGAGGAAGAAAAAGGAGATTGGTCTTGGCCACTCGGCACCTGACAGGCTTACCTACCTGCCTTAGAAACATAATATCAATTTCTATGGCAATACGGCCGCTCGAGTATAATTCTTTCGCCTCCTGAACCTGACCAGTGCGTTTCCCAAAAGACTCCCGCTTTCTATGAAAGATTCTCGCCCCCACCGTTCAACTATGTAACCCTGAATTATCTGCACAATCGAACACCCCACCAATCGTCCCATCTGCATATGCCATTTTGATCTGTTCAATGATGCCATACATTCCACCTACACAAACAAATGCGCCGATGGCAACGAGGGTCCAATGCCCATAGTAGACCGCCATTTTAAGAACACCTGCTCTTCTCCACTCACTGTGATCGTAAAGCCACAACCAGCCGGGAAGAATGATTGCTATTGGTGCGAAACAAAGCGCACCCATAAGCGCGATCAGGTAGGAAAAGATCGGAACGGCTTCTGCAAAGACGAAAGAGATGGCACCAAGCAAAATTGTGCAAGAAAGCCAGGTAATCCAGTGGGTGGGCGTATTGCGTTGAAGATGTGAAGAATTGCGGAGAATGCGGACGAAGATGTATTTAGCGCCGATGTGGAGGTAGAGACAGCCTGATACGGCAAGACCAATAAGGCCTGATTGAGACGAGTTAGTAGTCAGAAAGTTCATGTCCATATGAATGGGTGCTCACCAATACCGTACGCTACTTTCTTTATAGTTGGACCAGCAGACCCAAGCGAGGGGTTGGCTACCCATTTCCCGCACCACTTATACACGACGAGGGAAAAGGTAAGGTAGGAGGATTGGACTATACCCATGCAGACGTAAACTGCCTTGTTGTAGTCGCGTGGATTCTGGACGCATTAGTCCTATAACACCATCATTCACCTTCGGACGTACCTTCATCTCTGAAATAACAGGTAGGAAAGCGCTTGTCGCTGCGCTCGACACAAAAATAGTGCAAGTCGCTGTGATTCCCACAATAAATGTCGGGTGCGCGATATTATAATAGCCCAGATCAAAATCACCTGCTTGAGGCGCCGCAGCGGGTCTTTTCCTCGTCGTAACCCCCACGACCACAACAAAAACAGCAATGTAGATGGAGATGAACCCCGCCCAGGTGAGCCATCCGATCTTCTCAAACTTGCGGACACTTCCGCCGGCAACAATGGCAAC
The DNA here is from genome assembly GCA_019828545.1 of Paracamarosporium sp. OC-R06-R3. Classification (NCBI taxonomy): domain Eukaryota; kingdom Fungi; phylum Ascomycota; class Dothideomycetes; order Pleosporales; family Didymosphaeriaceae; genus Paracamarosporium; species Paracamarosporium sp. OC-R06-R3. The sequence goes on along the minus strand of JACVRA010000364.1, from coordinate 320,534 downwards.
AGTAGAAAGGAAGACCCACCACACAGTGCAGGCTGCATGGTCGCTGAGTGCGTTCAGGCCCACGGAAAGTCCAATAATAGCGGAACCGGTGCAGATAATGTAGGCAAGGAGGAAAAGGATGCCAATCACTTCTTTGAGGATGGGGCCGCCGACAACAAGGGCCATGTCGGCAATAGAGTGGCAGTGAGCGTGGCGGTTGCGAAAGTTGCCTTGCACAATTGCGAAGTCTGTCATATACCCTCAATATCAAAATCTCGTCTTGCAATGATAAAAGTACAGAAATGGGCGAACCGAAGTGCGGATAACATAGCGAGATCTTCACTTACATGTGTTCAAAGCACCCCATCCGACTACACTAAATGCTCCGCCGATGGCACCAAGCCCATACATTGCCGTTGGAATACTTAGCACACCAGTTGCGAAAAGAGCTATGTAGTCTCTTTATCAGTCTCATCGTGCTTTCGCATAAGCACAGAATCACGCACTCTTGATAAAGATGACCGACGCCATCGGCCATCCCACGATTCGGAACTGCACGCCATCCGTCGTCGTCTTGAAGATTTCAAAATCATCTTCTTTCTTTGCATTCAAGATACCTTCGTCAACCTCCGCAGCGGTCGCACGTGGCACCTGCTCAATCCCGAGCTCTTTTGTAACAGACATAATTGCCTGTGCGAAATCTATGCAAGAGATCAAGAGCGAACGATGGTGCACGTATCATGTGGATCATCGTCTATATGAAGTTGTATCAAGAGTGGAGTAAGGCAAGGAACGACCATTGTGGAACGCCCCCACTCTTCGATCGCCAAGTTATCCCGGATGCATGGCACCAGGAGCCTTGCATTTTATTTCAACGCAAACACGCTCCTTCGCATTATACACTCAATGTTGCCAGCTCTAGAACAGTATACATTGCTCGCTACGTTGGACCTTTCATCTTTGAATGTGTATATCGCGTCCTAGCACCATCACTTCTACTAGCTACAGTGGAGAAGACCCATGGAGGCCGTGGTACCGTTATCACTACTTAGAGTCTACACGGCGACTAATCACACAATAACGAATTGTTACGTAGGTTCTCACAAGACATGGAAGTTTGTTACTAATGTTCATGATTCATTACCGATATCTAATATCGTACAAAAGCCCAAAGCCCTAACAATCCAAGTATTACTTCAGCTGTTATCTTCATTCACCGTGTATCCGTCCAATTACTGAATCAAGATTCTCCTAACCTCAGGAGCCTTAGCCTTTGGGACGTTGATGCTAAGCAAACCGTTCCTGAGGCTAGCCGTCACGTTAGAAGCATCAATCCTCTCTGGGAAGCGGAAAGCGCGCTCGAAAGAGCCTTGAAAGCGCCATTCTTCATGATCGCCCTGCTCTTGCTGCTGGACAGGTATTTCGGGCTGAGGCTGCTGCTGGACAGCAGTCTCGGTGTTGGTAGTATCGGGTTCCTGGACAGCCTTCTCCTTGCCTTTAGGTTCCTTGGGAGCATTATCAGTGTGGGCGGAGATAGTGGATGAAGTTTCGATACCAAGGTCCTCGAAGTCGTCTTCTACCGTAGCTTGGTACGACTTTTGCGACTCAGTGTCGGAATGCGTGGGAGTAACGGCACCAGAAGCGGTGGCCTCTTCGGGCTCGTTAAGGGTCAGGCCGTCCATGGCCTCATTCTGAGCATCGACTTCCGTTGTCTGGGTTGTAGTTGTGGCCTCAGCGGACTGTGGCTGCTGCTCGGCTTTCCTCTCGGTATTGCCGGAGAGCTTTAGGGTATTGTCGTCTGTCACCTCAATCTCAATGTGCTCTTGCTCGAAACCGGGAATCTCAGCATCGACCTGATATCCTTCCTGATTTTCATGCACGTTGAAGTGGGCTCGGACGATGCGCTTGCGCTGCTGACGCTGACGGTGTGCTTCGCGACGGGCTGCTTCGCGCTGAGCTTCGCGGTCGAGTGCGCTGATTAGCTCGTCGATCTCACTGAGGAATGGGGCGAACGATGGGAACGAGGGGCGCACGACTCGGCGGTATGAAGGTTGCGGCCGTGGAGCGCAGGCCCATGGATTGCACTGTTGAGCCGTGTAGGCGGGCGCAAATCGCGGGGTGAGGAAGAAAGCCATTGGTGATGGTCTGTTTGGTGAAGTTGGTCCAAACTTGATCGACGAGATGACTGCTGGGAGACTAATGAGGTTCAAGTGGATCGGTAGATCGTGGTATAGATCTGAAGGATTGATCTGAGAATCTGATGGTGGTCGATCTGGGGAACAGGAAATCCGCTTTTATAGACATGGTGACGACTCGAGGCAGCAACTGCTTGCGTAGGCGAGGATGAGAAATCCATGGATTCGTAAGGGGCGTGGAGGATGCTCGAAGCGTGGAGGCGACTCGGCGAGGTTCGTGCTAATTCGAGATTACTAGAGATTGTCCTCGAGTGTTCGCGGCATTGCGAGAAGGTTCCGTCACAATGTGGCTTGTATGTCGCTTATGTAAGTGTGGCGCGGTTCCACTCTCCGATGGGGTATCACTCAAACAACTCTAACCGCTACTATCAAATCCCTCCTACTGACAGAGTATAGGCATTGGAATTGACTGTTGTCGTTACTCTGTTTTGTTTTCATATTCGCACATTATACCTCAAATGGACAAAGATATCTCTTCGACAAGCATAAATGGAAAAGCAACTCCAGATGCCTAAATAGATACATGGGATATTTGGCCATACTCAAATCGAAACGCACACTACTCGCGAGCTTTAGCGCGATTAGAACAAACGCTTCGAAGATTTCTCTAAGCGCAATTTGCCTCGATCGTAAAAAGAATTCATCACGGTATACTCCTTATTCGAAGTCGGCTAAGTGATACTTGCGATATGAAGACCGAGGACGTATATATTTTATGGATATATCCACTCCTATTTGTACGCCCCAATCATAGCTGTGGGGTGCGGATCACTGCACCTGAGGCAGCGCGAGCGCATTATGGTATAGTAACCTCTCCCATGACCTTGCAGTATCTATCGCCCCCAACAGTTGAAATATGGGAATTTAACTACACCATCATAGAATTCTACAGACTATTATCGATACATCTCCAGACTGACTCATTTACCTTTTAGGTAAATGTAAACATCCTTTGCTCAGTCGATGTTAAGACCATCTGTATAGCCTTTTCTTGATCTCGCCACGGCAACTACAGAGATGCTCAAATTATACGCCCTGTCTCCACGGTCGCGGCATCCCGGATGATTTTTTCAGTCTGTCATATCATACTAAATATGTCGATCTCCTGTGCTAGCATAGCTATGCGAACATTTCTTCTACAAGGTCCTCGTGGACGGTGGATGATACGAGGTGCCTATCGAACGTGTAGTTATTTCAGAGCAATAAAAAACTATACTAACGGATATGTCCCAGCAGTCAGCCTGGTCAACATATGTTGAATTGCAAGAACAACTAGCGCAAGGAAGACGCTACTTCTCTAACAAAAACTGCCTCATTGTTATTGTGTTGTTAGCCGCACTGGTCATCGCTGTCACTAGCTGTACTGGAGCGTTGGCGTGAGCGAAGCATCGGCATCGAGCACCTTGCAGGAATGAGCTTTCTTATTGTGTCTCATACTGGAGGCTCACATAGCGGAAGTATAGCTGTTTATTTTCCCTTTTGATAATCTGATGGACGGGGGTTATGGAGTCGCAAGGCGATCGACATTTTCCCACAGTCCCAGATGTGTTACCGAGACCTTTAGCTCACGCTGTTGTATTACAGAAGCGATAAAACGGTCCTCTCTGTATATGAAACGCGGCGAGAAGCCTGGCACAGAGACCACTCGTTGATGTATCCGGTTCGCAAGAAGCGAAGAACTACGTTGACAAGAAGGAGGAATGATGACGGGCGTGTAAGAAACACTTGAAAGCCCCAAGGTAAGATCGCATGTCATTAACAGCACCTTCAGCTGCGGATTGTGAGCAGAGAGTCATTCCAGCGGTTGGACGGCCTTTTGCAAGTACGAGTAAATGCTCCGTAGCCAAGTGTGGCTGTGATTCATCCTACTAGTGAAGAGGGGAAAGTTGTGGGCCTTCCATTGAGCTCTAAGGACTAGTGGCTTGTGGCTCCAGATGCACGGCTCCAGCTCACCGGGAGTACCATTCATGCAGACTTGTATGGACCTACCCAGGATTTCTAGGCCCGCACGGGAAGACCAAGAAAAGATGACCAAAAGCTGTGCAAAAACAGCTAGGCATGAATCTCGAAAGGCTGTCTCACTTTAGACAGCAGCGGTGCAAGTTCATCCCTGCTCCGAATGACTCAGATGCCGAGCAAAACGGTCAGCGGTTCCTGGACAGCTGCCACAGCCCCCCACAAGCCGCCGCCCACTAACCAGTTTCACGGTCGTAGTGCTGTCTCTTCCGAGTTGCGTCCGCGAAGGTTCACAATCTAGTCTGAGAGCAGTCACGTGGTGCGTGTCTTCTAACCAATCACCAATCCGCCCCGGCGGATACCACGGCGTAACGTCAGCTTCCTTCACGGCTGCGCTTACACGTGCTTTTCCTAAAAGACGTTAAGCTTAATTACGCCTGAAGAACCGACTGGCTCGGGATGTTCCTGGACCCCAAATGCGGTCCAGGCACTTGGCTGCACTGCTGGACAACCCATGTGCTTCCCAATCGATTAGCAAATCGTACGACCAGCCCTACGGCTCCAGGAGCAACCCGCCGAATGCTTCTTCGCAAGCAGTTAGGCCTCCGATGCTAGAGAAAGGCGCCATGATTCCAGCTAGGCTTTTCATCTGGGCAATACTGTGATACGTACCATGGCGACGCAGGGATCTATCCTTTTTATCAATAGCGGCCCTGCACCACCTGCAGCTTTAGCTTTGTGCTCCCTCTTTGCAAGTCCCTCACGATTGCTACTTGTGGTCAACCATGTCGTCGACCATAGTGAAGACAATTTTCTTGAGCCTTGTGAGCCAGAACTCAACGGCTCCCCCCACAAGCTCTTCGGCCTCTTCGCTCGTGAGCGGTACCGTCGCACCGTCGCGCAGCATTGATGTGAATGTGACCAGCTCAGGTTTGTGTATTCCCACCCTCAAATTAAGACAGCAGTTGCTCACTGATCCAGTGGCAGCCAGTAATGCTGGCGCAGCCTGCAATGCGCAGTCCATCGACTGGACCAGCGCGTCTTACGATTGGATCGATGCTAATCGGCACTATGAAACTTTCACCACGACCACTGAATACGACAACACGACCTTTTCGACGACTACATATACTTGCACCAGTTCATGTGGAAATTCTCCAGGAGCACCCAGTTACTGTGGCCCCCGCACAACCATTGTTTCGACAACGCACGTCAGCACAGAATATGTGACTAGCACTCGCACATGGGAACCTTTCCCGACCCCTGAGCCAAACTGCACCATTGCGAGCAGCGACTGTTCCGATCTCATAACAAGCTACTCGTCAGCTGTTGATGAGTACATGAGTGCCACCACCTCGCTTCCCTATCCAGAATCTCCTCGGTGTTCGTCTTGTGTAACGACGGGCTGCACTTTCTCGCATGGGGGTATGGATGTGTACTTCTATCCTGTCACAGCAAATGTCAGCCGTGATATGTGCACCGGTGTGCCAGAAGGTGGTATAGAGAACTCGGCAACCGTCACGCCGGACCCAGACAGCAGTAAGTAACATCCCGGAAGTCGCATGGAATTTGCTCACATCGTCTAGCTTATACGGAAGTCACAACCGGGTCTTACACCGTTGTCAACGGTATTACCATGTATGAAGGAAACATTTATCTATCCTTGTCGGAACCGCACGTGAGAGACAACTGCGGTAATACTGTCGAGCCGCAGTTCACGAAGCCTCGCATTATCACTATGGCCTCGTCGGACCTTTTCACTGTTCGCGGATACCCCAACAACTTAATACCCTACTCGATCAACTATGCAGATTTCAACGACCCAACACCGTGGAGCGCGTACGTCGGTGGTTGGTATTGCGCCCAAAATCGAGCTGCCTGCTCGGAGATTTTCCCTCATGACTACTATCCCGTTATGTCAATGCCAGGACAGATCCGTCAGCTTGATCCCAACTGGGCCAGCTGCGATTTCGATCAACATGGCATGTTGGATCCTCCGATCGCCCTTCATGGTGCCCCGAACTTCCTGACATCTTCGTCGGCTGCTGCGGACCCAACACCGACTTCAGCGGAACCTATAGTTAGCGCTACTCCTGGACAAACCAGCAATGATGACAGCCCAACAGCCACTTCTGCACCACAACCGACGGCTACACCAAGTGATCCCGAGGATCCCGCATCTTCTGTTGCGTCTCAGGACCCTGCTCCCAGTGCATCACAAACGCCGACAGATCCGCAAGATCCCACTCCGAGCGACCCACAGACGCCTTCAGAACCTTCAGAGCCCGCTCCAAGCAATACCCAAGACCCATCAGACCCGCAAGATCCTGTTCCAAGTGACCCACAGACGCCGACTCAACCTAACGATCCCACTCCAAGTAACACACAAGTTCCATCCGATCCACAAGATCCTGCTCCAAGCGACCCGCAGACACCAACACAGCCTGAAGATCCCACCCCAAGTAACACACAGGTTCCATCCGACCCGCAAGATCCTACTCCCAGCGACCCGCAAGACCCTGCTCCAAGCGACCCGCAGACACCAACCCAACCTGAAGATCCAATTCCAAGTAATACTCAGTCTCCATCCGATCCACAAGAGTCCAATCCAAGCGATCCACAAGACCCAACTGACCCGCAAGATCCTTCTCCAAGCGGTATTCAGACTCCTGCGCCTGCCGACCCTCAATCAACTGCGCCGAGCAACACTCAAAACCCTTCGCCCGTCGATCCACAGGACCCCAATCCAAGTAATACTCAGGGTTCCTCTCCGAATGATCCTCAAAGCTCTATCCCCGGAAATACTCTAGCGCCATCACCGAATGATCCCCAAAGCTCTGTTCCTGGAAACACTCAAGCGCCATCGCCAAACGATCCGCAAATCTCCTCTCCAAACAACCCTCAGGACCCTGTTAGTGGCCAAAACCCAGCGACTAGTCCAAATGTGAATCCCACTGGTACTGCAAACAACGGTCAAAGTAACCCCACTCCACCAGTCATTACCGTTGGCCCTACTGTTATCCCGGTTGACCCGACTGGTGGTGTTATAATCGACCCAGGCACGACCTTATCTAGCGGAGGCGCACCCGTTACCATCTCATCTTCGACGTTTACCATCGGAACTGGCGGATTAACTATCGTTTCGCCGGAGACGAGCACTGAGATACCTTTCGGGACTGAACCTGTCACCGTTCCCGTGGGTCCTGGGAGCACGCCAGTAGTGCTCGACCCAACTGCCAGTACAATCGTTCTGGGCGGCACAACTTTGACGCCGGGCGGAGCTCCAATTACGGTCGATGACACTGTGTTCTCTGTCGGATCGACTGGTCTTGTTGTTGTCGGCAACGGAAGGACTTCCATCATCCCAGTCACTGGCTTGGATGCTTCAAGCAGCGCGAACGCGGGCACCGACGCCGCCACAACTACCAACGCAAGTCCTACAGAAACAGATGAAGTAGTGGAATTTCCTGGCGCAGCAGGACGGATAGGATGGAGTAAAGCATTGGCCGCGGGCCTAGTAGGTGTTGTTTATGTGATGATATAGATGCTACCTTTCTGTATGTAGATGCCTTCTACGACTCATGCATTGATATGAATATTTAATGATAATTTATGTCTGGTGTTTCTGAATACTGCAAACAGTACTATTCTTCGTCATTATCCTAATAGCGATGTGATTGCCAATATCCTATAAAACAATCATTCCAACGAGATTATTGAAAAGATACTCAGTCTCGAGGGATCGTAAGGAATCTTAGATTCCGCTGGAGTTTTTGGTCATCTAGTCTCCTTCGAGTTGTGGTGAGTCCACCATTCGCAGTTTCGCGACACAACTGATCGGTTTGAACATCGGTGTATAAAATCATTGGAAACGCCTGATATGCATCCTAGGTAAAAGACTACTGCATGAACCGGCCTTTCCTGTACGCGGAACAGTTTTGACAAGATCATAAATATGCTACATTGTTTTCGGAACATAAAGAGAACCTTATCAACCTTTTCAGATGTACGCGACACCTTCATTGTGCTATTCCCTCATTGACATAAAGGCATTTTAGTTTATTGTACGACCGCAAGCCCCGCAAAGCCTATAAGAATAACCAAATCAACGCCTAGAACTTTTGCTGCAGCGCCAGGAAACTCAACCGGAGGGGCGCTTGCAGTATATGTTCCATTTCCAGTAGGAATAGCAGCCACAGTAGTGGTTGGAAGACTACTTGTGTATGCTGGAGAGGAAGAAGGTGAAAGGCTGCTGGTGATGTATATTGGTGCAGTAGAAGCTGGTACGGTAGCGGAAGCAGAGCTGGCAGCGATTGTAAGAGTTTCCGTCTGGCTAATGAGCGAAACGGTAAGTGAGTACGCTTGGGCGCAGTCACTTAGGTCCATTCCGTCGGGGCAGCAATAAGTATTCTTTTGCCCGTCAGAAGAGCAGAAGTATCCGCTGTCACATGAGTCTGACCTGGGGGTTAATAGGCGTATTGATGATTTAGTAATTGAGTACAGCTTACATCCAGAGCCATCAGGGCAGCAATGGGCCAACGTCGGGTCGAAACAGACCCCATGACCAACGTCAGCAGAGCACTCTACTTGCCCTGCTCCGCACGCTTCTGCGCAAGTAGTACCCGAGCCGCATGGTGTAGAGGAAGGATAGTAGCCTTGACGTTTTGCAAGAGCCTCACCCCGTCTTAGCATTGCACCGAAGTCATGTGAGATAATTTGTGAGAAGTCGGCCCCGAGTACTGAAGAGTAGAAAATAGTAAAGGCGAAGAACCTCAAATACATAATGAGGAATTATTAAATATTGAAAAAAATAGATCGGGTGAAGGATAGCGATGGAAGAGAAGTCAGCTGGAAGCAATCAAATGAAAGAGACGTTTTCTAGTAAAGAAGACTCCATGCAAAGATTTAGAGCTTTATGTATGCCTTTGTTTAGTGTTGCCTGACAATATTTGCACCGCTACTAAAAGCAACGAGACCACTAAGACTTCATCCCCAAATATCAACCAACGAACAGCCGCATCCGCGTAGCGCTCTCATGAAGCCAACCGCGCTACGCTATACGCCATATCGAACAATGCGTCCACCGCGTAGCCGCTGTTCCCAAAACACAGCACGTTTTTGGCTTCCCAGGCGAACAGCTTACGACGCACGAGCCACCAAAACTTTGGTTTTCGCCTCATTCTTCTGCTTGTAGGCGCGAAGCGCTCAATCGACTGGGAGCAGCAGTGGCCAATCATGTGGCGAAGATGAAGAAGGCCAAGATGTGGCTCGTAGAGACGCTGCTTTGATATTACTGCGGTACCTGCAGGCGTAACGCCCTCAACGTAATTTTAGTAGCGCGTAATCGAATCCTCCGATCTCGAAAAGTATAGCACGACCATAGCAACGATTTGCTGAAGTCGATTCCCTGTATACGGAACACGCTGTGCGCAGTGCACTATGAAAAGTCTTGGCTGTAGGGTGAGGACGAGTCATGGGGCGCGTACTCTGTTACACGCCAGCTCGCGTTAATCTGCTTGTTGGACAACATTGTGGCGAGAGGAAACATTGGCGTCAGCCTTTCGGTGCCACCCTGGTGCATTTCACATTTAGTATTTCGCTAAACCTATTGTTGTACTAGCGTACAGCGCGGATAATCTCACACGCCGTATATTGTCTTGCGCTGCTCAACACACCGTACGACGTCATCTTCTCGACCATCATATTGTCCGTCACAATCACTCGCTTATCTAATTCGGAATGAGACAAGTACTTGAATTTGGCTGAATCAAACTGTCATAAGGTGCGATGCTTTCCACGAAGCCCTTGCGGAAAACATCCACCCATCCGCGCTATAACTTGTGTCGGATGTGCCATAATCTGAACCCGCGTGGCCATTCTAGCTCTGTCTATAGCACAGAATCTACAGAGGGAGTCCTTGCGAGGTTGTCTCTTGTCTTAGATGCGTTTGACCTGTCAAGAACCGGAGATCCAAGAGAAGGTGGGTGTCGCTACTGCAGTGTCTTATGCCAAGCGCTTGACGCATTCTTTGACGGTTGGAGAGGGACCAGACAAAGGGTCAATGTCGACATCAAGGAGAAAGGTACTATCAAAGTTGGACTTGACCAAGAGAAGTGGAGAGGTGAACTCGTGAAAATTTATACGACTAGATGTAGGTTTACTTCCAAAGTGGACAGATTGCTGCTCCTAATGCGAGCGGCCACGAGTTTTCCCTTTGATAATTTGTAGATATCTGTCAACATATCACTAACAACCTCTAGCATCCCGCAGTTGGCCAACTCTTGGAACCGCCCACCGAATTCCGTTGAATTCTGGTTCAGACGATACTTTCAATTTTGCGAGGAGATGCATTCAGGACTGCCTTACGAATGCAAAACATGGAGCGTGCAATCTACCTCGAAAGTCATCTACATCCGCACCAAAGCGCTTGCTTGACGTTGGGCGTGTAACTGCTCCCATCCGTCTGATCGATACTCAGGGGAAGACGTTGGAGTACGCGGCGCTCTCTCACTGTTGGGGAGCGGGCCCGTCCCTCACGACCACGAAGGCAAATTGGAAGAGTTTGTCGTACGATATTCCATTCAATTCTCTACCTCCATTATTTCAAGATGCCATCATCATTACAAGGCAGCTGGGACTGCGCTATATCTGGATCGACTCACTCTGCATTATACAAGACTCAGCCCGCGATTGGGAGACCGAATCTTTCAAGATGGGAAATATCTACGAAAACAGTTATATCACGATATCAGCAACAGCTTCGGCTGACGGAAGTGCCCGTTGTCTACGAGAACGAGAGAAGCCGATAAAGCTCACTTTTCAGAGTACGACAGGCAGTTTGGCAGAGATACGCGCAAGAAGAATCGAAGATCACCATCCAAGCAGTAAAGGAGAAAATCCGGCAAACTTGATTGGCCCATTGACCACAAGAGCCTGGGCACTGCAAGAGCATGTTCTTAGCACGAGGATCCTCCATTACTCAAATACAGAGTTGCTCTTCGAATGCAAAACGTCTTTCCGCTGTGAGTGCTCACCTTCGCGAAAAGCGCTGCCTACCACTCCTGCATTGATTCCAAAAGCGACAATGAAGTTGAACAGGCATCCCGAAGCGGTATGGGATGCCTGGCATCGCGTCGTAGAGCAGTACTCTCGGAGAAACTTGACCGTCCGGAATGACAAATTACCAGCAATATCGGGCATTGCTGGCAAGATTCAGAAAGCCACATCGTCAAAATACATTGCTGGACTTTGGGAAGGAAACCTTGCATTCGATCTTCTTTGGTCGACGTCTACAGCCGCGATGCCCGACGCGCATTATTTCTCATTGGACAAATACCGAGCTCCTACGTTTTCGTGGGCAAGCCTGGATGCCCCTGTGTCTTTCACGTCCCCGGACGAGGACGAACGCCACGCCATTGTGCCATTAACCACCCTGGTCTCTTCATCTGTCTCGATCATCGGTTTGAATCCACTTGGTGCTCTTTCCGATGCAACAATTAACGTCCTCGGGCCTACAATGCATACAACACTGCTCTCTACCCAAAGAGAAGGCATATGGCAGTATGTTCTGCTCATAAAGGGTATCAATGCGATCACTATACAGAACGATTGTCTCCTCGTGGAGGACGCGGTGAGTAGTGCCTCCGGCTACGCGGAACAGGCCATCCGAAGAGCGAAATGCGGCGATGTTCCCCAGGATTTCAAAACATCTGTGCTTTGCTTGGGCATCGCACGGTATGACACATGGATTGCGGGTCTCGTTCTCGGCCTTGCACGTCGAGAACCAGATTGCTGGAATCGCTTGGGGAGCTTCGCGGCGGGCACTGAAATCCTTCAAAGTGCAAAGGAGGCAGAGGTCCAAATTGCATGAAGGCGCCACTTGAAACGTGACAAGGCGCGATCATGGCAATCGGCTAACCCAACACGGTGTGTCACGTGTGATCTCCTTCTAGCGAAACGTTATGAAACAAATGCAATCATACTGCCGAACTTTCCACCATTGAACTTTGGAAGCGCTTGCCACAAAAAGGAGAGCGGATTTCCCGACTCCACCCGTTCAATAAACATACGGCACCGTGTCCGCCATGCCACCTGTGGTCGGGCCAGAAGCCCTGGGCCTGGAACTGCATGGCACGATGCGTCATTTTAATGCCAGCCAGCTATAAGACGGTTGTCTTCCGAAGCGTGCCCATCTCTTTCTCTCCACGGGCTTCTGAACCATTCCGTTTCTGTCACTCTTTTAGGATCGCTGGTCGTTCGTTTCTTGTCACTCTTTTTGTATATCTGACCCGACTGCACCATGTTGCACTCGACTTTCACTCTTTCCCTCTTCGCTGCCGTGGTGTCGGCGGCGCTTTCTGAGAGCAGCCTAGAGACTCATGTTGGGTCTCTGTCGCTCTCGTCTAGCTTCAGCCCAGTCAAGGACGCCTACTGGACGGGCTACCCTCACCATCGCCGCACACCTTTCGCTGTTTCACCGGACGGCAAGTCTGCTTACCTCGCCTACCTAGATGCTAGCGAGACCGACGTGCACATCCAGCAAGTCGACCCTTCCACTTTCGCTGCAGTCGGTGATGCTGTCACCGTGACCGGTGGTAAGGAAGCTGGTGGACTTGTAGCCCACAACGATGGGTTCGCCCTTCTCACCAACGAGGCTGTATCTGGCGTAACAGATCCAGTCGCAGTTCTCTACCGCTATGCTTCCGGGAAGCAGCCCTGGAAGACTTATCTTGGTGGCCCAGATGTCGAAAACAGCAGCGGCCACACTGCCTCTCCTGACCTGAATGGTGACCTTGCTTATTCTGAGACCGCGAAGACGTACGGTGCCTACTTTGTCGTCACGGCTTATGATGGATCTGCCAGTGGCCACTTCGGTGACACTATCCAGTATGTCTCCGATGATGGCTCCCTAAAACAGATAGCCGGCGCTACTAGCAACGGATTTGGATGCTCCCATAACACTGGTATTGCTTTCGAGGCCGCCGACGAGGCTCCTTTTGCCAGCATCTGCGCCGAAGACCAAGGAAACATCTGGCTGAACACAGAGACCCAGTACATGTCTGGTGTCCGCATCTCAAACGAGAACGTCACCAACGGTGCGTCGAACGAGGCCATGGGTGGAATGAGTGGTTCGTACAGCAATCTTGCGCGATTCGTTGACAGCGACGAATACATCTTCACCTGGGTCTCTAAGGGTGCTAAGGATCTCACCACTAACGACTGGCTTGGTGCTCCGTACACCCACTCTGTCAACCGTACCGCCAACCGCAACGTCGCCATCGCACGCTTTTCAGACAAGAAGACTCTCATCGGTGAGGAGGCTACCCAGGAGCTTGGTGGTTCCGGCGATGACCAAGTCAACTGGATCACCACTGGTACTGCTGATCACTCCAACGCTCACGTTGCTGCTTTCGACGGTAGCAGTGCCCTTGTCACCTGGGAGGAGATCGCCGAGCCCAACTGCCCGCTCGTTGCTTTCGGTTGTGAAGGCACTTTCACTGGCTCCTACTTCCAACTTGTCAACAACGGCGAAAAGGTCGGCGAGGCCGTTAAGAGCACCAACGTCTACGTTGCTGGCGACATGGTCACCATGAGCGATGGCAGGATCTGCTGGCCTTACGTCGATATGGACTGGAGCCTTAACGCTGCCAGCCAGGGCTGGTTCAAGAGGGCAGACAGTGTCTCAGAGATTAGCTTTGCTTGCATGAGCAACGGTGGGTCTGGATCTGGCTCTGGCAGCTCTTCTTCCGCTGTCGCTTCCTCTGCCCCTGCCACCTCTGCTGCTCCAGCCGCCTCAAGCAAGGCCCCTACTACATCGGCTGCCCAGTCTTCGGTCAAGGCTCCTGTATCGAGCGCGGTCACTGCTGTCGATGAGGTAGGTGTTTCTACTGCCGCCCCTATCACCGAGACCTCCGCTGCTGTCCCTGCCGCATCCTCCACCGCTGCTGCAGAAGATGCCGATAGTGCGTTGCCATCCCTGATCTTCGAAAGCTCTGGTGCTCCTGCAGCTTCTTCCCCTGCTGCCAGCTCAAGCAGTGCCGCCGCCGCTACTCCTGCGCCCACCACCACTACCTATGACGCTTTCCAGAGCTCAATCCTTGTGCAGTCTAGCACAGCTTCCGGTCAGCCTACGTCTTCGGTCGCTACGGCTTCGCTCCCGGCCTCACTCATTGATTCCTTGGCGCCGGAACCCACCATTATCTCTAGCTTCGAGGTCTGCGCACCTGTCGCCACCACAACGGTCGTCCAGAAGGAGGTAGTCACCGTGGTCAGTACACACCGTTCATTCGTAGAAGAAGTCAGCTAACAATCTCAGACTGTCACGCCCTCTTCCGCTGTCCAGCCTGTCGAGCCCAGCGCACCCGTTTCCTCTGGATCCCCAGAATCACCTGTAGCCACCCCCGAGACGGGCTTCAGCAGCCCCCCATATCCTATCCCATCAGGCACCGGCCGCCGTCCTCAGCATCAGCCATACCCTACTGGTGCATCCCCAAGCGGTTGGTTCCCATTCCCCAGTGGCGGCTTCAGTGGCCGTCCTCGTCCCACGGGCTACTTCCCGTTCCCTAGTGGCGGCTTTGGCGGTCGCCCCACTGGCGGCTTCCCTGCTCCCAGCGGATTCCTCACTCAAACCAAGCCCGCAACCGAGGCCGCTGTGTCTACCACAGTTGCCTCATCGTCGGCGGCTCCCGCTGTTCCCGTCTACGGTTCGTACTAGACGAGCTTTGATGCACATCGCATCATTCGTAGAGATCGGTAGTCTACTTGGTCCAAGGACCTCACTTTCTATCTAAGGCATTCGTGCCTTCCAAATCTCGTTCTTGTATATATATTTACCTGTTGGGTAGGCTTAGGACCTACACCAACTTAAACATGATCGATGATATCATCAGCGAATTCATTTGTACAGCGTTTGAGCGATCCATAATATTTGTCCTAGTGATATACGTTTCTATTCAGGCTACTGCACACGGGTCATTGAGACCACCCCTTCAACTGATTCTTCATTAGACTGGATGAGTCTCACATTCTTGCCTTAATGGTTAAACTCGCTGCTGACAGCCGTCTTGCACCATCCCCACAGTCCGGTAGGGCCAACATATGAGGAAGTATTCCAAAGAGCTGCTACTAGGGTAAGGTTCAATTTGGTGCGGCTATGTGAAACAGACCCAGCTTTCACGAAGATTATGTTCTCCCAGCTCAGTTGAACGTTTGACGAATAGCGTTCTAAAACTCACCCCATGACATGCTTTTGAGTGTATTCCGAAGATCGCAGCGCCATCTCACTTCATCGTCAACCATTTCGAGCTTGTTCCTCCTCGTATGAATCAGATGGGAATCTATGATGAAGGACAGCGTTGTTGTTACAAGATATAGATGGGTGCCACTCTTGAAGCACAGAGAGTTCATATGCCTAAATTCATATCTGAATAAGTGCTTCGATAGGTAGAGGTGGCGATGTGCGGTGATGGACCACTAGTGGCTTTTGATTGGAGTAAGTGAATTCGACAAGGACAGGGAAAGTAGGAGCGTACCAGCCGACATAGGCTGTACTAATGTAAAGAAAAATTAGTGGGTGAAGCCAACTTGACGGTATTAGTCGTAGCAAAGTAAAATGTCTTAGATTTATCGGTGTGACGGTGTACTCTAGGCAATATGTACAATGAATATTCCAGACATGTAACTAACGTTAACAGTATCTGAAGGTCTGTACGATTATCGTGATTCGATTATAGGGACTAACAGCCTTAGCCATACAATGATTTGGTGTTGCCTAATGAAGCGCCTTAGTCATCGATGCCCACAACGCGCATCTTAAGGAGGTCATTCGCGATGATGGTATCCTGGAGTTTTTCTAACTCTTCCATGTCCCACTTTCCATTCACAAACCGTCCACTCAGAAAAGCAGCTCGCGGAGTCGAAAGATATACGCCTGTAGCAGCGGCAAGCTCCAGCGTATCTTTGAATAAAGCTTGCAGCCACTCCGGTGTCTCATTTGCGATGCCAGTGCCTGGAATACCTCCTGGGTGGTATGCGATTGCAACAACGCCTTGTTCAGCATGTTCCTTGTGAATGAACTCCGTGAATCTGTTCAACGCTGATTTGGAGGTTTGATAGGAACTTAACCCGGCTACTGTAACGTACGAAGCACGGGATGACACGTTCAGTACCACGCCAGCTCTGCCTTTGAGGCTACGCAGCCACATTTGAGTGGCAAGATACGTTCCTTTGACGTTGACTTCCTGTTAAGTTGAGCTATGATAAACGGGACAACAATACACGACTCACGAAAGCAGTCCACCACAGGTCAACGTTTCCTTCTTCTACTGTCGCATCTTGGCCGTAAGCCCCAGCGTTATTGACGAGGATATCAACGTGTCCGGATTTTGTGAAGAGATTCTCCACCGACTTTGGGTCAGCGATATCCGTCGGCACAGATATCACATTAACTGGTAGCTTAAGGGCATCAATTTGTGACTTGCTCTGTTCGAGTGGCTGAAGGCGTCGACCAGCGAGTACGATCTGAGTAGCTCCCGCGATTGCGAAGTATCTCGCCATGGTCTGAGCGAGAAGTCAGTCCTTTGTCTCTGGTAAAGTAAAAACTACAACACCTACTTCGCCAATACCTGTACCTCCGCCGGTGATAAGAACGCTTTTCCCATTGGCAGCACCTTTTGTTCCGACATATGGTGATATGAAGTCGTAGACATCATTCTTTGATGATTCGATAGGTAGCTTAAATGCAGCCATGTTGGCAGCCTAGAATAAAGAACTCGTTATTGTGGAGCGGTTTGAATTTCCGGAGGTGACTTATATTCCCGTGTACTTCTACGTGGATGCTGCGGCGTTAATCGGAGTCGGGGTTACGTGCATTTTCTCGTCCGGATCAACAAAATAAGGCGCAATCTGACCGCGATGGTTTCTCTATCATTGATTCGTGCCGCTATCTTGAGTCACAAAAATAAGCGGAGGACTTATGGAAATTTCTCCGAAACATATGAATAAAGTATTTGCCCGTGAAGCAAGGTGAGCTAAAAGGTGAAGTTGAAAAATTAGCCTCGACATTTGGATTGTGTTCGCGGCAGTTGTCGGATAGCACCAGGTTCACATCCATAAGTCTTATTCGGAAGGCTAAAGTAGCCAGTTTACTTCCATTCCTTATGTCATCGAGCTCATCGAACAGCATGGGTAGGTTTTCCGAAAACGAGCCAAGGGTCTCTACATTGCTGGGACACACAGATCACGCAAATCCTTTTTTCATTTCCACTGTATTCGTTCTAATTGGAAAAGAATTACCTTTGACCTGCACCGGCTATAGTTCAGACGAATCAAACATACGTAGTAGAGGGGAGTGAGAATGACATCATATACACCTCCTAAACTTAGCTTAGTGTGGCCATAGCATCTGTCACAAGCCTCCGAATCATTTTCAACAGTCGTCGTCTTGCACGGCATCTTCATGAATCTATGTTCGCGATCTTTTAGAAGCGCAAAACCTGTTGACAGGGGTCTTCTGGCCCTATTGGTCAGGCACTAGGCATACATTGGTCTCACCGCTTACCGGAGTCCTCGGGCACACTTACACTCAACAATCAACTTGTTTACCTGCTTCTATATGATCAACTATGTACAGTTCTTTTGACAACACCACGAAGGTATACAGGCTCTGAAACACTGCTATTCAGAGTGTCGATCTTTCACTTGTTACCTGCTTCTCCAGAAAGCACCTCCCTAGCTCTTGCCGCTCAGTCTCTCATGATACCTTATCGCGAACGTACAACGCACCTCTCTATAAATCACTTTTATAAGCGCATGGCATGTCGACTCTACCGCTTCAGCTTCAAATTATCTCAGACTTACATCTCGAGACTCCACTCATCTCACCATCATATACAACATTCAAGCTTGATGTGCAAGCCAACAATCTCTGTTTACTTGGAGACGTCGGCCTAGTCAAGGACAATGCTCTTTTTGTGTTTCTTCGAGCCGTTCTGGAGCAATATAGAGGATGCCGCATCTTCTACATCATGGGAAACCATGAGGCTTATCAGATGTCGTATGAGACGACTGTCCAAAAGTTGCGCGACTTCGAGTCAGAGGCAAGGTCTGATTTTGGTGCCCGCTTCATATTACTTAATCGAGATCGCTATGATCTAAACGGTTCCACCACCATCTTCGGCTGCACGTTATGGAGCGCGATCTCTACCGAGCAGGCTAGCGAAGCGCAGCTGCGGCTTACCGACTTCAACGAGGAGCGAGGCATTCGTGGATGGACATTGGACGATCATCTACTTCGACATCAACAAGACACTGAGTGGCTCAACGCCCAAGTACGGGAGATACAAGAGAAAGAACCTCATCGACAAGTGGCTATCCTTACACACCACAGCCCAACTGTAGACCCAAGAGCCGTTGATCCTAGGCATCGGAACAGTACGTTATCAACATGCTTCGCCACAGACCTGTCCACCGAGATTTGCTGGACGTCTCCTGTAGTTAAACTGTGGGCATTTGGACATACGCATTACAACTGCGAGTTCCGCGATGAGGGCACGACAAAGTTGGTGTTGGCAAATCAGAAGGGCATCGAGCGACTAGGGGCAGCTCGAGGCTTACGAAGGTTTAGAACTACTCTAGTTGAGGTTGATAGCGCAGAGTGGAAAATAACCAAAGTCCCGAACGAGAAGAAAGTGAAATCTGACACGAGCATTGGAGAACAAGAAAGGAACCACGATTTGCAGTCGAAAGCGCGCGAGATCAGCACGAAAGTTGAAAACGCAACGCCGAAGCGTACACTACTCCAGAGGGCAGCTAATCGAATTAGAGCTCTTAGAGGAGTAGGAAAATATTACAGCTGAGGTTGTGTTTGATATAGCTTTGAGTCAAGTCTATAATCCGAACGTGTAACTTTTTCTTCTCTTTCCGAACATAGTAAATGCCACGGTACACTCACTTCCATTCCATCACCGAACGAATTCGCTGAAACATGCTCGGCCATGTACATACCAGCTCAAGTTCAATGCGGAAGTAAGCGCACCACGCACTCTTTTATGCATTCTCTTGAATTACGCACCACTAGACTCCGTTATCTAGAGGTACTGAAATTATGATCTCCTCATTAGGCAATTTAATGCTCGAAATAAAGTGTTAGGCTGAGAAGAAGTATCATATGTGTACGAGGAACGTCAAGGCGGAACGGAGGACAGCACACAAGTACCGTTCTGTTCACGAGATTTGTGTTAACACGGTCTGATCCCAAGGTGCACGGCGCAAGCATATCCTCTGAAAGAAGTAGTCGAAAGCCTGCTCATTCGGCTTCTGGTAAGGCTGCATGTCACGCCCTTGCTTTCCCTTCGTGAAGGGTGCGGGTCGGTGCTTTCCGAAGCCCCGCCCCAAAGCTCGTCTCCGCCTGCCGTACTCGCCATAAGAGCGGCCTGCATCTTCTAATTACGCGACAACGATACTGTCAAGCCTTCTCTCTAGAAGTGAATACATTATACTAGTGAGACCAGAGCCCTCCATGGATGGGTGTAGGATCCGTGTCTTTCCAGTATGCCGCCAAGGGTCAGAGATGGGCACGCTCGCCGGACACTGAAGGCTTGCGTCATCTGCCACAAAAAGAAGGTGCGCTGTGATATCGACGAAGTCTCTGGGGATGTCTGTACACCATGCGCAAGAGATGATTACGAGTGTGTTCCTCGAGAAAGGAAACGGAGACGCTTCACCTTTTCACCGTCACCACCTAGTCGGCGACACGCCAAAACGCAAAGCTGGGATGCCGCAATACCTAACAACATACAAAACACAGTTCCTGTGTCTCGTCCTAGTATCGATACTAGATCAATAAAGGGTGCAAAGCCCGAGGATGGAATCGAACAGCGGGTTTCGGGTAGCACTAGCTTCAGTGGCGATTCTCCTTTACTTGGACAACCAACGGAACCCGGTTATCCAACGCCTAGCCAAAGTGGCTCTAAGGATATGCTAGAAACGACCCGTATTGTTCCTCCAAATCATATTAGCTACCTTGGCCGTCTGGAATATTTGCGTAACGATGTGCCTGTGAATGATGATACAGGACTGCCAGATAAGATACCTCGCAAACTGTCAGATACCGATATTATGATTCTGAAAATTCAGCGTGTTGAGGAGCTGCCACCCCCAACCATACGTGACTCTTTAATGGACGCTTTCTGGATTCGTTGCTATCCTTGGACACCGGTAGTTGAACGCGAATGGATTGATGGAAACCGAGGCTCACTCCTCTTGCAACATGCTATGTTACTGGCGGGAAGCCGAGTCAGTGCACAGCACAAGCATTACCCGCCCGTTGAATTCTATAAAAAAGCAAAGGTGCTTTTTTGGATGGGAGCCGAGCAGGATCCTATCATCACCATTGCAGCAACTCTACTTCTGCATTGGTGGAACCCTGAAGGTCCGGAAAGTGTGTCAATCGATACTAGCTGCTTTTGGCTGCGTGTCTGCATCGGTCTGGCGTATCAAGTCGGTTTGCATCGAGAGCCTACAGGCAAGCCAGATGCTGGGCTCAGGAAAAGAATCTGGTGGTCGCTCGTTGTCCGAGACTGTTTGATAAATGCAGGGCATGGTAGACCGAGAGCGATTGATCTGAAGCTTGCAGACGTCTCACCAATATCGACATCAGACTTTGACAATGCAATTCTGCAGACCAGCGTCTTCTCGTCATACGTTGGCATATCTTGTATATTGGGTAAGCTACCTAGCACCGTGCTAAACCTTTGAACATAATTTACTGCCTGAGGTGAACATACAAAGATTGATAGTCTTCAATACCTCTTGTGGTTATTATGAACAATTTCTAGAAAATATTCAGCTGACAAGTGTAGGCGATATGACACAGAGCTACCTTCGCAAGCATGGGCTGCAAGAGCACAAAAAGTCGTTAGAGGACCGCCTTTTCAGATGGTTGAAGACGCTTCCAGATCATCTACAGCTTTGTCATCCCACAGAAGGCAGGCCGCTCAAGGACTACAACATCGAAACGTGGCAGCTACATATACAGTATTTTACCGTGGTGGTTATTCTTAACCGGTCGCCTGATGGTAACCCGTCGACAGCCTCATTGTTAGCATCGTCTTTCATTGCAGGTATATTCGCGGACATGATGACCCGAGATCAGCTGCAGTACCTTGGTCCTATATTTACATTCTACTGCCTAACAGCAGGCATGGCTCAGCTGTCATGCTACCGCTACTCTGGGATTGTCAACATTGCTGAAAGCAATCTAGCAGTTTTGAAACGCGCACTCGAAGATCTTGGCAAAAGATGGCCTACCGCCGTGGGAAGCTTGAAGCACCTGATGGATGTGCGTGAGAAGGTGATACAGCGGCCATCGTTAGGGCAGTTCCCTGACGTGAGCCTCCCTGCGACCACTGCGCAATTCTTTTCAGATTTTGGTCCTGACCTTTGTCCGATGTGGCTCCCTATTCATCAACGACTTCCCCAAAGTATGAACATTGCATCACGAGAGCCTCGAGAGCTTGAAACGGCTGGTATCCTTCAAGGGCTGCGCACACCGTCAACTCAAAGTGTTGATTTAGGCCTATTAGTACAACAACAGACGCTGAACAATCAGGTCACCGTTGACCCGACGCTGGAACCGACCATGCTGCAGCCACAAGAATGGTTCGGCCCGTATGGTGGAATGGGAAATTGGTTGATGATAGATTGGGATCAAGGACTCGGATGGTGAAATCGCCCGCCGACATTCTATTGGGAGCCTTGTTTGTCTAGGACTGCGAAGGTTCGTTGGCCTTTTGTTGCGAAATGAGCACGTGATCTTTCATCACGTGATGTCTTCTTTTGTATCTAGTACAGTTTCAGATCCTGATCGCCTATTTAATAGGCCAAGCTCATCTGATCTCTCCTATGTAGCAATAAATCAATTACTGCTCGCTGGGCCGAGCTTTCCAATCGTAGTTACCTCAACACCTTTTCATCTATCGAAGATAGCAGTGAGCCCTTAGCATTGCACCTTGAACTAACGCCATTTCGCTCTAGCGTCGGTTCGCTTATGGTCACTCAGTGACTCTGGGAATCTCCCAGGGGAACATGTAATAGCCTGTAGAGGTCACTGAGGCCATTGGGAGATGTGCTTTGATGCCGTTGTGATGGTGAATTCCAAAAAGTGATTTCTCGCTGTGTGTCGTAGTTTTTGTCGTGACGAATAAGAGACGGTGGAGGCTGAACGCTTGGAGCTCTTGTCAACTGATAAGTGATAATCACGTGGTGATAAGCACCTGCTCGCGTAGGAAGATGGGAGGCTGGTGGCGCGTGCTGTCCTGTTTGGCAAAATATCAGTCGCCAATCAGCAAGAATTAGGTTATCAACCTGTCCAAAAGCCGCCCGCTCTTGCTAATGTAGCAGAGCTTCACGAGCTGCCGCATCTCTAAGCGAGACACTTCGCATGTTTTTTAGTCACGTTTCCACCGGACGGAACGTTCACACTTGGTCCTAGGCCATTCCATACTCGAAGTTATGAGCGTCCAATCTATACACTCGTCGAGAGAGCTAATTCCTGGATTCCACGCCCAGGCAGTTTATGAGATACAACCAGGAGATAGGAATGCCATTCTCCGAATCAGCGCTTATCACCGTAAGGACTTTGACCTCGCAGTCATATGGTTTTCACCAAGCGCCCACACGGACATGCTCACGTCTACATTGCCCATCATTAGCCAGCCAACTGCTTCGCTTGGAGAACTCGACAGACTGCCTCTCGAACTCGTCAACAGGATCTGTCTAGAACTGGACGTTGCGTCATTGTTTCGCTTCCGCCAGACCAACACTCGAGCACGACAGATAGTCGCCGTACTTCACGAATACCGCATCGTCACCACATATGCGATTAATACTCTCTGTGCACTGTTGCGAACAAGATCGGCTCCAGCCGTCACACTGCTAGACTTCTATCGCCTTCTCTGCACGCAGAGCTGCTCGCTCTGTGAAAGCAAATACGGTAATCTTGTTCACTTGCCGCTCTGGATCCGATGCTGCTCAAGCTGCCTCAGACAGGATTCGGCTGAGATTCGGGTTGCGACTTTGAATTCCGTCAAACGGATTCTCAAGCTATCAAGGAAATCCCTCAGGAAGCTCACGAAACTCACGACTCTACCGGGTATATATACTATGGATGAGCGTCCACGCTCGAGTCGCGTGACTATCGTTTCCATAACATCCGCCTTATCAGTATACCGCGAAGAGCATTCTAGAGTGGAAGCGTCACAAGCTATGATCAAGCAACTCAACACACAACGGATCCTTGCTTTCATGGCCTGCTGTGCGTTGCCAAGCTTCTATTTGCGGACTGGTCAAGCTCAGAACGGAGTGTCCTGTGCCGGCTGTCAAGTTGCTCTAGAGGAGAAAATTACTACCTTTACAGGAGGTTGGGTAGGCGAAATGCGCGAGCGCGATGTTGTTTATTCACATAATAGTTTTCTGGAGCATTTTACACACTGTGAACAAGCCCAGCTGCTGTGGACTAGTAGTAATGGCGGAACAAGGCAACCGCCAAAGCTGCCCTACAGCTGCCAAAAAGGCGGTTATTTCAGGCATAGGGAATGAAAAAGGATGTCGCTTGAGATGGCAAAAAACTCCACATATCACCCCTTGATCGAATTTTTCAACTCAGGATGTATCAGAGGTTATGGACTAGACGCTGTTTACTAGTGTAATTGATAAACAGGTAGTAAGAACACCTGTATATAGTTACCAATAATAACTAGTTGTATAATCTGTACAATACTCATTGTATCCCATATTCCACCTTCTGCGACGAAGTTCAAATTTCAGAGGGCAATGTGGAACCCGAGCTATTCTTCCAGCCGCATTGATACAAAGATTTGGCGATGGCTTCAAGCTGCGTTACCATTCTGATCGTAGTATTTGACTGGCGCATCTGGCTTGGCCAAATGCCTTGAGCAATAATTGACTGAGTCCTTGCCAAATCTCTTCTCGATTGGTTGACACTTTACGTTGGTGCCCCGCCGACCCTCACATTGAACAAATTCCATCTCTTGTCTGCAGCCACATGTGTACTGGATAAAGTAAGAACGTGCACATCTCTGTTCGTCTGTATCAAGTTAGTTGTATCCTTCTATTGCGCAGGGCGGGCAACCTACTTCTCTTATGTCTACTGTGCGGCTAATAGTGGAAGAACTCGGATGGCTTGAATCGCAGGGTTGAGGTTGATTGTAAGACTCCCGAGAAGTAGTTTTATAAAATGAGTAGCCTTTGCCCTAGACGCGTCGAGAGGATGAGAAGCAAGCGTCAACTACAGGCGCTGAGGCCCACCACACACAATTACCGCTCCGTTCGACTAGTCTTCTCTTATGTGTTTAGGAGGAAATGGACAAATAATGAACCATCACTTGAGCATAACGTTAAGTCTGTCGTGGGATTTGCTGACCGTTAATCTTGTTGGGGTTGTGGTTCAAGGCGCCTACAGCTACCAGGTTCTTTTCTTCACTAAAGCCTTGGCGCATAAGCCGCATATAACTTACTCGATGGTCGGTGTTGCCTAATCACACATGGAATAGTAGCCTTACGCGCGTGGGTGTTGTGCACGGGCCTCCTCACTTGAAATAACGCGATGTGGTGTGGTGGCGTTTGTGCCATACCAACGTCTGTCCGTGTCAAACCCACTTTTTTAGAGCACGTTAAGCGCGCTAGGTGTTACGACCCTTCGTAGACCCTTCGACCTGTTGAGTAATTCTATGTGGTTTAGTATTTTGTCGTTTGACACTGCTCCGACTAAAGTCAACGTGTCAGCCCCTAACCTGCAAATTACCCTCAACTTCAGAAGCATATAACAACATGCAATTGGACCAATCTTCGATGAATCCGTCCATATTGTCGATGGAAGTTGATGACGACAATGAGAGCGAGAGCGAATATCGAATCCGGATTGGAAACAAAGTCAAATACCTTAAGATCGCAGCAGCCACCTTCGACAGAGATACACTGTCCTTTCCTCTGGCCTCTTTGCCATTGCTGCCTTACAATGACGACAATTGGACTGTCGCACACATTTCTCGAGACCTTGAGACAGGTGAATTGAAGTCCAGAACGTGTGGCATAACACCCAGGTTGATGTACTCGACTTAGACAGAACGGAACGCCTGACAGCCACCACCTTTGAGGCTGTGGTACACGGAACGACAGACTCAACTACCAAGATAGTAGACACGCTTCCACTTCGGGCCAAGATAGTCGCAAAGATTGCACGATTCGAGTGGGAGATCCCTCGTGTCGAGCGGGAAACTCGCGCATACCAAATACTACAGCAGAAGGATCCAGCACTTGCGCCACGATTCTTGGGTCACATTCGAGAGGGGGATCGAGTGATTGGCATATTACTTGAGAAGTTGGAAGACAGGAGGAATGCAGTCATCAGTGATCTGCACGATTGCGAAATGGCTTTGGACAGATTTCACAAGCTCGGTCTTTTACACGGTGATGTAAATCGGTACAACTTCCTTGTCAATAACGATGGGGTCAAGCTCATTGATTTTGAGCGTTCTCAGGAAAATGCTACGGAAATTTCGAGAATGCTGGAAATGCAAAGTCTACGAACTGAGCTTGATGACCGGTCTGGGAGAGGTGCGGGATTTGTATTCGTTAGCTAGGAAGCTTAAATGGAAGCACTGGTCACCTCTGCCAAGCTGTGTCTTTCCTCCACAGCAAACAGTGGCAAAATAAGTCGTTTCAAAATTTAGGAAATCCAGTTAAATACTTTATTGCGGTGTGTGGTGTGTAAATAGTCGTGTGATGTCGACTTGTGCCTAGAAGCCTTTGGTGCGAGTCAAGAGGAAGCGCAAAGATCGTGTTGCAGAACCTTGGCTTCTATACTATGAGTACCGTCTTCGTGACGCGAAGCAGATGGTGAATTATTGAACAAGGATCATAAGTCTAGCACTCGGCTCCTCGTTGAAGGTTTTATGTGTCAAGTGCGCCGTTTTCGGTCTATCGACATGCCTCAAGGTGGGACGGTAAAAGTAGCTCTCAGTGTCATACAGCCCCAGTTGAAATCCTATGCCTTATCCAACTGGAATAGACCTTGCTTAACATATCGGCTAGCTATCTTCGTTGTAAGCCCGGGACTGATTATGAAAGAAGTAATTTCGTATTCATACCACGTCGCTAGCGCCTTGAGAATGTCTTTCTGGTGCTTGGATAGAATATGGCGCAAATGGTTGTTGATGGGACGTAGAGAATGAAATCGGGATGAGAAAAATACATGGAACCAGTCTCGTCTAGACACACAGTACCAGTACATACATCAACTGCCCTAGCATCTCACCATCCCATTGAGCTGCTCCTCGGCTCTAGAACAGTCCGCATTCACATACAACATCCGCACAGTGCACACTCAAACTCACAACACGCCAGCCTTTGCTTGAATCTTTCATCAATTTGGTATACCGATTAATTATCCGCTCTAGCAACCTGCAGCCTAACCAACCGATCCATATTCAACAACCACTTCTCCGCAAAGCCCCTGTCTGTAAATCTCTCTGCAGACTTTCTCGCCCTCTTCCGCGTCGCCAATGTCTCCTCCTTGTTCAATGATAACGCCTTGCGGAAACCTTCGGCGTATTCTTCAACCGTGGAAGCGTGGAAGCCTGTGTCGGGGTTAGAATCACGGAGTTTCAGAACATCGAAGAGAAGGGTAGAGTGCCTTACCAGTAGGTTGCCCTTCAATAGGAATGACGATATCCAGCTTCGGGCCCCCGGAGTCGTTGACTACAGATATGAGACCTGCAGCCTGGTACTCCACAACTCCGATGCCAAAGTGCTCGTTCCACATGCCGTTCACGCCAACACTGGCTTTGCCCATCCAGCCCAGCATCTGCGGCCATGTTGCGTCACACACGAATTCGACATCATCTTTAATATGCAGCTCATGCGCTAACAACCTCAGATTGTACACGCGAGTCGCATCGTCTGAATCGCGCACAGAACCTATTAGGACCAGCTTCGGGCGTTGCTCTGGGTAAGACGGCAGTTTCGGATTCGAACTGATGAACTTGGCAAATGCTTGCAGGATGAGTGTGTGGTTCTTCTCTGGACGGAACTGCGCAATATAGAGCAAGTAGGGGCCGCGCTGCTTCTCGCTTTCTTCCGAGACGGCGATCTCGGTTTCTAGCTCTTCCACCGCAACAGGTGGGAATACGACATCGATGTCGTGATCAGTTGTCTTGTTCCTTCGATTGCGATACGGACTCCACAGGGACTTGATGTGGGCCTGTGTCCAAGTCGAGTTTGTCATTACGACGTCGATGGTGCTGCCGACTTTGCTGTAAAGCGCAGCAAAGAGGTTCCAGTACTGGCGTTTGATCACGCCACGGTAGCCTTGACCCGCCCCTGCGTTTACTCCTTGGCCTCCCACATGGAGGGAGTCGAGCATGTCAGTGGATATGGTGGGATAGTGGACGTATGCGCCGGTTGGGACGGATGGGAAGAGGAGGTTGGAGAAGGCGAGCGAGAAGGCATAGCCCATTGTGTCGACGAAGATATCTGGGACTAGCAGCGTGAAAGCATCGTAGGCAAGGAGGACGGAGCCTATTGACTGGCCCAGAAGTGTGAAGCGTGGCCATGTGCTCGCAAGGACGTAGTGGCGGGTAGTGAGGTAGAGGAAATGCACGGTCGGTGGATGGAGGTGGATGTTGAAGCGGTCTTTAACGCGCTTGAGTATTGTGGCCTTGTCGACGTCGTGGTCGCCCGTGTAGACTACGCAAACAGCCTCTGGCCAGCGCTTCTGGGTTGCGCGGATGGCGGCCCAGAGGACTCGCTCCCCACCGCCTCCTGCATTGCTGTGCACCAGTATGTGAGCTACCGTATCTTTGGCACCTAGTGCAGCAGGCCTACCAGAACGGGTGGAAGAAGCCCACGATGCCACTCCAGTCCTTGTCCGCCTTGCCGCCGTTCACCGCGCTCCCTACCATAGAAGCCTCCACCTCTTCCCACTCGTCGTCTTCCCTGCTCTTGGCTTTCGCATCGTAGGCTTGCTGTTCACTGGCAACTCGAGCCAGCAGGAGCTCTCGTCTGGTGCGGGATGATCGGCGGAGGTAGCTGCCCAGCAACTGGCCTACGTTGCGCAAGGTGGAGAGAAGGAAATAAACACCGATAGCGAGAGAAAGCAACGAGAGGAATATGGAGGGCAAGAAAGCCATGGCGGGCAACGCCGGGGTATCAAACACGAAGGAAAAGCACTCCAACGAAACGAGGCATATGACGAGTTTCAAGGGACAGCTGGAGTGGGATGGGGCCTTGCCTGTGCTCGCGTAGTGCCGACCCGACAATCTGGTTGCGCCGCCCAAGCTTCCGCCGACGCCTACTGCTTGCGAAACCTCTACAGCAGTCCGCATACCCACCACGCCATGCTGTCTTCGCGCCTGTTGCGGCCGCCAGGCCGCCAATTGCTCAGCAGGGCCCAGGCAATGCCATCAGTGTCCCGCTCCAGCCCTCGAGCACGCGCCTTCCACGCATCCGCTCCCCGCAAAGATGCCATCCTCGACGCCCTCCTCTACCTCCCCCACGAAATGATGTCTATGCTGCATACCAATCTCCCCTGGTACGCCACCATCCCGCTCTCCGCCTTCCTCGTCCGCGGCCTCCTCGTCACCACCGCCGGTTCCTACGTGCGTGCCCTCACCGCGCGCTACATCGGCACGCACCCTGTGCGGCAAGCCATCGCCTACCAGAAGCGCAACGAGCTCATGCTCCGTGGTGGCTACAGCAATCCCAAGCAAGCCAAAGCCGCCATCACCAGCGCCGTGAAGAAGGAAACGAGCGCGCTGGACAAGAGGTGGAACTGCACGGTTTGGGGCCAGGTCAACTGGACGTTTGCACAGATACCCATCTTCTTCACCATGGCGGAGGTCATACGGCAGATGTGCGGCACGAGGGACGGGCTCTTGGGCATCGGGTTGAGTAAGGTGGGACTGAAGAGCGGGACAGAAAGTGTGCATGGCGTCGTGCTGTCGGATCCAAACCCTTGGTTTCAACCTTCGCTCGCGAACGAGGGCATGCTTTGGTTCCCGGACCTGCTCTCTCCGGACCCATTCCTGCCATTCGTCGTATCTGGACTCATGTTCACTAACGTGTACATGTCCAAAAACGGGCTCAGCGCGGACCCGTCGAAAGCGCCTACAGTCTCCAAGGTGATAAGAAGAGGGCTGATGGGCCTGAGTCTGCTAATCGGCCCCCTATGTCAAGATCTGCCCTCCGCTTTGATGCTATACTGGGCGAGCAGTACGACAAGCGTCATTCTGTGGAACTTCTGGCTCGACTGGAGGTACCCTGCACCGCGAGACTTCACGACCTGCAAGCGACCGCTGCAGATGTTGGGGTCGTCGAAGCCAAACCCAAAGATGACGCCTGGTTTGGGGTTGCCGATGGAAAAGGCGAGGACAGTGGTTCCACAGATGCAAGGAAAGAGGAGGCAGCGTGCGTAAAGATTGTATGTGTAAAGATACCCGTGTGAATATGTGTAAGCTAAAAAGCGACCGTTGCTGCGTCGATGCATGTTAGTCAACTTGGCACAGATGACTGGTCCAGACATGATGCCATAAGTGATATCATAAGTTACTGTAGTAAATATGACCTAAAGCTGAGATGGCTGAACATATGCATTGTAAAGAATCATTAGCAGAGCCTACAACAGATCGAGTACGCTCCAGTATCAAACAAGCAGCATGTCGCTATAATGTGAAAGACTCGAACCACATTTGGCAAAAGAGCAGATACCTTTTCAGACGAACATTCAAACAGAACTCCAAATTCACACACTTAGGTATAGTAACTTAGGTATAGCATAGCCAGAGAAAAGCAGACAAGCAAATCGGTTTTCCTGCCTTCAAGATATGAACAATCTCCATACACTCCACCGTATCTACCACCCTGCCTCATCACAAAGGACCTCTTCGCTCCATGCATCGACAACGGGTATCTACAAGGCGGCAACAGCGACACCGAAGCCTGCCAGCAGCGCCGCAACGCTGATCTCCAGCGCACCCGCAGCACCAGTGTTCTCGGCCGCACTGCCGGAAGTCGTGCTGGAAGGCGAGTCCGCCGAGTTCTCGGTGGAGCCAGACGAAGACGAGGACGAGGACGGGGACGCAGCACCGGTGCTAGAAGCGCTGCCGCTGCCACTGGCACTGCTGTGGCTAGCGCCCGTGCCGGTCGGCGACGCGGTTCCGGACGCGCTCGTGGGGAGCTTGGTCGCTGCGACATCGATTAGTCTATTGTTTGCCCAACTTTCCATCTAGCTGGGAGCGAACGTACAAACTTTCACGCCGGCATCGTTGCAGATGTCTGCCAGCGCGGAGAGCGCATCCTCAGCCTTGTCGCCGCACTTCTTGCTGATCTGCGTCGTGATGTCCTTGGCGCTGCAGACGGCTTTGATGTCGCTGGGCGTGTCGTACGTGTTGACCGCGCCGAGCAAGCATCCTGGGGGGCTGGCGGCGCTGGCGACAGAGGCGACGGCCGCGAAGGCGACGGCGAAGAAGGTCTTGGAGAACATGTTGTTGAATTATCGGGTGACTTTGTCGAATCGGAAGCGCTGAGCGTGGCAGAGAGCGTGTGTGAGTGGAAGGGAGTGTTGTGGGGTATTAGAAACCGCGTAAAGAGTGACGGCAACGAGCAAGAAAGAATGTGCAAAGAATGAGTGAGCGGGTGAGGAGTGACGGCGTTTGGTGGAGGACGTTGAGGCACGGCATCAGGGGCGCCAATGGGGCACGGTCCTGCGGACTGGGCGTGGGCGGAGGTGAGCTATTCTCGGGGTAAAACGCGCTAATGGCCTAGCCAGGAACCATGTTTCTGCTGTATAGCTGTCAAGTAATGCGGGTAAATCGAACCTGTGGGCGTAGATGCTGAAGTGGATTGTTGTTTTCGAGGAAGCCCAGGTCTTTGAACAGACTGCAAGCCAAGTCTGAAAGGTGGTGGTCGTGCGTGACGGCCAACCTGTGAAACGAGGACTCTCACAATGCGTCGCGCAAAGTCCGTGAAACGACTCCGATCCATAATTATCGGTCAAAGCAAGCGTTGTGCACAGAATTGGCAATGATCACGTTAGGACGTTGATGTCACGAAATGTTATACGGAAGCAAAGGAAGTGCATCAGTTCATCATTTTTGCAGGGCGCTCAGCCCAGCCTCATAGCCTCCATCTCCGCAACGCAGAGCTTAGCTATCCCGGTTCGATATTGCCAAGATATACAAAAATCCCCCTTCGCTATCACGGCGACTAGGCGTAGGAGGTACTCAAAAACGAGCAGTATAGAAGACTGACACAAGCAAGTCAAAGCAAACTTACGTGCGCATCAAGACGAGCTGCAGCAGTTCCCCTGAGCAACGTGGTGGGGTATCCAAAGCAGAGCAGAGCAGAACAGGACAAGATAAACCAAAGCCTAAAACAAGAGGACAAGAACAAAATCAGATGTATGCAAACGGACTGCACCAACACCAACTGGAAGGATCCTCCGAAATAGCGATTGATTTGAACCAGAAATCAATCTCTTGGGTTATCGTTCAAGCAGACTCCCTGGGCACCGTCGCTGACAATAGTATACAAGAGTTGGAAAGGAAAGAAGAGAGAAGGGAAGAGTGGGTATTAGATACGTTCGTGCGGTCGTAGCATAATAGCGAATCATGAGGGTGGGGTTATTGGCTGTTTGATGCCGTTAGGGCCGAGCATCGAGGGTATCGGTTTTCGGCGGGCTTTCGCCATGGGTATACGTGGGACACCTTGAATGACGCGGGGTTCCTTCATCAAAGTAGGATCTAGTTTGGCGGGAACTGCACAACCGTCAGTATGTAGGAATCGACTGCGTAGGGCGAACAACTTACTGCGAGTAATGACTTCGCGGTAGTCTCCCGGGAACCGTGAGTTAGGCGGAGTTGCCGCAGCTGTGCGCCAAAGGTGATCACTATTGTCGGATAGAAAATCCACTCTCGACTTGTGGAAGAATGACGCCTTTCCTCGGTTCCGTTTCGCCAAAATGACTTCGTCGAACAACTTGATAGACGGGTCATCTGCACGCATGGTCTCACGCTCATGGATGAATTCGTTGAAACCTGAGCTTGGTTAGCATTCGCTTCGTGATATCGATGTGTGTGTGAGCGTACCCTGAGTTTGCTGGAGCATTTGGATGTACTGCACATTTTCATGCGGCAGACTCTTAACGAACTCGTCCATCTTGAAATGGTAGATCAAGCCAGATTTCTTTTGGTCGCCTGTTGCTGGAACCATATACCTCCGGTATGTATACAAAAGGCTCGCAAAGCACCTCACAAAAGAGGCTCGAACCTGATCAGGGCGGAACGCAGAAGGGCAGACTACGCATATTGTGTCTACACATCTCCCATGTGCGTAAGTACTGCAGCCTTCGCAAATGTTAGTAGAGCCACAATCCGATAAACGATCCAACTCACCAGAACAGCGGTATAAACCATCGTCGGACCTTTCATCGCAAATGGAGCAAGATGCTTTATGCTCCGTCGGCCTCCACTGCATACAGTGTCCTTCTTGCCATCGTGTTGTGTCTGTGTTCCTCACTGGCTGCATTGCTAAGCCAGGCATGATAGTAGATGCTGCCAGTGTCGATTGTGCGTACACAGACGGTGCATACGAAGATGGGGCGCGGAGCTCTTGACTTAAGGACGACGTCGATGCGCTAGGTGCATGCCCGAGATAGGTCTGACTAGGTCTCCTTAAGTTTGGAGGTACGCGGTCGAAGCCGAACTGCGCAGTGATGTTAGGGATCGTCCTTTTACTACTAGTGATAGATATGCTTACCGATGAACTTCTACGGGAAGCTGTATCGAAATGGCCGGACCGTTTTTCGCGTAGATCTCTCAAGTTGGCCTGCAGAGCATAGCCGGAGTCGCTCCGTGAGATTGGTGTGCTAGGTAGAGGGGGAAAGGTTGTCGAAACAGGGGATATTTTTGGTGATGGCGGAGAATGAGAGCTAGTCTTTACTGTACTTGCTGTAGATGGTCTATCGTTTCCTCTGCTGGAGACACTTGACTGCAAGAACGCGTTGTAGATCAGGGGCCGCGAATTAGATGGCAGAGGACCGGAACCAAATGAAGTCGAGTTCAATCCAATGTATTGTTGTACGGACAGCGAATAAGCCCGATGCGAGAATATGCCTGGATTTTCGGAGCAAAAGGTGTCATATGGAAATGATTCAATAGCGTAAGCCGGAGGTCCTGTTGATACCCCAAATCTTGTGTGGTGTGGCGCAGAGTGCTGTAGCAAAGACGTTAGCTTGCGCCGCTGCTGCCGCGGAAGTGGTGGAGCTTGTCCACCGTTGGTGCTAATCATGTCATTGTCCAAGTCAACTAGAACAAAATCATCTTCAGGGTAGTCGGCCGGTTCGTATCTGCGTTCGATGCCAACGATGTACGGACAAGGTGCTTCGATGGTCTGGACTAGACGCGCAGGTAACACCGGAATGAACACACCGGCCCACTTGAAAGGGTATATCAAGTTGATTATGGCCATACTTGCAAGGTGAAGCATAGCAGTGTGTGAAGAGAGAAGTATGATCTTAGATTCGGCCAGAACATACTCAAACAGAGAAACGATGTTCGGAATGGACAGGCATCGGAAGAGTGCGTATATGTCGATGTTTCGTGATCCGGGAATTTCGTTGACAGCCTCTTTTCGTGCGTATAGTCGAAGTTCGCGGACTGCAATTTCTACTTGGGTAATAGAGTTAATCGGGCTAAGCGCCTCCGCGCACAAGTTGACGACATAACGCTCGAGGGGTTGCCACATGCCAATTCGTGGAGAGCTAGGGGGCACTCGTTGTACGACGCCGTTCGTCATGGGGACGACAACTGCCTTGAGCCACTCTTTCCAGAATGGTGTCAAACTTGCATCCCGACCCATGACTCCGTACGCGCGGGGGATCCAGAGTCCAGTTTCACCATCTGTTAAACCCTCAATTTTGGATGCTGCACCATGCCTTACAGGTCGCAACAGATCAGTCATCAAGCCAATCTTTTCTTCCACTGCACTAATCTCATCTTCAAGGGCCTCGCGATCTTCGGATTCTGAGACGACAGTAGGAAGCTTCGCTAAGAGCATTGAAAGTTTTGCTCTCTCCAACGCTAGACGCTCTCCCAGACTGCTCGCTAGTTCGCGCTCTTCTTGGTTCATGTGAAGCCGTCGCCATTCTTCACACTGACGTTCCAGCCCTTCAGCTGCATCGGCGTTCAGCGGCTGCCAGACAATCATGCAGATGCCATATAGTTTTGAGTTGTCGGCGTTTGTCATGGCAAATCCGTGCCAGCCTGTCTTCGGTCGCTCGTCTGCTGAAACGACGGTAACATCATTGGGAAAAGCAAACATGGGCACATAGTCTGGGAAGGGATTCCTGCGCTTCAGCTCCTCGACCATGTTCTTGGGCGGGTAGCGATCCAGTAACACGGGCTCGTACCGTCGCAGCAGGGGATGCATGTTCGGCTCCGGATTGAAGGGTTGTGGGGCTGGGATGACCGAATTGTAGCCAGACATTCGTCTTGATGTGCGCACCGATGCTGGACCCATGTCAGTAATGCTCCGATCCAAAAAGTAATATTCCATTCGAAACGTGGAACCAATCGCCGCGAGATGGCACATGGCGCATGTACTTACCTTGACGTGCCACGGAGGATGTCCTCTTGAGGCTGCTCTGCATGGTTGATAGGCGCCGCCGGATGCTGCCTACGCCAGACCTTAGATTTCCACCATCTTCTTGCTGTTGCTGGATCCGCGGCGGTCGCGGTCTCGGTTTGGTAGGAGTCGGCCGGTTCTGTTGGGCAACGCCTGCTGTAAACTGTATCTCTTCGAGGAACGTGTCGCGTTCCGAGGCGAACTTCCTCAAGGCATTTTCAAAATCCACATCGCTGAGCCCCGCCCCTCCCAACTGCACGCCTTTGATCGTCGTGCTGCTTCTGTTGCTGGGGGTCTGCTTGGCATCCGACCCCACGATGGTGCCAGTAGACTTGCGGTGCTCGAAGCTCAGGCGCCCCGAGCGCCGCTTCGTTGCGTCGCCGTTGGAGAGACCTTCCTGCGACTTTGGGCGGATTGAGTCCGTCTCCAGAGCGCGGTCCTCTTCGATGGTCTCGTCTACGTCTAGTGGCGGGGGCGATGACAGCGGCGAGGGGATGGTGCTGAGGCCATTTGGCTTTGGCTGTGTGCGTTCGTCGTAGACCTGCGAGGACTCGATTCCGGATATGAAAAAATAGTCGGCGAGAGGCGGGGTGACATCTGCGGGAGCGGGAGCCATTGCAAATGCTGGGACATGTGACATGCAACAAGAGGAGAGGTGGATGGAAGTCGGTCGCAGCAAGCACGTCGTGTGGTGGTCCAAATGGATCAAGTCATCTGGATTGGACGGCAGCTCCAACGGCTTGTGGGTGCGGCGTGCAGGGTATGCACGGGAAAGGTCGAGACTGTGTGACGGTGACAGGCGGTTGCAGGCGTTGTCGCGTTACACAAGCGTCGGCGGCGGGAGTGGGAGGACAAAGGAGCGAGAGCGGTGGGCGGTAGCCGGCGCTGTGCAGACGACGTGTGCAGGAACGGAGGATTGGATGCGGAGGAGTTCGATGCAGGAGAGCTGGCCGCGAGATTTTGGACCGGTCCTGGCCCAAGCCCGCGGTCAGGGCACGCTTCTACTGATTAGCTGCTTATCGCGAAGATTTGGACAGACACACGGCGGGATGGCGCGTCGCTAGTCGGCATGCGGATCCAGCAGCGAGACGCACGCCAGAAACGACGACGGTGTTGCAGCGTTGCAGCATTGCAGCATTGCAGGGCCCTCGCCCTCTTTCCAGTCGCCCGGCCGCGCCGCAGCAGCAGAGCAGCGCACCACCAGCAGCACCACCCGCGGTGCATTCACCCAGCGGCGGCGGCAGGCGCGACCCTGAGTCCGCAGCTGCCCCGATCGAGACGGGCGAGCCTACGTGCCTGCCCGAAGCAGACGCACCCCTGACCAAGCGCGGGCAGGGGCCTGGTGAACCCCATCAAGCCCGCACCCCGCCGCCGTGCTCCAATATAAATAGACGCCTCACAATGCATTTCTGCCCGGGCACGGATAGGGGCGTGCGACCTCAACAGCGTCGACAGCCCTCTGTCAACTGTCACCCGCCCCCGTCACCCGCCCGCGCCTCCAGTATTGCCTGTGCCTGCGCGCAGGGGTGGGTGAGTGGCCCTGCGTGCATTGTGGGTTCCCTGAATATCGATTTCCTCCGCTATGCTGCTCACGGCGTCGACACATCCACGACGCTGGCGATCCCGTCCATCGCAATCCTCGTCGCAGAAGGAATTTCCGCTGTGATTTGACGCCCGCCGTGATCGCCCACCTCATTTCATGCCAATCTCTCCAGACCCTCCCGTCGTTCGCTCGCATCTCGGCATCGAGGGCTGGCTAAGACAGGAGCACGGATCCGTTTCACGGCCTTCGATCCGGGGACATCCTGGTCCTCGCGAAATGCTCTAGTCTCGCCTACTCCTCCAATCCATCGCCGCGTCCCGTGCTGCCCCCCGCTGCGCTCTTCCGTTGCCAGTGTTTCAACGCCTCTCCTGTGTTTCCAAATACACCCACCTGGCCTGCCACCAAGCCACCAAGGCTTGCTCGACGCTCCTGACGTCGGCCGTCAACAAGACTCCGGCCGGATCCAAAAGCCGATGCCATGTCCGACTCCACGTTTGCAGCCTCCGGCTTACTGCAGCCTGTAGATTAAACGCTGATTACGCAATTAATCTTCCGCATGCGTCTGCGTATTCGTACATGCGTATTCATACATGTGCATGCTAGCCGCGGCTCGGACCACCCAGCGCTATCCCTCCCTGGTGTCCGTCCAGAAGAATCTTGTTGCTGTGAATTAACGGCAGCCGGAAGCCTTCCAGAAGAATTCCAACGAGCTACATGCTTGTCCTCGTAGCCACCGCCGGAATTACTCCCGCAACATTGAGACATCTGTTGCGGGCCCGGGTATACGGTCCGCAGGGAAGCACCCCGCCGCCTTGTATGCAGGTACAGATTATTGGAGGCGTAGTCTTCGACCTTGGCCTACAAATAGACTTCTTACGTGGAC
Source organism: Paracamarosporium sp. OC-R06-R3 (assembly GCA_019828545.1). Classification (NCBI taxonomy): domain Eukaryota; kingdom Fungi; phylum Ascomycota; class Dothideomycetes; order Pleosporales; family Didymosphaeriaceae; genus Paracamarosporium; species Paracamarosporium sp. OC-R06-R3. The sequence goes on along the minus strand of JACVRA010000364.1, from coordinate 283,282 downwards.
GTGCCATTCGAGAGACAATGCGCGCAATCTATCTGGTTCTGACATGGTATCCTAGCTAATGAAGCCGCTAGCATATCTCTGTGTATCGAAAAATTAACAATCGATGTCGCAGTGGAGCATACGCCGGGATACCTCACACAATAGGGATGTCGCACATTTGAAACAAAGCTCGTAATATGCACTAACCTATGAACCCATATTACTGTGCTCCTATAGTCGAAATTACTCGTTTGATGTAGAATACCTCCTAGTGAAGAAATGCGCAAGAATAGCCGAAACATGTCTAGACCGTTGCCTTATCGCCAAGAGCTCTATTTGCCCACCGTGCACGGTATAGCCAGGCCCACAAATGTGCTGTCAAAGCAACTATTTGAGATCAAGAATACATATACATTGAGGATGTCGACATTGAACCAATAAGTAAGGTTAAGGGGCAACAAAGCGCAGAACAGATGATCGAGGCTGATACTCGAAATTTCTCGAGGAGTAGGAATGATGCATATCAATCTTCTCCTCTGTCGAAAGAGCCCTCTATCCTGTCACTTTCATCAGTCATGTATGCTTCTACATCCAACGATCAGAGAGTAAGCGGATCCATTCGATAACTACCGTTACATAGCCGTAAAGCATTCGACCCAGGGAAATAGCCCTTCTATATTGCTATCCACCCAACGTAACACAACGATGCTCTGTAATTTCAACGATTTTTCACAAAGATCCCAAGCACCTCTATCCTTAACCGAATACTGGCCCAATGGCGACCGTAAGCAAACGCTTTCTAGTCCTACAAAGAACCCAGTTTTCTGGAGCTCTTTCGAACATCGTTCTTCGTTCGTGATACAGACTGCCCAATTTTTGGCCTCAAAGGTACAAGACTGCGAATCAGCGTCCGTGCATCCTTCCCATAAAATTGAGCACGGGAATTCATCATCGCCTGGCAGTCAACCATCCAGTGCTCAGGGTTCCCTTGTCCCCCAATGCCGACCGCCACTGTATCGCTAGCTGTCCCAAAACCTTCCTATTATCGCCCAGCTGATCTTTTCTCTGATCGCCACCTCCCTCTTGCTCGGCAGCTTGTTCCTCGAGTAGGAACGCAACTTGAATAACCTCTCTCGCCATCAGCACCGGCTTAATCATATTCTCCGCCTCTTTCGCGTCCAAATCCAGATCCCAGTTCAAGCTCGTAGCCTTATACATTTGATTCGGGTTCACGCGCACGTCTTCGAGCGAGACTGCACCCTCCCCCATATTCTCCAGCTGCGCTTCGAGAAGATGCTTTCCCGGCGCGAGTTCCCCCGCCTTCGTCCGCACAGAGAGAAGCTGCTGTGCAACGAACTGGTATAATTTGCGAAACGTTCTGACCCTCCCGCCAGTGGGTCTGCCCTCGCCCGCAAGAGCAGTCTCCGTATATGTAACCGTCACAGCCAGGACGTGGTTTCCTTCCTCCTTGAGCTCGAATTTCAATATCTTCTGCAGACTCTTTCCTGGTCCTATGTCTTCCTTTTTGTCTTTGTCCTCGTCTCCGTTCCTGTCGTGCCCGAAGAGATCAAGTTGGGTACCATTTGGCACAGAAGGCGTCTGCATATCCGCCTGTATCCTCACTCCACTAATGGCCCTGCTTGCATTCCCCGCTTCGATCTCATTATTCGCGCATAGCGTACAAGAAAAAGTCTCGCCGACATAGGCGCTGCCAAAAGCTTCAGGTAGGTTGAGGACGGGTGAAAGGATAAATTTGTCATTGGTGCGAGAGGACGGGTATGCGAGCGATGCAGTGGGTGCAATGCCGAGTGCGGTCGAGGAGGGTAGCGGATATTGTGTTGCAAGGGACGGACGGGACAGTCTGTGTATATGTTAGGAGAATGAATGCAGCGTTTTGAGTGGATGGTGCTATTACCGTAGGACTTTCAGGCTCACTGAGTGCGGAGTCTTGAGTGTCTCTGCAGTGGAGGCATGGCGTTGGTGGGCCATCGCGCACGTAAACCTACGCGAGACAGGCGGACTGTGGTCGGGCTGTTCAGCGCATGACGACCAGGCGATTACGATCCGTAAGTCTAGAGGTTAGGTTGGCTTGCGTCGGGGCGTCGAGAACACGGTTTTAGGTGAGGTCATCCTAAGCACTCAGACCCCTGCTTGCCTGAGTCTGGTGCTGTGGATCCTTGGTTCGCCTGCGATCCCCGCCACTAAGCCCTGCATCCGCGGCTTGGTCGAAAATGCTCTTTTCATCTGAACAGTAATTCTTCCACTCGACATATCCTACTCTTCTTGACTCTTCACATTCCTTTTCGTTAGCTTAAATTCAGCTCAAAATGGACTCATCACGCATATCGCTGCAGCGCTGTCCAGACCTCGTCATTCTCACAGATACACCAAAGGGTTGCTTTCGTTCCCACCATATTTGAGCACTATGCTGACTAGCTTACAGGGAGAGGCGTTTTTGCAACCAGGGATATACCAGCCAAGACTATAATAGATACATGTCCAGTTTTAGTTCTTGGATTGGAAGAAAATACGAAGCATATAGAGCATACATCGTTATATCATTATACTTAGTAAGTATAGCCAAAGAAGAAGAAGAAGAAACAGAGCGATTTTCAGTCACTAACTGCCTCCTAAGCAACTGGCCTATAACGGATATTGATGGGAACAAACAGAAAGCTCAAGCAGTTATATTTGGCCTTGGTTCCATGTTCAACCATTCCTCACAAGAGCAAAATGTAGTCTGGGAACGCGATTTATCTCGCCAGGTAATCACATATCGTGCCTTGCGAGATATCCGGGAAGGTGACGAGCTCTGTAAGGACTTTAGAAACACAAAACCGAGGCTCGCACTGCTAACATAATGCAGGCATTTCATACGGGGATCATTTGACTTTCAAAGATGCAGATGTTCCACCTCCACCTCGTCCAGAGGATGAGTTGGAGCAACTTAATCAGATACAGTTAGACTAGACGCTATATCAGCTATGGATACAAAAGATAAGATGAAGAAGAGCGGTCTACCAACAAAGAGCCACCCAACAAAAAAACAAAAAAAGGATGCAACGTGAACCATTCCAACCTTTCCCCCAAAGTGACGTTTACGCCATAATAATGCATTGGTAGAGACGGTCCCGCGTAAAGATTGTTGTTTACCATCCCATAAGGCATCATAAAGCGCCAGAGTACCCTTGGTCTCATAGACGTGTGGGCAGGTGCTGTCTTGCGCCTAATGTGCCACGCTTCTAGGATGCGTTCATGCAGTTACACCTTCAGGCCCGCTCTCGCTCGCTGGAGTCTGCTCTGCTGAGCTGCTGTCTTCTGCATCGTTGCGGAGCTCGTATGCTAGTTCAAAACATTCCTCGAGGAGTTGGGTCACGCTTCCTTGTCCGTCGGGGATGTCATCGCCAACCACAAATTTCCCATCCACACGCATGTTATCAATAGAGTTCAGCTATTCAATATTAGCATAAGAGTGTTTTTCGAATCTTGTGACTAACCTTCATGCTATAAGGGTACAGCTCCCGTGGAGAAGAAACACCTCCGAGCTTCTTCACTTCCACAAGACACTTGCGCAGCGTTGTGAGCTGGTTGTAGATGGGCAAAAGAGCTTCAGAAACAGGCTCTGACGAGACTATCAGCTGGAATATCAAGGAATAACTCTTGCGCAACAAATAGAGCAAAGTCCTTTGCTCGTACAATTCGGATGGGCGACCCAGCGCATCCAAAAAGTTGCCATCGATTCGTGCCTCATCGATTCTGTCAAGCTGCCGTTGGAAATTCCACAGGTCTGTCTCGCGGAGGGACCAAGCCTGGGTCAGGGAGAGTTTCTCTAACTTGTTCCGAATGCCCAACAGTTTATCGTACATTTCCTGGAAGGCTGGCGCAATTCGGGCTTTCCTCTCTTTCATCAGATTGGTCCACAGAAAGTTGCGTCGCAGGAGTGTCTCAATAAGGTCCTTTGCTGCCGGAGCTGGTTCCGGGTGCTCCTTAGTGAATTGTAGCTTTTCCATCATTTCTGTGAGTTTCTCCTCCTTCGTTTCAGATTCCTCGGAGAAGGCATGGATTCCGTAGGGTCGCAGTTCTGTTTGGAGTTCTTTGAGCTGGACAAGAAAATCATCGACCTCGGCTTCGGGGAACTGGATATAATAAGCACACTACCACAGCAAACAAGCGCAATAGCTTACTTTTGACCTGGTATTGCATGCACAGAGAGACCTAAGGATGGAAACAAGCTTTTCATACTTCGGGCTTAGGTCGGGTGTAAGGTGAGAATGGGCCAATTCTAATCTAGCCATTGTTTCTTCGCAGACTTGAATTCGTGCCTCAAGAAGGGTTAATAACGAGGGGGTGTAGGTGTCCTTTCCCCGGTCCATGTAGCGCCGAGCATTTTGCAGCATCTGGCCGATGGCCTCGAGATCTTTTGCGGAATAGAAGTGAGCTTCATCAAGATGGTCAAGTAAACGCTGAAGACTGTTAGCCGAACTGCTTCAGCTTTGATGCAGCAGTAGGCTAGGGTGGTCGTCGCCCATTGAATACGCTGACCAATTATACAGGAAGTCTCGAGATGTGCTAATTCGGTGCAAAGAAACATAGGCGCCAGTGACCTGTCAGAGGCTTGAAGGTATGCGCGACAAGCTTACCTTGACTGTTGATATGACTGAGTATCTATCCAACAATAAGCACGTGATCAAGGTAGAACTTTGGAAGACTATCAGGGTGTGCATACACTGCAGGAGCCTCATGGTTCTTCCCGATCGTCATATAAGCTAGCGATACGAGCTGGAAGCAGTCATCTAGCACGGTGTCGACTGAAATGAATGGAATTCGTAAGCATCTGGTCTCCCAACAGTTTTGTCATACCAAGACCAACCTCTGTTCTGCTCGAGCCGCTTTGTCGTTCGGATATGGTTCAGAATCTCTACCTGTTCAATAACTTGGTCGTAAAGACTGATAACGTCCTGACTCTTGACATAGGTGGAGCGGTCCTGCTTCAGGAGTTCCAGGTTTGTCCGCACGGCGAGCAGTTTGTCGAGGATGGGCTGCTCTTTCGGGTCCAGCGGAATACGCGGCGCGGGCGAGTCGGTCATGTTGGCTGCAGGTGTTGGTGGGGTGGATCTGCAGTAATGTCGTAGAGAAAGTGAACGGCGCAATAGGTGAAGCAGCTGTTAAGTGTTACGGTGGACCGTTTCGGAAAGTCGCATGCAGCTTGAGGGGAAGGGAGTGACGTTGATCGCCCCGCCAGATTCACGTGACCTCGGCGTCTCGCTTAACTTTTCGCCGACGCCACGAGCGAACCTCCACAAAGCCGACCTAAATAATACTCAGCAACCAACACCTTGTTCCGGCACATCATCACTCACGACAACAACCGACCTTCAGTCGCAATGTCTAACGCCGAGCTCGCTTCTTCCTACGCGGCCCTCATCCTCGCCGATGACGGTGTCGATATCACTGTACGAGCTGCCGCGCAATCGCAGCTGGGTTGGAGATGCTAATGTGCGCAGGCCGACAAGCTCCAGTCCCTCATCAAGGCCGCCAAGATCGAAGATGTCGAGCCCATATGGACGTCGCTGTTCGCCAAGGTGCGCACAATCACAAAATAGCAGAAGGAGTGGTTCTGATGTGGTACAGGCTCTTGAGGGCAAGGACGTCAAGGACCTGCTCCTGAACGTCGGCTCAGGCGGTGGTGCTGCCCCCGCTGCCGGTGCCGGTGCCGGCGCTGCTGCTGGCGGTGACGCACCAGCAGAGGAGAAGGCTGCCGAGAAGGAAGAGGGTACGTCGCATTACTTCTGGAGCCATGGGCAGAACTAACAAGTCACAGAGAAGGAGGAGTCCGACGAGGACATGGGTTTCGGTCTCTTCGACTAAGCGCCTTCTCTTCATATTTCCTTCGCCATTTGCCTTTGTCGGGGTTTTCGAAACGGATCAGCGGACGGATCGATGCATATTCCCAACCTTGGGGCAGACAAGCCTCGACTGTCTGTTATACTGGCATATCACCTGGGAGAATATATATGACGGCGTCATGAGATATGTTAAGGTGACAGGGCTTCAATGAACAACTTCGAAAAGTGCAATATCAGATCATGGTAGACCAGTGATGTGGGAGAAACTTGATTGTCGGCCTAGAGGCGAACGCAGACCTTTGTATCTTCGCCTCGTCCGATGCTTGCCTAATACCTTCCACTCATATACACGCACAGCTCTGGCAAGCGCGGCAACGTTGCGCTCATATCGCTTTGCCATTAGTAGCTGTTACATAGTCCCTATGGATTCCAGCGAACTACTTTACAACGGCGGCGTGTCTGCATACGCATAAGCGATAGACGCTTCCCCATATCTGCTGCCACTAGGTTCCGCAGCATCGACTGCTTTTCTGATCTCCTGCTCTTCCTCTGTACTTAAGTTGACATCTAACGCACCCACATTCTCTTTCAATCTCTCCAGCCTCTGCGTGCCTGGAATTGGGAAGATGTCCTCACCCTGCGCAAGTAGCCAAGCGAGCACCAACTGTCCTGTCGCAATACCCTTCTTCTTCGCAAGCTCGTGAAACTGGTCGACAAGTTTCAAATTCTTTGGAAAATTCTCTTTGGAGAAGCGCGGTGCTTGTTTGCGAAAGTCGCCTTCTTCAAAATCATCAGGAGACTTGTAAGCGCCTGTGAACATCCCACGGCTAAGTGGGGAGTAGGCAACAATCGCAACACCAAGCTCGCGCGCCGTGTGGAGCAAGTCGATCTGCTTTGACTCAATTTCCAATGAAAATGGGTTGTATTCAACTTGCACAGCCGTAATCGGGTGCACGGCGTGTGCACGACGGAGTGAGGTGGAGCTGCATTCGCTAATACCCAGATACTTGAACTTGCCCTCATTCTTCAGTTCTACCAGCGCTTGAACCGTCTTCTCGATCGGTGTAACTTTGTCCAGACGATGTATATAGTACAAATCCACGCTAGGGAGACCCAGCCTTTCCAGGCTCTTGTGACAAGCTTGCTTGGCCCATTCTGGTGTTGAATCCATCCGGCTGGATCCATCGTCCATCTTCCGACCGCCGAATTTAGTAGCGAGGAAGATGTGTTCGCGCTTCTCTGGGTTGGCCTTGAACCATTTGCCTAGTAGGTCCTCGTTGTCCCCATAAAAGTCTGAGGTGTCCCAGAAACGCTCACCCATTTCATAGGCAGCGTCGAGGAGTGCGAGACGTTCGGAGTCGGGTTTGGGTTTGCCGTAGAAGACGGAGAGGCCCATAAGACCGAACCCAAGGCGGTTGACCTGGGGTCCATTCTTGCCCAGAGGAGCTGTTGGAAGGGACATGGTATAAAGTGTAAAAGTATTGAAGAAGTTCTGTAGGTCTAGGTGCTAATAAAATTGTGCGACTGTCAGGATGTGGCGGAGATTGATAGACCTTTTTATATCATTGAAAGCCTTATACGGAAGTGTTTGAATATCGCCGGATGAAAGATTCGTTGTATGACCGGAATCCTCCCAGAAGTTCAGCTCACATGTAGAGTCGAGGTTGTCTCGGAGATAATAGCACGAATCATAAAGAAGTGTAGCTGGAGGTTGAATGACGTCTTCCTACGTACGCTCTGGATGGTGGAGCCACCTACGGAATTACCCAGGAGATATATCCGATACGGACTTAGCTCTGTGTTAAATCCAGAACGTTCAAGGACCGCTAAGCCACTTCGCATGATAGACAAGCCTACATTTGGTGATGCTCATATACTATCCTTCCTCAGTCCCTCGACGAGATAGCGCGTGTTCACGGACAGACCAATAAGCAATCAGAGGCAGACTAAAAGGGTTAGAGTTAGCTAGGATCAGGGTGAGTTTAGGGTTAGGATTAGGTTAGGACCGGTAATCTTTTCCTTATGTAGTTTATAATCTCTTATTGGGCTGCTCGCGAACACTCGCGGGTCGTGAAATGTTCGGGCAATGCGAAGAATGAGGATGCGGTTAGAGTCACTACCCAAGCATGTTGTAGACAGGCAAGGCCGTCTCCAAGCTTGTTGTTACCCCAATACAACAATTCTCTATCATAATCACCTTCGATCAAGTCCCAACTAGGCCGCTATCTTGCCGTTTTCTACTACATCTGCCTTGACATCGATATCTCCTCACCAGACTATGTAATTTTTTTACACCTGGTGCAACATATGCCACGCCCAATCCTATAGGATCATTAGGGTACTCTGCGACATACTGGATCATAACCCATATTTCAACATTGTCCAGATTTCATTGCAGGGGTGTACACAGCGTATGTTTCTTCAGTTCTTCCATCCGTTCTGCCGCTTTCGTACATGAAGTGAAGAAAGGTATAGGTGTTGCTTTGTGCAGTGTAATTTAGAAGGATATACAAATGCTAACTTCTTCGTCAAGTCCTAACGGCCCGTTCTATTCGTATAATGATGTAACAAGTCATGCTATTCCGTAACGATCAGTGCAGGATACATGTCCAAACTAGCAATATACGCTGATGTGGATCGAGCCTCACCTTCGGGGCCCTAGAAGTACTATTGTCCTTAGGGAGAGGCAACATAATATTGACCCTCCAGAATTTCGAATTTTAGCCAGGGTGGCATGTCCGAGAAAGAAATGAAAGGTAAAAAGAAGCGTGCTATCTGCTAAAACATGTAGTTCAAAACGATGCATTCGATACAATAACGTGCGAAGAGCTGAACTAGATTGATCTCCGTGGACGCCAGGAGCTACGAGGTTGGATCAATTACCGCATTGGTCCGTAGCTTCAATATCCTTCTTCGGGTACACAATGTTCAAGGAGGCATTTCGTAGGCCCTTGGGAAGATAATCTTCTTTCACTTCAGCAAAGCCATCTCAACGGTCCCGGAGGGGTGCTTCGTAATTGCGATTATAGTGCGAAGGGGCTTGCGACATAGACGGTGTCCATTCATCATCTCCTTCCAACCATTTCGGAGTTTCGTAGCTACGATGTCGATCATAGAATTGAGATTCAGGTTGATACAATCTTTGCTACCTGTCAATGATCAACAACGTCAAAATTGTTCCCAGCGTCAATTCATGATGGACGAATAGATGTGATTTTGGCAATGAAAGAGGGAAGAGAAGACGGATATGAAAGTTGGTGTAGCGGCGATGCAAACAAGGCTCTGAATCAACCAGCGCCTATGTGCGTAAATGGTGACTCCGATACGTTCTAGATCATAACCTTAGGCCTGGGCAGCTTCTTCGAAAATTCTCAGCGACTCAATCAAGAACGCGATTTGCTTCGTGGAAAGTTGGATCAATTACACCCAGAGGTTCCAGAAGCTCGTCCGGATCTTAGTCGCGCGCTTCTTGTAGCGGGGAATAGTGATATGATATTCTAACTCACGGATCGCACAGGCACCTAAACTCAAGAAATCTGGGAAGAACAAGACACCCAATTCGTGTATTTTGGTGAGTACTTGATCCAGACCAGAATAAGATGATCGGAAAAACAGATTTGTAGATGGGAAGGACGGAAATAAGTGTAAAACAGAATGAGACTGAAGGACCAATGTTGCAACTGTATAGCTGCACCAACTAAATACTTAACGAACGCAATGGCCGAAAGCAGCTGATAGTACGGTTCCTTGTCCCTTATATCCGTGATATATATGTAACTTTTGGCGGCGTAATCGCCCGAGTATGTACGGTAGCTAATCGAATCTACCGCTTTACCGGACGAGCTGTTGATGTGTTGTGGACATCGACTGCGAGCTTCAATTTAGATCGTAAGCAGCAGCCTGTGCGCCTTTTTAGGATCCGTGAAGGTCTGTTTCGCCGTGAGTATGGCCTGGCCCCCAAATTGTCCGCGTCTTTTGACCCACAACTTTTTGCCATCTTAGAAATTTGAACATGGCGAGAAGAGTACAAAATTCTAACAAGGTCAATAGTGATCGAACGAATTTCGCTTTTGAGGTCCCATTATGTATTCGACCTCCTTAGAGCTCCGCGTGAGGCAAGCAAACCCCACGTGTGCCCGTCCATGGTGAAACGCTCCACTGGCAACGGCGTCATCTCTTCGCTACAAGCAGAGTGTCGAATACAGGCCGTTGTTCGGACAATAATGGCACGCAACCCGAGCTTGGGGTGAAGACGCGACCAAGAGCACACTGCTTTGCCTCTGTGTGGCGTAGACGTGTGCTTCAATTAAAACCACTGTTCAGGCCCATTCTATCTTCGATGACCTCTACGATCTCTCTCCAGTCCTTCATAGCTCCTCCTCCTACGTCTCCGCATGCGAGCTGCTTCTCCATGGGCAGGAGCACCTCGAACCATCCGCCGTTTTTCACACCCCACTCTTCGTCCAGTATATCCACCTGCTTTTTTGTGATCGGCTGCTTCCACATGGCTGTATTCATGGAAGGTGCAACTAATATCTTTTTCTTCTGTCCATTTATATTGAGGCGTTTATTGACGCCTTGAAGATCGCGCACGGGATCCAGCTCGCCTGTTGTATCCCACGCGCGCACAACAGAGAGTAACAGATTATCTGACCAGCCTTGAGTGATCTTTGCGAGTGTATCTGCACTAAGTGGTGCAACGACCATAACATCGGCCCACCGCCGTAGTTCAATATGTAGTATCTTATTTCCACGCACCCATGGCTCGCTCCACTCATCCTCATCGAAATATATGCCATCTACATTCGGCAGTGCTTCTATTTCTTCAATCGACGGCTGCTCCGCGCTTTGGCCTTGGAGGAATTTTCTGGCGGCTTCGGTAAAGACCAAGCGAATTGAGAGGTTCGTGTATTTCGACAACGCCTGTACCATATTTGGAATCTTGATAGTGGCAACTGATCCGGTAGCGCATAGTAGAAGATGCAACTTTGCGTCTTCAAGCGGTAATGCGTATGGATCGAAGTTATCCACCCGCTTCAGGTTCAACGGCTTGAGATTCTCTATGACGACAGACATATTGTGGCTGCGAAATGTTAGTAGCTGCCAGAGAGCATATTAGCCGATAGATTGCAGCACTGTGTGGTGATTGAAGCCTTGAAGAGGATATCTTCAGACGTATCATCAATAGTGGTGGAGGCGAGATGTTGCGTTGGATTTGTAAACGGCGAGAAAACAAAAAGATACTATGCATGGTTACGTAATGATGGCACGTGTCACAATAATACCCCGATGATTCTTGAGTGGCGTAAGATTCTTTAGCACACACAACACGAACTTGTGTGACCACCAGAAACATAGTTGAATTTGCTGCTCTGAAGAGGGCGTCAAAACCTCCATATGCGATATCGAGCCACTGCAAGCGCTACAACGAGGTTAACGATCGGAACAAAAGGCGCGTGGTTATAGGTGACACATTGTTCTTCCTTCCCTATTTACATATATTCTAGAAATTTGTCGACCTTTCCGCTCTAGGCCGACCTTCTCCACGGGCATCTCTTATCCATCCGACATCAATCACAAAATCTCAAGAAACTGCAGGACCGAGTCACTGACCCAGTCTTGCGCCTCAGGCTTCGATATGGTGTGATCAGCCCCAGGAACAAGGACTGATAGCTTGCTCACAGTACCCTTGGGACAAGCCTGAACCCAGCGACTCAGCAGCTCCGTTTTATTTATGAAGGGCGGAACAAATTCGTCAGCTTCCCCAGGAAGCAGTAGTATGGGTCTGTCAACTCGACCGAACTTGGCGTTGATAGTAGCATCGTCAAGGTCTGAAGAGAAATAGTCATCATCGCCGCCTTTTACGGCGAGCGAATTCCATCTATACGCTGTAATGGGTGATGTGAAGACAAACGGCATTAGCGCCGTCGGCATCGCGTCGTTAGGTTTGCCCTCGGCGATCATTTCTTGTGCGTGTTGGAGACTTCTCTCCAAATCTTCCGACGACATCAAAAGACCCGCGGTTTGTCTGTCAGAGACTGGATTCAGCAGGATGTAACCATCCACAGGGATGCTCTTGTGCTTGTCACGGTACGTATATTCAAGACAGCCTTGGCACCCTGCATACTGTAAGTCACTGCAGTCATGTTTCAACTCACGAAAGCGAGGCTACATACCGGTAGATGCTCCACAGAGGACAACTTTCTCTTTGCCAAGCGTACGGAGATACGCGACCAGAGCGGATATGTCTTGGACATCGTTGGAAAGACTAGAATATCCAAAACCAGTGTATGAGCTTCGCATGCGCATTTCCCACACACTGAACGCAGAACCGTGCAACCTTTGTGCGATCACGTCAATGACGGGATTGGTGTGAGGGCCTTCTGTAAGGCCTCCGATGAATACTAATGCATTCTTCTGCGGCGAGACTGTTCTCTCGTATGCAACGAGGTTTGGAGTTTCTGAGGGAACGCGGTGTACAACGACAGGGAAAGAGTCAGTGGAAGCCATTGTTACTGCTTCTACCGTCCACCATCCATCATCCGTCGTCCACTTTTTAACACCAGAAAAAACCACACGATACTGGCTTGCTCGGAACGACAAGTCCCGCGAACAACTTTTTAACACCAGAAAAACCACATGATACTGGTTTGCTCGGAACGACAAGTCCCGCGAACAACCTTTTGTTTTCGCTTCCGCGTCGAATCATATGCAAGTCCGCCTTAGAAAGGCAGTGCAAATCCAATTGCAGTTGGAACATTGTGAGAAAAAGCTTGGCCTTACTCGCGCACATCGCCAAGTTCTTGGTAGATTCAAAATAGGTGTCATACAAAGCTTTCGCCGACGCCATGCCCTCTTGCCTCGCTTAGCTAGTACCTCAATGCGCCAAGATGCTTCTGTTCAGGTTTAAGGTCAGCTTTGATCGAAGTCAGCCTTTTCGATTCGGCATCAACTAGTTTCGTGCGCTAAGGAAATGCAAGGAGTATTTGTATCGAGCAGCCAAACCTACGGAAACATGTTCGAAGATTAGACCAGAAGCACATTTGTGGAAATGTTTTCGCATACATCAAGCCTGGAAACGTTTGACCTGAGAGGTCCGAGGCAGTAATTCATCGGTATCGAAAGTCCGACATACGCAGTCTGGAACATGCCAGTTAAGATTAAATTCTCTTGTGGCATAGTCAGCACCTCTGCCAGTTGTTTGGTCCTTGGCGCCCACGAGCCTCAAACTGGCCTTTTGCTAAATCCTCTGAACTGCAGCTGAAGACGCAGCTTCGCAAACACTCTTAGCAAGGGAGTGCCACTATCAATGTCTGTATACCCTAGACAATGTTTGGATGGGCAAATTCTAGTACCACCTTCGTGAGGACTGGTGCAACTAGCCATCATTCACCAAAAGTACCAACCCAACATTACTAACTTATCGCACGACAAGCCATACGCATGGGCCCCCTTTCGTACGCCGGCGTAATACGGCGCGTTTCTCCCAGCGCCAGCTACTATACTCAGCCCTCTACACCTGAGGCTCGTTTCTCGCTTAACGGTGTGCACGCATCCTATTCGCACGTGGACATTCCTTGGGGCCAGAAGCCAGGGCGTTTTCTTGTACGCCAAGAAGGTGCACGGCTGCGAGCTGGAGGTAGGATGTCGTTGTGCTTTTAAATATATAGAATATAGAGGTCCCTTTGGTTGGGTTGCTGCGTGGCGTACCATAATTGTGTGCGGTCGGTCACGGTCCTGCGGTTATTTCTTTTGAATTGTCGCTTTTCGTCACTCGTTCTGACGATCGTTTCAATCTTCCGAAGCATTGTTCTATTTTTTGTTCGCATTCTAGACCAGTTCAGCATCATGTTGAGGGGTCTTCTGCTAGCCTCAACGGCCATTGTTGGTGTACAGAGCAACAGAGGGGCTAATAATGTCGAGCCATGCGCATACATCGCCACTCTAGCATCACAGGACGCCTTATCCTTCCCCGCAGAAACAGCATTTGACTGTTTGAACTCAGTGCCTGTAGATGTGGAGGGTGATAAACAGCTTATCGACGAATTAAAGGTTGCGTGGCAATGGCATTCTGACATCACTTGGCTAAAGAATCCACCTGCAGACTGGGAGGATGGTCCATTAGATCTCATTGCGGAATTGGACCAGATCAAGGACAATCTGGACAACTTCGAGAGCGAATTCCAGGTCCAGCTTGCTATCCAGAAGATCACGATCCGTTCTGGCGACTACCATTTCAATTATGTTCCGGATATCCTGCAAGTATTCCACTGGCGGAGAGATGTCAGTATTGTAGCGCTGTCGGACGACGGTGTGCAACTCCCGAAGCTTTACGTGACCTTCGATGCGTTGAAGGTTGCGGACGGAAATCTCACCGAGGACAAAATTTCAGACATTGAGAAGATCAACGGCAATGATGCATGGTCATACCTGGAGAACTTAGCACAGTGGGAGCAATATCGCGATACGGATGGTCGACTCAACAGCCTGTGGGCTAAAGGCGATACACTTACGTCTGGTGCTTTCATGACTCAGTCTCGATTTGATGGTGCTGAAACGAACATTACCTTCACCAACGGGACAGAGATCGAGTACATGAACTCTGCGTGGACGAATGAGGACTTTACCGACGTGAAGGACGGTAAATCCTTTTACGAGAAGTTCTGCAAAGGTGATGTTTTTGGAGCATATGCCGGCGATAACGACCAGGGTATCTGGAAACCGCAATACAATGGAAAGCTTGGAGAAGCGGCTGTTATACCGAAGGACAATTACCACAACGGCCGTCGGAACAAGCGTGCTATTGTGGCTTCACGCTTCCCAGAACCGGTTGTACATGCTACTAGTGGTGCTGTTGCTGGATATTTTCTTACTGGTGAGGGCTACGATGACATCGCTGTTCTCAAAATCATCACTTTCGACCCCAAAGACGATGAATATGGTCTTGAGTTCCAAGAAGTCGTCTCCGAGTTTCTCAAGGCATGTCAAAAGGAGGACAAGAGCCGTCTAATTATTGATCTGCGCGAAAATGGTGGCGGCTCCGTACAGTTGCTATTTGATGTTTTCATGCAACTTTTCCCGCATCGGAAGCCGTGGCAAGGCTCCAGGTATCGGGCCAATCCTCACTTCAAGCTCATTGGCGATGCTGTCAGCGAGATCTACAACAATGATACGATGCATGATTATTACAAGGAGATGTGGAATGGTACTATCAACGAGCACTACAGGTACTGGGGCTACTCACATTTTCTGGATGCGCAGGGCAAGGATTTTGAGAGTTGGGAACAGTTCAAGGGCCCTGAGTTGTTCCACGATGACCAGTACACCCTGACAATGAGATACAATGTAAGCATCCCTTCAAATTTCAAGACCCAGCCATATAGTATCATGCAGCAACAGCTTACTAACTTGTACAGTTATCCAATGCAGATGACGTCTCGGTTCGCTACGGCGACTTTAAGTTCACGGACACCTCTGACCGCGAGACACCCTTCAATCACAGCAACATTGTCATGTTTACCGACGGCCTCTGCGGCTCTGCTTGCGCCGCCATCCACGAAGAGTTCAAAAACAACGCTGGCATTCGGTCAGTCACAGTTGGTGGACGCGCCGCCGAAGGCCCCATCCAAGTCGTTTCCGGGACCAAAGGCGGCGAAGTTATTCCGCTGATGCGTGGCATCGAGCAAGCAGAACACATGCGGAATATCTCGCGCACCTTCGACCTCGAGTCTTACCCCGCTGGTGAATCTACGCTGGACGAATTCATTGACACACTGGAACTGCAGAAGCGCGCTGGTGATGGCAGGACACGATTCCAGGTTCAGCTTGAAATGCGCAAAGGAGATAAGACTTCCACGCCGCTTCAATACGTCTACGAAGCTGCCGACTGCAAGATCTTCTACACACATGAGAGCTTCGCAGATCCGGACACCATCTGGAAGCAGGTGTGGGATGCGTACCTAGAGCCGGAAAGCAAGTGTGTTAAAAATTCGACGGGGCACAAGAGCAGCATTAGTGGAGGCTTTGTACCTTATGGGCCTTGGGCTTTGAAGAACGAGGACGTGCCTGTGCCTCAAGGCCAGGAGTCTAATAGGACGATTGAGGCAGCTGCCACGAGCCAGAACCCGACTGAGTTTGAGGGAGCTGGAAGTAGAGCTAGTGCGTCGGTGATGGCGTTGCTTGTGACGGTTGCTGCGCTCTTGGTGCAATTGTGAAAGGACTATCACCAGAATGGTTGCTTATGATGTGTGGACGGATGAGGCTTTATAATATGTACAGCATGATACCCTAAATGTATTTGAATTGTAGTAGACTGTAGATTTAGTCTCCTTTTGTGCGTACACCATCAACTTCAGCTCGGTATTCGATTTCAGATCGGACACATAGGAAGCTTGCAAATCGGTGTGGATGCGCCCACAGCTAGGCACAGGAAGACTACATACACAGGCAGAAAATTGACCCTAAGCAAGCTCATCATAGCCAGCTACCTTGGAGAACACCGCCCTCGACAACTGCATATGGTCCCACAATGTTCCTCAGTGTTGATTGTCCGGCACCGGTGCAGTGCCACGGCGTTCGACACCAGCCGCACCTGCCCCAATGGGAAGTTTGACGATGGCTCCGAATAGGATCGCTCCGTATCGCTGCGGACGTCTGACCTCACTGCACACTGGACCTGATCGCGAAACCGGCCCTCAGTGACTACGACGCGCATCGGCCTTGCTTTGCTCTATCTTAGCTTTTGTTGGCACTCGGAATACATCCAATCCTGTCTCGCCGTCCATTGGTTTTGCGCGCAGCACCCGGGCGTCGCCACGCGCTCGCCGTTAAACCGCCTTCCGAGACACGCAATCCTCCGCCATGGGCTTCACAACTGGCTTTGTATGCGCTCTCACGACCTTTCTCTACAAGAAGAAAAGCAAAAGACAGGGCTGACCCTCACACAGCTTGGAGGCTTCACCCTCACTGCCTCAGTCCTCTACCTGACCATATCGCTCCATACGAGGAACCGCGTCACTCAAGCTGCGCTGCTTCGCCAACAACGGAATGTCCTCAAGAACGTAGTCGAACCAGAACCACCTGCACCTGAACCGACAGCACGTGTGGTACCCGCAGGGCTGGCTGAGATGGCCAAGGACAAGTGGAACAGATTGCTGGAGACAAGCTTGAAGGGCATCTATGAGACGGACTGGAGAAGGATGAGGGAGAGTGCGGAAGATGGGGTGGGTGCCGTAGTGGAGAGAATCAGGGAACAGAAATAGAGGCGCATGACGGAGGCGATTGCGTGGTGTAGAGTGAGATCTTGCAGGTGACGATACCCTTCTTTACGCATATTAAAGGACGAGGGCAGAATGCTGGCAAGAGTATAGATTCCGAGTATTGCTTTCGAGTGTGTGGCTTTTGGCCAGGTCTTCGCGTCTCCCATAAATCTTTTCAACTTACTTATACGCACCCGCTTTCCACATATCATTTCGTTTGTCCATCACCTTCACTTCCTCATCACGTGTATCCCGGAAACACGGATACTATTGTCTCAATAAACTCGTAGTCGTCAACCGGGGCGCACGGGCTCACTAGCTGTAGAAACATCACGCTTTATTTACCTCGATACAATCCACAGTTCCTTCTACCGCCGCAACATCCGTCCACTCTCGCTCTTGCCCCGCCATGGCATCACACGGCAAGGTTCCCGACTTACTCGACGACCGCTATCTCAATTTGCACGATGTGTTTGGCAACGTGGAGCAGTTCCCCTCGCTCGTACCTTATGAGCAGTATGTTCGTAACATGCTTGTCTACCGGATCGACACCAATCATGAGATATATATGGCGCTACTTCAAGATTTCACCGATCGCTTCGCACGGAGCCCGCAGTGGTTGCATAAAGAGGCCTGGACATGGTTTGTACAATGGGAAGTTGAAAAGCCAACCCCGGGTGCACCTGCAGCGAAGAAACAACGGATGGACGCTCTATCTGCTGTCGCACAGAACAACGGGCTTGAGCAGCGGAAGCCGCCTGCGTTCACTAGAATCGAGCGACGTTTGCTTCACCCAGAACTCTTCCAGGAAGAAGGCATGCTGCGCATTCTTATTGACATCGTGCAGGTCGACAGCAAACTCGTGCCCAATTATATTGAGTTTCTATATCAATGGGTCGACTACTACGAAGGTGGTGGTATGGCGCTGAAAGCTGCGCTTCGCATGGAGATCCCGAGCTTGTGGTTATTCGAATTTCATCCACTCCCACTATTCAGCAACGACAGCAAAGATAAGGAAGAGGACGGCCTAGACAAGGCCGCTGAAGAGATGGGCGAGAGACTGATGAAGCGCAAGAAACCACAAGCCTTGGAGGAGATGGAACGGTTGACGGAACAAAGTGAGCGCTTGCAGTACCGAGAGGTTCGGTTCGGCATACAACGACCGATTAACTTGGAGGACGAGCCTCTTCCACCACTTATCAATGTGCCCCATGAGCACAAGAAGCGCCAACAGTACTACACAGCGTGCTTCAAGAATCGGCAGCGTGCGTTGTGGCTCTTGCAGGAGGCTGGAGTCACAACGAGACAAATCGCCAACTACAAGAAGCTGCAGCCGATGAGCCCGAAGGAGACTCCTGAAGATATCAATGGAGATGGTTTTCTCAATTACTATAAAGAGGAGCCGTGCGCCCACGCAATGTTCCTAGACAATCAGCGCATGAAAGAGCTACGTGAGAAGCAACGCGAGATTGCTATCAGTAATAGGCTTGCAGAAGAAGCAAGGAGAGCTGCAATGACCACTGCAACAAACGTGGATTCCCTTCTTCCACCAGCTCTTATACCGTCAACACCAGCACCACCAGCACAGTCAGGTCGCCTGGATCAGGTAACTGCATTCCTAGCCAAGTTGAAGAGCATGATCAACAACGACCGTGACCCCCCTGTCAAAGCCGTTCCTCTGCCGATGTTTGGGAAAACGAAGTCAGAGGTTCTTGCAAACGCTTTTGCGCGCCCTCCGGCGCGACCGCGACCGCGTACTCGCTGGGAAGATTCTAGTGATGAAGACGCGGACGACGACGATTACGACGACGACGACGACGATGATGATTCAATTGATCCGGACGATATTGATCCAGACGAGCGTGAAGAAGACGGCGACGTTCCCACGAGTGCAACCCTTAGTGCGTCTTCACTACAACCTCCACCAAACTATACTCAATCAACCTCACCGTCACAACATAACATTGCCATGTCTTCAAACATCTCTGCTTTTATGCAGAACCTCACTCAAAATCAGGTGGCCGACCTCATGCCAATATTGAATCCACAAGCACAAGCAACTATCCGTAGGCAAAATCCGGCTTTGTTTACCCAACATCAGCCGCCCCAACAGCCGTCGATGGGTGGTGGATTCCAACCCGGAGTGCCTGCTAATCCTGCTGCACCACCAGCAGGAAGAGTAGGAACACATGCCCCTTTCGCACCACACGCAAATGCGGCAGTGCCTCCAATAAATACAGGTCCGGGGCCTCAGCTGCCTGGGTTGTCTACCCCTAGAAACATCCCAGTGGTTACCGTTACGCAACCGCAGTCTGGCAGCTCGGTGCAAAGCCATATGTTTCAACAAACTATTTCACCAGCACTGCAAGCTCTCCTACAAGGTCGTCATAACATGGACTCACCAGGGATGCCTGTACAAGGTCAGAACTTAAACACATCAAATACACTACAACCAGCACCAAGCACTTCAGGCTCGCAAAGACTAACGCTTCCAGATTTGTACACTTATCCATCGAGAAGCCCGGCAGTTACGTCTTTCGCCCAGATGATGCAGGCAACAAATCGCGCACCTCCACCTCCCAATCTAACTATCCAGCCATCTCAGCTAAATTCCCTCTCACCTCTCACAGTAGGCCTCGGCCAAGGATCGCCCTCGCAAATGACACCCCTAGCCAGTCTCGCGGGTAGCCTTTCGCTCGCCTCTCCTAAGGCTGTTGCCTTTCAAGATGCAGGCCCTCAAGCGGCTTCACCCCATGGCATACCCATCCAGATCTACATCCCAAAAATCGTAATGGCACACAATAGCAACTTCACGGGCGCCACAGACTGTCTCATGCTGGGCTACACACGCCCTGAAACCGGAATTCTTGTGCTGTCAAAAGCGATATTCCTCCCTGCTTCCATCTGGGAAAATGTGATGAGAAGAGTCCAACGAGGCCACGCAGAAGTGCTCGAGACATACGTTCCACCACCGAATCATCCACGGTTTGTGGCGCACGACGGGTCGTTGAGGAATCCGGATGACGTTAAGGGGCCGCACAGATACGTGTACGATAAGCTAGCGCAGGTGTTCCGGCTCATGACGTCCTGCGGCGATAGGGAGGAGGAATTGACCAAGCGTTGGCGAATCACGCCTGGACCGATGACAGCAAGGAATAGGGGTGCCGTGTGGGAGGGATGGGGTCTGTACGTGGACAGGCCAGTGGAAATGGGATATGAGGAGCGATATGGCACGGGGGCGACGGTATATAGAAGCTTGGACGGGCGGAAATGGATGGGGCTTAGCAAGGAGGAACAGGCAGAGAGAGAAAGGAGGAGGCGAGAGATTGACGAGTTGCTCGATGAAGAGGACAATTATACGAGTGCAGGTGAGGACATGTTCATGGAGGGCGACAAGATGGAGGAGTAAAGGTGGACTTATTGAAAGGAGTCAAATCTATCACAGCTCGGCATTTGCACGAAGAGTGGTACACAATGACCATAGTATGCATTAGGAATTTGAGCGCCTAAGGTTAAAATTCTGATTCCACCTAAATCTTGTTTCATTGCTGGTATCCCAACCCTCTTCATTGTCGCTGCTTGTTGTGAAAGCACTGCCTTGAACGAAGTTTCTGTATATTTAATGGTATTTGTTTTCCCGTCAGGACACCCACAGAGACTTGCTTTTGTGAGAAGCACAGCAAATACTGACTGCCTCTGTATTGCTAGTCACGGGATTTGAAAAGATGGCAAAACCGGGCACGGGGCAATATGCAGCCCCCTATGCCCGGACCAACCATTTGAGCAGAAGGAACAGTACTAGACACCACTCGATTAGACTCACCAGATGAGTTTGAAGGCTTGGGAAACGGAATCCTAACGTGATGATGCTTGAACAAAAAGCCTACTATTAACATTATGCGTTTTGGGAGCCGTGAGTAGGAAACATGTGTGATGAATCCAGCGAGTCATGTCTCGCTCGCCTGAGTTATGTGCCGGCCGGATCTGATCGAGGGATTTCCGGTAGTGCAGTTGAAAGTTTGCAGCATGTAATACGACTGAGTGCAACCCCTTTCTGGAGGGACGCATGGAGGGTAGAGAGGGATGCGGAAGGGGCTCAAAGTGGGAGGTGGCCACAACGTCCTGGCCAGCATCGCAGCGCACTACAAGCCCCAGGCAAAAGTGTGTCGTTGCACCAATTCACGCTGGCACAACTGAGATGGCGAAATCCAAGATGAAGCGGATGCGATGAAGGAGGCATGTTGGTCGACGGAACAGTTGGTAAGCGGCGCTACTTCGGTCCTAGCCAAACCTCCGGGAACTCCTGCAGTTCACCTCACCTCCACCCCGGATGTCTCCATAGCTCCAATCAGGTTGCATCTCCTGCCCAAGTGCTCCCGCGCAGCTGAAGCAAACCCGGCAGGGCAATCTGCCTAATATCGATATGGAATGGACGTCTGCCAAGGCGCAGCTTGTGCTCCATTCCCACCTGCCTCGTCCTCCCAAAAGACGTGCTCCGGCCTGACGCGCATCCTCTGATCTGTTGATACACCGGAGCCCCTTCTGTCGCAAGTTGCTCGCGCTTACCTCCTTGTACGCCGCAGCTGTAGAGCCCGGCGTGTTACCGCCGTGTTGTGTATGTAAGCGCCAGGCCCTCGTGCAGCCACCGTACCTTATACCAACCCCCTCTGCGCTGCCGGCTTTCTTCTCCCCATTCCCGTCCATCATCAGTGCGCTTGTACCCCCGCGACCACATCTTAGCCTTCAGAAAACCACGCGACTCCCATCTGCGATCCGGCATCATGGTTGAGCTGCGCAAGCGCAAGACGCCCCCTCCCGCGCCCGTGCGTCCGGCGAAGAAGGAGAAGAAGGCGCCCAAGTCCAAGATAGAGAAGGTCAAAGAAGTCATCAAGGAAAAGGTCGAGTCCGTAAAGGAATTCTCGGGCAAGTCTAACGGCGAGCCGTCCGGCGAGTCCGTTGTCCCTGCCACAGGCGCAATCGCGCCAAAGGTTGGTGACACCATCACGCTCACAAGCTTTGGCGGTGAGGTCGAGACACACGAGGGAAGCAAGACGACGCTCGCGAAGCTTGTGGAAGAGAGCAAGAGCGGCGTGGTGCTCTTCACATACCCCAAGGCTTCCACTCCCGGGTGTAAGTGCGCCCATTGAGCGCGTCGAATGCGCGTCACGCTGACAAGCTGTCACATAGGCACTAAGCAAGCATGCCTCTTCCGCGACTCCTACGAACCCTTGACCGTCAGCGGCCTTTCGATTTACGGACTCTCCACCGACAGTCCCAAGTCGAACACTACCTTCAAGACCAAGCAGAACCTACCTTACCCGCTCATTTGCGATCCTACCCAAACTCTCATCTCAGCCATTGGCTTAAAGGGACCAAAGAGCGCTAAGCGTGGTGTGTTCGTGGTGGACAAGTCAGGCAAGGTTCTCGCAGCAGAGCCGGGAAGCCCTGATGGGACTGTTGCTGTGGTCAAGAAGATCGTGGATGGGAGCACTACTGCCGAAGGACCAAACGCGCCTCCCATCACAGATGGTGCAGCTGAAGACGCGGAGATCGCAAAGACGGCAAGCGAAGTTGCCGACACTGCTGCAAAGGTTGATGCTTAAGGTCTCAGTCAATCCGCTACCTGCCGGTTTTTGTCGTTTTTGTAGCTTACAGCTTCTTTTCGGCGTTTGCGTGTTCGGTAATGCGTCCGTTCGTCGTAGTATGAGTATGACGAGGCACCTTTTGCAGGGCTACTTGTTTACAGCAATCAATTAAATTGTTTATCATAACCGATCGCCATTCGATTCGATCCATGGCTACTACTTCCTCCTAGATCACTTACTCCAACTTACTCTCCACTCAGAACCGAGTTCCATCCTTTCGAAGGGCGCCAAAAAGATCAACTTCGACACTGATACCGATGTGTGTCATGTACCAACCTTTAAGTAGTAATGAACAACCAAGAGCACAATGGAGCTACGTGAGATATCTTTATAAAGCCTCATACATACTATTCCTTGGTTTTCGGTAGGCAACGAGATGTCAACTTTCCTGACTATAGAAGAAGTCTACTAGAAAATTACAAAACCGAACCAAAATGCTCTTTGTGTTTGCATGAGCGAAACCCTCAACGTCAAAATGCCTGACAGCTCTCACTGCTTCGACTCCTCACTGCTTGAGTTCGGAGATGGTTTCGGTCACATGGGCTCACTCATAGGAGCCAAAATCAGATCTAGTTGTGTTGTTGCGAGGTGGTGATTGTGGAGTTATCCAAAACCACACCACGTTCGTCAAGTGCGTATATGAAGCGTCAGAATCAAGGGGCGAAGTACACTGCATGGCCTACGTGTCTCGCTTGATTACTGTATTGCGAGAGCCCGAAAGGACTTTTCTGCTCGTCCGGTGGTGTGATGATGATGATTACCATCGGATACACCAGAGCCAGGCTACCCACGAAACCATCTACGTTTCAATGCACACTCAAGCAAAGCATAAGATGAGGCACTCCAAGGCGGAAACGGATGTGTGCAAGTCAAGCATGCACAACTTATCATTGACTAACAAAGACCACACCAGCCACGGTCCACACCAAGTATGTCGTCGCAAAGGCCGCTATGAGAAGTAAAACGCCATCACCATTTCCATGTCTGTTTACAAGTTCCTGATGTTCACCCTGAATTCTCCTTACGCCAGACAGAACATCGCAAAAAGGATGCTGCAGAGTGCAGTGAGAGTGGAACCGAGTATTATTAATCTATTCAATCCATCGGTGGCTGCCAGCTGCTAAGCCATAGTGGTTCCGAGCCACGAACGATTTTTGGGCGCCAGGTGTTCCACCGGCAGTTTTTCCTCCGAGTAGAGCAGGCTGCAATCCGCTTGCACTGGTATGAGCTTAGACACGACGGAATTCGATGTTCTGAGGGACTAAGAATCTGTCGTACTACGACCCACCAGCAACACCTCGGATGGAGAAGCCACCTTGTGAGGCAGATCCCCGAATATTGATGCCTTCGAGCTCGCGCGAACGTCCACGTATTTGGATATCGTCGTCATCTCGGGTAATGCGGCTGGCTAGACCTCGTTTTGATGCTGGTCCAGGCTCTGAGAAGTCGGCATACGCCGGTGCGCTGTCGTCGTCTTTCAGACGTCCGTACGAAGAATCGTCCGTGTCGCGGGTTATCCGACTTGCAAGAGATCGACCTTGTGAAGCTACAGGCTTGCCGTCTTTGGTCATGCGTGACAAAAGTGATCCTCTGCCACCGTTGGCAGTCTCGTCAAATGCATCTGATCGGCGGTGGTTGCTCATACTGGAGAAAGCATCACCGTATCGCAGCTAATCACAGGTTAGCAACGTTTATTCAGGGCATTAAGCATAGCACGGATCGAATCGACATACCGTAGACGTGTCTTTGGACCAGCGTCCTCCTGACGGACCCTGCTCGCGGTCGTAATTTGCACGATCGTGAGTCCACCGCTCACCGCTAGGTTCCCTCCGTCGGCGGTTGTTTCGGCTGCGACTTCGACTTCTATATTGACGGCGCGTAGACGTTCCCGCTTCCGTAAAGCCATATCGGCCATCGCCTTCATCGCCTGAGACTGGCGAGGCACTACGGCCCCGTAGGCGTCCGAACCGGGATTCTCGTGGACTGTGACCAGTTAGTAAGAGTCCGCCCCTCGCGCGGCGCAATGATTCGTACCTCTTGGAGCCTGGTCGGTAAGAATCTACGTCTGAGGCTCTGAGTCGACCATCTCGATCGCGATTGCCGTTTCGTCGATTCCTTCTATTGTCGTAATCGGAGCTGTCGCGCATCTGCTCGTCACCGCTGCCACTTCACATTGTCAGCACGCGTCGACAGTAATGAGTGTAACAATTGTACCTTCGCCTATTGTCTCTTGCAGGTTCTTCATCGCCATAATCCAAGAAGTCTCTGCGAGGAGGTGGGCGGCGTCGCGGCTCTCGCTCCCGACCGCGATCTCCACGTCGCTCTCCGCCACGAACATCTGGGTTTTTCTCGTAGTATTTACTGTAACCGGCAGCGCCCCGTAACTTTTGGTCTCCAGTGTTTGCCTGCCGTATAACAAGCGCACGTCCTTTGTATGGTTTCGCTTGACGGGGAGCCTCCGCCGGTATAGACGCAGGATCTCCAGCTTCCGGGTCGGTGAGTTGCTGCAATGCTAGTGCGGCGTCTTCGGCGCTGTAGAACTGAAGGTTCAGAGACGAGTCGTTCACCCAGCGCTGCTGCTTTATCCTTTGCGGCACGCCTGATTCCACGAGATAGTATATGGCGTCCGAGGGATCGAAATTGTCCACGCCCTGCAGGTTCAGGCTTTCAGGCCATTGCTCGACTTGTCGCCCTGGTCGCTCATCGAGGTTTTCGTAATAAGCGGCGGGCAAAGGCGCATCGTTGGTGTTCGTGTCATTTGTCTGCTGGGCGCATGCCGTTAGGTTCGAGAGTCAGCCTAAGCGCGCCGGGGGATAGGTACCTGCGTGGTTTCTGCCGCAGGCTGGACGCTTGTGTCGTAATCTATATCCATGTCAATATCCATCTTTGCGACTGTGCAGCGTTTGGGGGGTGGCGGTGTGGAATGTGGTGATTGCGGGTGGGGTTAGAGATGCTCCAGAACTCCAACGCGAGGCAGGAGCGCGCGTCAGCGCACGGACCATTTGGCCGCGGTCTGTCTTAGGTGTCAATGATGTCGCATCTGAACATCGTATCACTCGATTGATCCCGGGGGCATTTGATGACGAACACGACTATTGTCTTAAGTTCGAAAATTACAATCAGACATAACATTTATACCTAAGTGGTCGATACGGTGTAGAAATATGTGATCAGTGGGCAACTTTGGTTCAGAGTACGCTTTGTTCCTCAGGTGGTTATGCATCAAGTTGGGCCCTGAAGTAATGATCATCATTGCTTAATAACTGTCCTATATAACTGCTCCTTGGTGCTCAGCCCAGGTCATCCACTAAATCTATTCGTCTCGCACGTTGCCAGTGCCTTCTTTAGAAACCTAGTCTCAAGCGAAGAAAAGCATACAGCTATGACCGAGCATGGCTGTCACCGTCCACTATATTAGATGCAACGTCCTCCGTCTACATCGAGATTAACGCCTGTGATGAACTTTGCATCAGAACTTGCTAAGAAAACCGCTGTAGAGGTGACATCATCTACCTCCCCAATGCGTCCCATGGGAACATTGGAGATGAAATTCTTTCGATTCTCTGGCGTATCTTCCACGCCGGTGAAATGCGAGAAAAGTCCCGTACTTGTGACGAGTGGGCAGATCGATACCACCCTGATCTGATGCGGTCCATACTCTGCTGCGAGTCCCTTCGTGGCCTAGATGTGAAGTTAATCTGAGCACACTCTTTACATGCTAGAGAACATACGTTTGCAACGGCACCTTTGGACGCATTGTACCATACCAGCCCTGGTCGCGGTCGAGATGCTCCTACGCTTGCTATGTTGATGATTACACCGCCCTCTTTCCTCTCAATTGCCTGTGAAATCCACGCGTTACACCCAAGATAAACGCCCTTCACGTTGACGTCGAATGTTTTCTGAAATTCTTCTTCGGTAACCTCAATTGTGGGCTTGTTTCTATAGCTTGTTCCAGCATTGTTAACCAGTATGTCGCATTTTCCAAACTTTTGGATCGCTGTATCGATGGCACTTTTCCACTCTGTCGCTTTCGTCACGTCCATCTTGTGGAAGGCCATGGCTGAAGGGTTGGATTGAACCGTTGCATTCCCGCCATCTTGGTTAACATCACAGACAAGCACTTTGGCTCCTTCTACGGCAAAAGCTTGGGATATGCCCGCCCCAAATCCTGATCCAGCTCCTGTTAAGATTCATTAGCAAGGCATGATCGCCACGCAACTGAAAGAGGGCTCCCCACCAGTTACAAGAGCAACTTTGCCGTCAAGTCGACCCATTGTGACTATGTCTGAGAATTGAATGTGTTATATCAGTTGATCGGTCGATAATCTCGAATGAGACTGTCGGCAGTGTTTGGTAAAGGTTTGGCCAGAGACGAAGGTGCAGACTCACGCTAGTCATCAAGAGTCCGAGGTATGGTCTTCTCCCCTATATCCCCACCACTTAGTTTGTTTGATCTTACCGAGGCCATGGGTACATACGGGGGCCTCACGAAATGAGGGGAAGGACTGACGTCGTTAGAGTAAGCGGGACTGCCAAGACAACACAGATAAGTGTCACACAGCATGACAGTAGCCAGTGATATCTTTGATCATACAACCACATAGCCTTTAAAGTGCATGTGCATCTCCTCTGTTTTCCGGATCACCGATTTTGGCATCGCACAGGTGCGGAGCTGACGAATGACGACGGCAGTTCGGGTGCGGACAAAGTGGGGTCAAAACACGAACATAGCGCCTTCCGACAAATTAAGAGGGCCCTACCCCTCAGACAAGAGAGTTAGGAAATATGAAGTCGTTTGCTGTCCCCCCAAACCACACTCTCCATTTACCGGTCAGATTTTGAAGTACGCTTTGCCCACACAGCCTGTAGCGACTCTTGAGGTAGAGTGACACCGGCAGCGAGCGTAGCCGTCCAGGATGGGTTCATCACAGAAATATGAGCTACCTTTCAAAGTATGCGAGTAATTGATGAGAGAATGTTCGCAGCTTACAAAACAGCTCAACAACCCAGAACTCTTGCACAATCTCTCCTTCGTGCATGGGGAATGGAAGAAGTCGAAGTCCGGCAATACGTTTGAGGTAGTTGGTTAGTCAGACAGATCAATGATTTCAGGCCATATTCTAATGATACCAAGATCCGGGTACCGGAAAGGCGTGGACAGAATGCCCGACCAACGATGCCTCGGATGTAGACGAAGCTGTACAAAGCTCACAGAAATGTTTTGAAGAATACAGAAAGATCAGCCCTCGAGCAAGAGCGCAGATGCTATTCAAATGGGACTCGCTTATTCGTGAGAACAAAGAGGATATTGCTACGATTCTTGTGTACGAAACGGGCAAGCCGCGCTCTGAAGCTTACGGAGAAATCGATTATTCGGTTGGCTTCACTTGGTGGTTCGCTGGAGAAGCAGAGCGTATTCAAGGATCTGTCTTTACCCCAGCTCTGCCCGATCGACGTGTCTTTACCATCAAGCAACCGTTGGGAGTTGCTGTAGCTCTGGTACCCTGGAACTTCCCAATTGCCATGATTTTGAGGAAGGCCGGAGCTGCACTTGCCGCTGGGTGCACGATGATTGTGAAGCCTAGCCCAGAAACACCCATCACCATTCTTACACTGGCATACCTCGCGGATAAAGCAGGATTCCCGAAGGGGGCCTTGAACGTGTTGACCACAGATCTGGATAAGACACCGGAACTTAGTGAGGCTCTTTGTCGGCACGAGGTGAGGATATGGATTTTGATGCGATCTCGCATACACTAACGTGCAATAGCTAGTGAAAAAGGTGTCATTCACTGGAAGCACCCGTGTTGGGAAGCTTGTCGCAAAGATTTGCTCAGACAACTTGAAGAAGGTCACGCTTGAGCTAGGTGGTAATTGTCCGGTTCTTATTTTCGACGACGCAAACATCGAACAAGCCATGGGTCAAATATTTGCATTGAAGTACCGTCACGCCGGCCAGGCATGCATTACTGCGAATCGTATATATGTACAGTCCGGCATCTTTGATAAGTTTCTCGAACGCTGGAACGCCGAGAGCAAGAAGATCGTTGTCGGTCATGGCGCGGAGAAAGAAACAACTATGGGGCCAGTCACAACGCCACGAGGCATTGACAAAGCACTCGCTTTGGTCAACGATGCGAAGTCGAAGGGAGCTAAGATTCATATCGGCGGAAATAAAGTCTCCAAGAATGGCGGTTACTTTTTCGAGCCTACTGTTATCACTGGTGTTACTCCAGACATGGATATTGCTAGCGAGGAGATCTTTGCACCGGGTGGGTCTTTTAAAGGCTATTCTCAGAAGCGAGCTGACCGTACTATAGTGTGTACCTTCCTCAAGTTCGAAACGGAGGAAGAGGTTGTCAAAGCTGCCAACAACACGAGCATGGGCCTGGCATCGTATTGCTTCACCAAGAACGTTGATCGCTTGTGGAGATTGTTTGAGAACCTTGAAGCAGGAATGATTGGGCTGAACACTGGTAAGTGGGGCTTTCCAAAGGCGGGATACAGGAGCGGCTTACTGAATAACAGGCAACTCTTCGGCCGCCGAGTCTCCTTTCGGTGGCATTAAACAGTCTGGTTACGGAAAGGAATCGGGAAAAGACGTCGCCGTGGCTGAGTATCTCATTACCAAGACTGGAACTTTCACACTTGAAGCGCAGTCGTAGCTTATGACGCCGTGGCATTGATACCAGTAGCCATGACAAACTAGAAAGCGACGAAAGTTCTTGTGTGGGCTTCGATGTTGCAAGCGTTCGTTGCGTAGCACTTGGTTATCTTTGCTTAATCCG
This sequence comes from Paracamarosporium sp. OC-R06-R3, assembly GCA_019828545.1. Lineage (NCBI taxonomy): Eukaryota > Fungi > Ascomycota > Dothideomycetes > Pleosporales > Didymosphaeriaceae > Paracamarosporium > Paracamarosporium sp. OC-R06-R3. Next base: position 253,763 of record JACVRA010000364.1, on the reverse strand, counting down.
CTGGGTGTTGGATATTATGTATGCTGCGGAACTCACTATGTGGAAACTAAACATATATCGTCCATATTAATTCTGTGGCGTCACTGTGCTGAAAATAGAGAGCAGACGTTCGCTTGTCACTGGTGACGCTGTTACACGGTCGCTCCTTCCTCTTCTTCGAGGTACCCCGGCAACAAACACTCGCAACACCTGCTCATTCCTTGCGCACCCTCTCACCCACGTCGGGAACCCTTCTTCTCCTGTTCTCGCCTCTGACGCTGAGCGTACCTTCTCTGGCGACTACCAAGCAGCAGGTGAGTACACCAGAAAATAAGTCGCGAGGCGGTCTGTTTGCTAACAAACGTAGCAATGTCTAGAAAAAGTAACGATGCCGCCATCTCGCTCGTCTTAGACCCGGATGTCGTGATGGCGGAGAGCGGAGGCCTCATGACGATTACCCTTCTCAGTCCTGTCAATGACTCCGTTCGTCATGTTACCGAGGTTCAAGTTGCGACCGATGTCTGTCTGAGAAGTCCTTACCTGAAGACCATTATTGCTGTCGCTGAGGTACGATTTCTCATTGACTTACCTTCAAGTACATTATTAAGATGTACACGCGAGCTGACTCCTAAAATAGAACCCCACTGATATCACACTAGGTGGTGATCTGAAGGACAATAACGACGGTATCCACAAGGAAGGTGCTTTGGTGTGGCTAGCACATATACACGGCCTCTCAGATCAGCGAATGGCAGAACTTGGGCTTTACAAAGTACCGATCGTCGCTGTTTGGGAAGCCATCCAGATGTGGATGCGTCACGAGAAGCGTGACAACATCAAAGACCTTAAAATATGGTTCAACAACTGGTATGATGCAGTTATCGCGGAGACCGATCTCAGCCTTGATATCGCTGGACTTCTCGCATTCCCATGCCAGGCGTTCGATCACGCTGTCGGTTTTGCGCGAGCAACAAAGTACCTTGCCTACAACAGCCAAGGCAGCATCAGGGAGCGTAGGCCAAAGGGCATCAAGATCAAGGCACTTCAGCTGATTCCCCATGAATTCATTGGTAAGCATACTCGCAACTCCACCAGGCCCTAGGTTGGCAAAGAGGTTTGGTTATTGACTCTCGCCAGGCCCGGTCAATCATGCTCGTAGTGGATTGAAGACCAAGTTACACAAACAAATCTGGAAAAAGGCAAACAACGTTCTACGCTTCGATACCGAGAAATGCGGCTGCTGGGATGCGACCATTGGTCAGTATCTAGGTACGTAGACTGTCAGTACATTTTAATAGATACATGCTAACCACTACAACATAGCGGCGCTTGTCAAGATCGACGCGTTCCCGGTTGAGGATGCCCTACAGCGGTCTTCTATTCAGGAGATCCTCGACCGCATGAAAGGATTTGCGTTCGAATGTACTTCCGCTTGTCGTCGATGCCAAAGCATAGATTTCGTCTATGTGGTTCAGATAGCGCGACAAGCTGCCCAAGGTTATTTCGACGGTCTTTGTCTGGATTGCATGAATCGTTCAAAGCCTGAGGGCAAACAGCTTGATGAAGGTTATTGGAAGATGAATGCTAGTGTCGGAAATAGGTGGGATTCACACTGTCGCGTGCCACACAACCAGCCAACTTGGTATGTATCCTGGCTTGGCCGCGATGATGTGAAGCAGAAGCTGCTGAGAGGTGCAAGTGCAGAGTGGGTTGAGCTTTAAAGTACTATGTTCGTACACGGCGGCCATGTCTTAACTGGTACAGCTGCTCAGATGTCGCTGTAGGTAATGGTGTTGCGGTTAGTAAACGCGCGACAAACAAGACAGCATTCATCACGGCTGCTTCTGGATATGGTCGGTAAATTAAAACGCACAGTAGCATTAGTGAGGCGCTTAGAGAAACCTTCTAGTCTCTAGGTCTCCGTTGCAGATAAGTTATACGATGAGGGATTGCTGTTAGTTACATGCAAAACTCTTGTTCTAAGAAACAGCCAGCAGTGTCTTGCTCGTTTGTGAATACATCTGCTTCACGTTATACTGTTATGTACAATACACAGTGTGCTTGTCAAACTTTCACGAAAATGACAGACGTATACAAGTGTATGAGTTCATTAGGTTCATAACTAGACGTTAACTAATATTACATCGTTGCCAAGGATAATAAACACAATTAACCATTTACAACGGTTCCACCGTTGGCGTGAATCGTCTGTCCGCTGATAGAGCTACTGTCCGCGCTCGCCAGGAAGACAAAGCACGTCGCGATCTCGCTAGGCTGGGATGGCCTACCAATAGGCGCGGTGAACTGCTTGATTGCATCGTCGCTCATCGTAGCCGGAATAAGTGGTGTCCAAACAGGTCCAGGTGCCACGGCATTAACACGAATGCCCTTGCTAACGTATTGATTGCTAAGTCCGCGTGTGAATGCGATGATGGCGCCCTTGGTCGAAGTGTAGTCGAGGAGATCTGGACGGCCAATATAGGCATTGATCGAGGCGTTGTTGATAATGGTAGAGCCAGGCTTCATGTGTGGAAGCGAATACTTGGCGAGGTAGAAGTAAGGGTGGATGTTTGTGTTGAAGGTGTGGACCCACTGCTCCTCCTTCAAGTCTTTGATATCCTCGACCACCATCTGGTATGCTGCATTATTTACGAGGATGTCGAGACTGCCAAGTTGCTTGACGGCGTCGTCAACGAGCTTCTTGCAGTTTTCGCGGTCGGTGAGATCCGTTGCGTGTAGGTAGCACTTCCGGCCCTTCTCCTCAACGAGCTTCTCGGTCTCTTTTGCATCGTCGTCTTCTTGGGGAAGATACGCAATAAGGACATCAGCACCTTCCATTGCGTAGAGTATTGCGGTTGCGCGGCCGATCCCGGAATCGCCGCCAGTGATGAGGGCTTTCTTGCCTTGGAGCTTGCCGGCTGCCTTGTAGAGTTCTGAGCCGCCGTCGGCTGTGGGGAGTCGGTCGTATATGGGTTGCGGGTCCATCTTTTTCTCAAGACCGGGGACGGGCTGATGTTGGACGTCAGGCTGGAAGCCTGTTCGCGTTAGGTTTTGGCTGTTACGAAGTTCAACATTGCTTACCCGACTCAAATTGGCCCTTATTTGAAGACATTGTGCTGTAAAGTTGGGGTTTGAGACTTGAAGTCAAATCTCAAAGAGTTGATAGCAAGGCGTTGTTGTACAAAACGTATAGCTGAGCGCGCAAGGTGTAAGTTTTATTCGAATCAATGATTTACTGGTGACGTAGCCTACGGGTCACTCTACATCGCTTCAACGACTCACTGTGGACCTATTTGCATGCGAGAATGACAATTGCTTTATGATCTATCGGGTATCTCTACCGTCATGACCTTCTATAGTTACCATTTATTCGACGACGGTGCGGTCCGCTGCCATTGAAGAGGCGCCAAAGGAACACACTTTGATATGCGAGACATAACAGCCAAGAGAATGTCTAGTAGGAACTCGACTTGTAGTAAAAGATTGACTAGACAGTTATCATACCTTTAGTACCCGACTTTGCTATAGACGGGAGATAGGTGGAGGGGTTGGACTTGATGACACAGCCAAGATATGAGAGGACCCCGCAACCCCTTCTACCGGTCTGGTCGCGTGCTATGAGGCATCAACGGTGTGCTCGATTGATAGCAAGGTATCCTCCATCACATCGGCTATTCGGCTCTGTTCGCGATTATCTCATTCCCCTTCCAACAAACCCCCAGTCTTTTGTAACTCCAGATGACGAAGTTTGCAACCCACCGTTATCGATAGGGCTGAGAATGACGTAGCCCCACCTCCAAAAGCAGGGTCCAGCCGCGACCTCTAGCGCTATGACGGGTTCCAGAACAAAGGGAGCGCTCGCAATTCCAACTGCCCAGTAAATCTCCAGCAATCAGGTTCCAAGATACCGACGCTGGGGGCCGGATGAGGAAATGCTCTGGAAGATGCCTGCAGCACGTAACAAGCCACACAGCGCGCGAAGGCCGCTGCGTTCGTCATGCGCCACGACCTAAGACAGGCAATGACGCAGGGCAGCGGGTGTTTGGGTGATCGCTTCCACGTACGGTACGTAACGCATGGGATCTTGTTTTCGGAAAAGAGAGTTGATCAAGAGGAGCTGTATAAAGATCCAGCCCGTATCGCCTTGAGACCATCTCCACAACACCACATACATCTTCTCCTACAGAAGTACAGCTCAACTCGCCACAACTCAAGCATACTTATCCAAGGTTCATATACCAACCTCAACCAACACTACCAATCCATCACCATGCCTATGCGTCGCACCCACCACACTACTGCTCCCCGCACCACGAGGGCGACCCGCACTCGTCCCAGCCTAAAGACTAGGCTTATGGGTGGCGGCCACACCACCCGTACCACTCGTCGCACTCCTGGAACGACAACCACAACCACAACGACAAAGACGACCCGCACCACCCATGGCACCGGCCACCACGGCGCCACCACAGCCCACCACCACAAGCGTCACGCTACGATGGGAGACAAGGTCTCCGGCGCTCTGATGAAGCTCAGGGGCTCTTTGACACGCCGCCCTGGTCTCAAGGTAAGCCTCCTACCTGCTTAGTGCCATAGTCACACAGTTTTCTAATCGAGTCTAGGCTGCTGGTACTCGCCGCATGCACGGCACCGATGGTCGCAATGCTCGTCGTGTGTATTAGGAGAGTGCAAGTCGATAGCGATTGCTAGGAGCGCGACACACGAATGTTGAAGTGTCTTGTATGATGGTTTTCCTTTGTCAAGACACGGGCAAGATCCATTGTACGATATTGTTTGATGATACCCTACCTACGAATTAATGCCAACGAATGAAATGCATTCAAATCTCTTACTGTTGCTGAAGAAGTGACGTGATGGTGGAACAAGTTCTTCAGCTGGAAGTCTAATCAATTTACTTCTCTAATTGGGAGGTCGGGCACATCTCTGGTATAGGTATATCCTCTCATGGGAGACGTACGAAATTCGCGTAGTATCTGACTGCACGGATCAGGTCAATACCTTGTGTTAACACTGATACCAAGTAAAAGGATTGTTTTCGAGTGCTTGTAAGCCAAGCTTCGTAGTGATTCTTCGAGTTCAAAAGGGATAAGGTTGTTATCCATTTCAGACTCTATACTTTGGTTCAGCACTTCCTCTAAACCCCGTGGAGCTGCTTCAGATACAACCTCACCATTCGTAGTATGTTTGCGCAGACGGACTGAAGAATCAACCCAACGCAGCAAATGCCCGCACAACGGAAGTACACACCCGGTCAGCGTTTTTCGACTTGGCCCCATGCACTAGCCAACCCAGGACACGAACCATGGACTACGCAACCACGTACAGCAACCAGCCCTAAAGCCTCTACATCACATATCAAACCAGCAAAAACCAGCAAAAACCACTGCTAGAAGAGAAAACCAAGTGCAGCACCCACCGTGAACAGGGCACGCAGAAAAGCCCGCCATGCCAGTCCTCTACTACCGCCCGGACGGCGACCAGCGCGGCGTGACAATAACACTCACGTCGCACACGTGGGGCAAGTTGCGCGACAAGCCGGCGTGCCTCCTCCGCTTCCAGTTCGACATCCAGTACGGGCGCGACCAGCGCTTCATGGAGGCAGCCCTCACGCTGCTCTTCAGCGCGGCCTCGGCATCGCAGTCCAACCCTGAAATCACAGACTACGGGCCCGTGCGCATCGAGTCGAACCCCACGTCTGAAGAGCACGTGAACAAGAGCACGGGTCAGGTCGCCGTCAGCTTGCCCATGGTCGAGGGCGTAGAGACGAGCGTCGGCGCCGAGCGCCAGAGCAGCTGGACGCAGCTGCATTCTGGGAAGATGCAGGGCCATCGCAAGGTGCAGAAGGGGAGCACAGTGTTGGATAAGCTGAGCTGGCAGATGGAGGAGGATGGGAGGGCGAAGTCGGGGGTGTTCAAGATCTCGAGGGCTGCCGTCGTGGTGCTTGCTGAGGGGGATTTCGTGGTCAGTGCGGAGAAGGTATGTTATTTTCGCTTTGTGTTGTTGTAGTGCATGTGTTTTTCTTCTTTCTTTCTAGCTTTTCCTCGTTTTCCTTGCTGCGGAGTGAGATGGGATCATGCTGATACAAGGCGTTGCGCAGCCGTGGACAAACCCTATGGGCTGGAGCTGGACGCCGCACAACAAGAAGCTGAAGATCAAGAACCCCGTGACCATCGAGTTCTCGGAGGGCACGCAGAACTTCGAGGACCTCACCGCCGAAGACTGGAACAACATGGTGCTGCTTGGAAACGGGCCGCAGCTGCTGGGCACCACGCAGAGCAGCACTCCCTCACTCACGCCGGCTCAAACACCAGCTCAAACACCGGCGCCAGAGGTATCCGCGCCCGCAGAGCCTTCCTCGCCGACTCTGCCGCCCTTCAAGTGGAGCGAGAAGCATGGGCGATGGTACTATCAGAATGGAAGTACGTATATATGGGTGCAGGGTCCGTGGGGGCAAGAGAAGGACGCGAGTCTTTCGTGGCAGAAGCATCCCGGTGGGCAGGAGAAGTACTACGATGGGGAGAAATGGCTGGCGTTCTTGGAGTGAACGAAGCTAAGGTGTTGCTTGGAAGGAATGTAACGTGATTGGCTCGCTGGCGTAGGTTAGGTATTTTGCTGGTTTCCGTCAGTCTTCTGCTGGGTTATGCGCTTTGTGTGTACTGAATAACACCATGGTACTGCTGCCCATGGTCCTGCAACGTCTGTCGCATCATCCTCGAAAGAAAAGGGGTTGATTAGACGAGGCATAACAAAGAAAAAGCGTCGCAGTCGAGCTTCGAGCGTTGACGCGGCACGATAGCGAAGCAGACAAAACAAAAAACAAGCACGTCAAATTCCAACAAAGACCATGACATGACACCACGCAACGGGAAAACCCTAAATGAAGCGCGTTACAAGGCCTCTCTGGCACGCACACAGCCACGCCGCGCCCGTCTCGAGAATTACCAAAGCTCGCAACGGCCGTAGTCAGAACCCAAAGTTGGACCATGATACGGAGATTCGGCTTCGGACAATGGCTGGGCGTCCTCGGAGGACGCCTGACCACTCAACGCGGAGCATTGCCATGATGTAACGAGTGGTCTGTGGAAGGAGGCAGCATTTGAAATGGTGGAGTAATGGAAAGTGTGGTGTTGCATTGCGTTGTGACTGTGCATAACTGTTCAGTTACATGGGGGGCAGAGGACGGACTAGTGCACGGTGCAGATCACGGGATTAGTGCCCAAGGAGGGTGCAGCGACGATCTTGTGCGCGACGAAAACAGATGAGACATTTTGCAGCCGGGGCATGTGAAGGCGCGCTCCGGTGTGAATTACGCTATTTTGAATTCTAATCGGTGGGGTGTATGCTGCGATGGCTAGGTGCGTGCTCTTTGCCAGACGTCGCGTAGTTGCTGGATCGGGAAGTGGACAGGAAAGAAAAAAAAGTTTGCATGGCACAGCCAATGAAGGAGCAAAGCATAGCAGATGGACTAGTTGGTCGCTTGTCTCGGTCGGCTCCAACGTCGCGCGTGAGTTGTTGGCATACATTTGTTGAGTGTGCTTCGGAAGCGGGCCAACAAGCGTACCCTGGTGTAAGCGTAGGTAAAAATCTACTGACTGGTGCATGTACAAGATGTAATGCTCTCGTCACTTTCGAGTAGCGCAGCTTTGGCTTTAGGTCTAGCTTTGGCAGAGGGAAGCGTGGAAGCGAGGGTAGGACGAGACGTCGCGTGCTACGGATGAGCATCGAGTCGGACCAGGCTGAATGGTAGTCCTCTGCGCTGCATGGCGACATAGATTCCTGAAAGGGAAATTGGCACATGGACTACGTTTGGCACGGTCATACAGTGCGACTCGAGGGGCGTAGACAAGTGCCGAGAGATGGTGAATGGGCACCAGTCGACGACGCATACATGACGGTGGGCGCCATGCACGTTGCTTGTGTGAGCTCTAGAGTCTCGACCACGAGTGGAGATGGCACAGTGGATACGGGTGTCTTGCCATGTGCCGATGAGCAGAACGGCGTATGCGACGGGCTGCATGCGGCATGCAACCGGCGGCGCGGAACAAACGTCGAAGCCACCGACCAAAGTTCATTCCGCAGCGGCGAGCCACGAGGCGCACGGCAGGGCGAGCATGGCATCCATGGTAGCAAGCGCACCCCGCGTCGAACCGTCGGGTACGGGCTGTGGTTCACGACGTCGTCTCGGTGGAACTGGCAAAGAAGGCCGCGATGCGCTTGCGGGCAACAAAGGACCCTCTGGGGCAAAAGGGAATCTGAGTTTTCAGCCCAACGGCGCAGGCGGCACGGCGGTGTGAAGAGTACGGGTGGAGTCTGGTTGACGTTGCGCAATCGCTATCGATAGCGGGCGATGGATTTTCAGGCGCTGCAGAAGGGCTGCAGGTCTTGTGCAGATGCCCAGTAGGAAGGTGTCGCGCTGCAGGCGGCCCGCAATTCATCTCGAGCATGCTGTGGACAGCGGCGTTGCGACGAGTGGGACAGCGCAACGTCAGACGGATGGCAGCCGGCCGGCGTTGGGGCGAGACAGCAGGCAGAGGCACCGAGCACACACACAGGCACAGCACGGCCAGCGCCTGGGCAAACAAAAAACATGTTTCTCAGCACACACGTGTCCCGGGGCGCCCCCGTGAAAACCTCGGGAGAGTCGCCTGGTTTGCGACTGGCGCTGCGGCTGGACCTCGCTTTGCCCCTGGCCACTCCGGCCGCTAGCAGAGCGTGCCTGGCGATCACTAGGGCGCGGCGGCTGAGTGGCTGCGTGCCTGCCGGTGAAACTCGTCAGCCCACGCAAATTGCGCTGGCCGCCCGATTTAGCTGCTCTCGCACACGCCCCCCAGGCCGGCGGCGGACATGGCAGCGGAGTGGCATCAGGGCGATCGACCGCTATGCCAGCGCTGCACACGCGCGACCGGCCTGGCGCGAGAGCCCGTCGCCCGCACGCTGCTCCCGCTGCGTTGAGTCGCCGCCTCAGGTCGTCGGTCCACCGCGCAGAAAGGCACCTCAGACAGGGGCCCCGGGCCAACCAGGCCAATGGCCGTGCCCGCTGCGTCGCGGCTGTTCGTCGCGGCCCACCCGTGCCACCCCTGCCCGTGCCTGTTGGCGCTGAGAGGCGCCGTCTGTGTCCAGGTCCGCACCGTCTGCAGCCTTTGTCCGGCTCCTTTGCTCCCCCCATCTCACCCACCTTCCCCGACATTCTTTAAAAGACACTCGCTGCCCTCCTCCTGTCCACTCTCTACAGGCTTGAGGTCTTGCATTTGTCCACTTCGTTCTCTTTCCCACGTTCCTTGTGAATCACCCGAGATCCAGCATCTCTTCCAGTCCTTTTCAGTCACCTCGCAGACTACCACTCCGCAGAATCTCCTGCACCGGACAAACAGACGTTAACCAAGTACACTCTTTGGATTGCTAGCCGATCCCACACGCTCTCTGGACATCTTATCCAACACATCGCTACCCAGCAACAACAAACACAACCAGCCAAAATGAAGTCCTCCATCATCGCTTCCACCCTCTTCGCCTCCTTGGCTCTCGCTGCTCCTCTGAACAAGCGTGCCTATGCCACAAAGACCCACACCGTCGTCGAGACTGTCATGGTCTACACCACTGTCTGGGACGGCCAGCAGGCTACCGGCGCCCCTGCTGCCACTTCGTCTCCCGCTCTCTTCTTCGAGCAGCCCAGCTCCGCCGCCGCCGTGACCTCTGCTACTTCCGAGGCCGCCCCCGTCGTCCCCAGCTCGACCCCGGAGCCTGTCGTCGAGACTCCCACCCCGGAGCCCGCCCCCGAGGTTCCTTCAAGCTCTGCCGCCCCAGTGGTCTCTGAGACTCCTTCTCCCACTCCCACTCCTGAGCCAGTTGTCCCTACCCCTGCTCCGGAGCCCAGCTCTTCTCCTGCTCCTGAGCCAACGCCATCACCCGAGCCATCGCCATCGCCATCGCCTGAGCCAGCCCCCGAGCCTTCATCCTCCGCCCCTGCTGCGCCCGCCGCCACCGAGGCCTCTGACAGCAGCAGCGGCAGCGGCCAATCCTACACCGGCTCCCTCACCATGAACTACTACTCCGGCGGTCTCGGTGCTTGCGGTGAGCCCATCGCCGACACTGACATGGTTGCTGCCCTTGCCGTCGCTGGCTTCGGTGACTCGTCCTACGACCCTGCCACTGGCAACCCCACCAACAAGTGGTGCAACCAGAAGATCCGCATCACCTACAACGGCAAGAGCGCCGACGCCACCATCATGGACCGCTGCCCCGGCTGCACTGGCGAGGGTGGTCTCGATGCCACCCCCGCCCTCTGGGAGGCCCTCACCGGCGGCCAGGGTGGTGCCTCTGGCGACCGCCTCGAGTCCGGCATGTCCTTCACCTTGGTCAACTAGAGTACTTGAACCTCACAAGAGGACTCCACCACTACCCCATCTTGCCCGTCCTTTTAAGCGCAGCTCTTCAATCCTATACCCACTTTTCGCATATTGCTGGCGCAGGCAGGATCAGCGCTTTTCACGAGACATACGACCCCACATAAGCGGACCAACAACGTCTAGGAGTCTGATTTGACACATAGCCTTTTGAAGAACATGTACCTAACTCTTGACCTTCTTGTCGCTCGCTTGCTGTTGTTTTTTGGTCGCGGTTCTTTTTCACTTCTACTGTATACCACTTTAGGGATTGGGCTTGGGATTACTCCTGGTTTTAGATATGGGACTCGGGATGGGTTCTGCATACCCTTTGACCCGTAAAATCTACTGCGCGTTGCATCTTGATATGATATCCGTCTTCTTGTGCCTGTGTGATTTCCGTGTTGGTCGTGTGCGGCATGTGATGGCGACAGTGCGAGATCCTCGAAGTGCAGTTTACAGACTCATCATCACAGAATCAGTCGGAGAGACACTCGTTGTATACGCACCGCACCAACCCCGCCGATGTCCTACAACTACCTCTGCGTAGTTAGCCAGCGTCACTTTCGCACAAGGCCTACCAAACGCGATGCCACGCGCAATCTCATCCTATCCCATCCTATCCCATCCTATCCTCAACGCCACAGCCCACGCTGCCCGCACCCAGCTTCCCACAAAAATTCTTCCCCCAAACGTTGCCACACCAACCCACGCAATCGAAACACCGGCCCCTTTCACAACAACAAACTTCACCTCAGCACACGGCGTTTCGTTCCGTTTCACCTCGCGCCCTCGTTCGACACACCTAGCTGGCTGGCTGCACGTTGCGGGCCGACCTGAACCCAACGTTTGTACTAGCCCGCACGACGTTTCAGTTTCAAGAAGAAGGTTTTCTCTCTCTCTCTCTTTTTTTTTTTGCGAGGCTGGGTCTGAAGACGTCTGGGCTGGTGGCCCGTTTGTCGTTCGACGGACGGGTGTTTCGTGGGGAACGGGGAAGTACGTGGGAGGGGCGAGGTGTCAGGGTGCAGGGATGGAGGGATGGATGGCTGTGGAAGCCCTTTGCGGGGAATGATGTCACGCTGGAGCAACGGTACTACCGGTACCTATCGTTCGTTGCACGAGGGTGCGACGGGTCTTGGACTGATAAACGGCTTAACGTTGTTAACGACAGAAGAGAAACTTTGACTCGGACCTGCGAAGTTCGTGTCTTTGCACTGTTGTTGTTTAAACTAGTGCCTGTGCAAACAGCATGTCTCCCAAGGACGAAGTGCTTTCCAGGCAGGGCGATCCGATTACGCAGGGCGACCATGTCTATACTAAGATCCGCGGTGGGCGGCACGAAGGAGATGTACGCTGTTTTGTTCGGTTCCTTTCTAGTCTTCTGACAACGACCTGCTACTTGCACCGGCGGTGTCTATCTGTGTTCGACACATATGCAGGAAGGGGAGGGAAGACTAACGCGGTGCAGGTCGACAAGATTGTTACGAGCAAGGAGGGGGCTGACGCAGAGGGCGTGAAGAACCCGCCGAAAGTGCTGTTTACGGACCAGAAGGGAAAGGACGTAGCGCATAATCCGGGGACGCTTGATGTTGAGAAGTAAGTGGAGAATGAAGGGATGTAGTCACCACGGCACTGCAGTCAGAGACAGAATGAACATCCGACGCACGTGGATCTAGTGGATATGAACTTTTTCCTGATAGTGGATAGAATCATGACCAGTGTCCTCCATGCCCTCCATGCCCCTGATGCGCACCACTCTCCGCATCCCCACCTTTCATCTTCACCGCCTTCATCCCCTCCTCCTCCGGCCTTTCCTTCCCCCTCCCCTTCGCCCAGTCCCACCCCTTCGTCTTCAACACATCAACCTGCGCCTCCCTCTGCCACTCATAAAACTTACCGTGGTCATAGCACGTCCTCCACGTGTCGAAGTCCGGCCACGGCTCGTTGTGCCCCTCCATCCACTCCCACACCACCATGTTCAAGCTCGGCTGGCACGTCAGCGCATCCAGCAGCACGCCCACGCAGTGCGATCTGTGCGCCGCGATGAGCGCTGGCAGGTTGCTGGGCGCGCCGTACTTGGGCGCGTAGTAGTAGTCGTAGTGGGCGAACTTGCGGAGCTCGTTGAGGCAGTGGATCAGGTGCTGGCCGTCGTTGACGGCGAAGAACTTGTCACTTCCGTAGCCTGCGTGAGTTGTTGGGTCAGCCTGCGTTTCGTTTCCCCCCGGGGGGGTTTCTTTTTTAAATTCAAACATGGAACGTTGGAGGCTTACCGAACTCTGGAGGCACGCCGACTACGTACTCGGGGTCTTTGCCCATCTTTACGACGTCTTCTCTTGAGATGGCGAGCACCGGTGTGTCGGCGATATCCTCCCAGGCAGCGTCCACGCTGGGCGATGGCTCGTCTTTGTAGATGCTGTAGGGCGTGTTGAAGAGGCTAGCATTGTTCTTGGTTTTGACGAAGGGGAAGTCGAAGCGGTCCAGAAGAGGTGTGTATGTGTTTGTCTTTTTGAGGAGGTAGTTTGGGGAGTTGATGTGGCGGGCTGTCCAGAGGAGTGTGGAGAGGAAGATGATGTTTGCGATGAAGAAGAGAGAGTTCAGATGAGAGGAGAGGTTTCTCCGTGAGAGGTGTGGCAGAGGTCGTTGCAGATGCTGTGATAGGTCGTCGGTGGACTCTGCTGCCACAACCTTCTGGTACTGCGTGTCCCGATGAAACCACTTCATCTTTACAGTCTTACAGTCTTCGATGGTGAAGGAAGTTGTGGCCGACCATGGGAACCAGAGAATGTAGACGGATGCGTCTTGAGAAATTTTCATGTGCCAGCACACTCACGGGACTGTTTTCGCCCCCTCATCTATCTGAACTGAGTATTTGCGCCGTTCGCGACTCGGTTCTGGGGGTTACTATTCGTTCTACCACGATGGTTATCACTTGGCATTCATCGGTAAGACTACTCCGAGAATCTTCCTACATGAGGCAATGCGACTGTAGATGTCGTGTGCCGCCTGTAGTCGGCCTTACCTCTCTAAAGCTACTGCGAAGTGTATACGAAGGGTTGAATAGTCCCTAGTGGGGTTAGGAATCCTACAGCTACTGTAATGGGAAGGTGATAAGGCCTCGCCTGTGTAGACGTTGATCGAAGTGGTGGGCCGAAAACTTCTAGGCTCAAGCTTGATTCGGTGCGGTGATAGTATGCATCTATTAGCATATCTTAGATGTCTACGGCCGTACAAAGAAAGAGGTGTGAGAATTTGTTTAGACACATTGTAGAATCCTATGCTAGACAGTACACAGGTTTTCATGTACGCAAAAGAGATAGTTCTGATTATACATACTCAAAGCGAGATATCATGTATATAGTACCGGAAAGCCGGATTCGCTGCAACGTGCATGTACCCGGAGACCATGTCGGTGGTTCAGATAACAGACGCATATGCCGGGATACAAACCTGGTTAACGGCTTCGAGAACGTCAGCGATTGTAGCTACTTCGGTCAGGACAGGAAGGAGAGAAACGTACGCGGCATAAGGCTTCCTATCGAACAAGTAATCCCATCAATGGAATCCTCTCTTAAAAGTCGGTCGACAGGGAGTGGCAGCCGCATCTAAGCGGTGGTTGCAGTCTGTAGTCTTCTGGACAGACTGTATAAAGCCTGGCAACTTTACATGTTGGCATGACATCTCTTCATTGAGCTCTACACTCCAGCCCCAACGCCCAGCCAACATGAAGGTCCCGGTTCTTGCTCTGGTGTCCGTCGCTTCCTTCGCGGTAGCTGCACCGATCAGTAAGTCCTTGTGGTAGTACGTCGAACGCACTTCTGATCATCTGTAGACGACAAACGCGTGCCCGAGGCTGAGGCTCTGAGCTACGCCCGTGCTGACGGCGTGCCGCTCAGCTTTAACATCGTCAAGAAGGATGCTGAGGCCGAAGTTCCTAGGTACGCTCGCGCTGACGGTGTACCTCTGAGTTTCAACATCGTCAAGAAAGATGCGGAGGCTGAAGCTCCCAGCTACGCCCGCGCTGATGGCGTGCCGCTTAGCTTCAACATTGTCAAGAACTAGGAGAGGAGAGATATAGACACAATCTTTTGAAAGATAAAATGGAACACCAAAACAGCGGCTTCAGCTACCGTATTGTGAATAATTGATGACTGTAAATGAATGCTTAGGACGGAATTGACATGAAATGAGGACTGACAGAGCAAAAATAAAGACACTATACTTGCCGCCCACCATGATGTTGTGCTAAAGTGGGTGTGAGGTTCCCGTTGTTGGAGGCCATGTTGATTGACAAGAGAGATGCTCAAGTTTCGCAAGTGCACTGCTCGCTTATGCGTCGCTTGTGAATGTCGCCATGGTCCTAGGGCTGTAAGAGTACTTTGCGCGGACAGTACACGTGACCCGTTACCTCACACCTCTCGGTCAGTGTCACCCTGATTTGAGTTTCGTAAAAGTCCATTCGACCCTCGCCTTCTCTTAGTTTTTGCTCGATCCCCATCTTCCAACGGTAGGCTTCCTAGATTAAGAAGCTCCGCCAGCCCGTCCACCCCATGCTCTCTCTCCACAATTGTACCCCACTCGAAGGGACCAGAACACTCACCAGAACACATGGACGTTCGGAAAACATTGCTCGAATCCCAAGCTTGTGTAGCCTACGCCATCGGCGAGAACAGCCGACCCACATCCGCCGCGCTGGGACTCGAAGCGTCGGAGCAGAGCGATGAGCAAGGGAATCCGCCCAAGGAAAAAGGAGGCACACGATCGGCCGATGGGGAAGGTCGGGCGGCAGATGTACTGATAACAGGTAATACTTGTGACTGTATCGTCCGAGCGATCTCCGCGCTAGAGCTCATGGTGTGGCATTACATGGCATTGGGGTCGCGTCTTGGGCGTTTGGGGAGAGTCGGGCGATGGTGCGATTTTTTTGCGTGGTCGGAATGTGAGTGCGCCGAGTTCGGGACAAACCGCTACGTACCGCAGGTACGCGAGACGTGATTACACGGTTTACGTCAATAGCAATATTATGAGACGAGCAGTGCGATGCGATGCACCCCACCTTTGATGGTGATAATGCTGATGCTGGCAAATGCTGATGTCGTGATGTTCCTTGCAATTAATGCCTTAGGCCTCAGGCAAAAAAGCCTATGTGATATTTACGTCTCAGAGAGCAAAGGTGGTGACATTGATGGGAAAATATGCTTATCAAACTGGAATGTTCCATTGACATACTAACATAATAGAATGTTGTCCAAATGCCTTCGATGAAAGTCCTCGCCAGGACGCTGTTCAATACTGCCTTCCGCAAACCAATCTACAGGGTATAAGACGCCATGACGGGCTCAGTCTACCTCCGCGTGAAAATGTTCCCGTATCTCATTACCGTGGCGGGTATAAGCCCCCGCTACCCAGTCATGGTTCACCTCGAACCGTGATGCTGTGCTGTGTGTTGAAGAAATCTCTATCCGTCACGTCCCGGCGCAGCGGATATCGTTGTTCCGTTGCATGGCCGCTCAGGCATGGAGGCTTGCACCGCCAGATTCAATGGCCTCGATCTCGGCTTCGGTCCATGCCATCCGCTGGAACCGTGCAGGAAGCTCGGAGCGGTCGAAGAAGGTGCCCTTTCCAGCTTCAATGGGGCCGAGAGAAGATCCCGGAGTAGCGCCGATTTGGCCAGTCGAGAACTTGGTCGTCTGGTTCAGAGGGCCATGCTGCTGGGCCTTCTGGCGATAGCTTGCGAACGACTCGGGAAGAGAGTGGGAGGGAGAGGCCGGGTGAGCTTGAGGAGTGTGGTCGACCTCTGCCGTCGCGTGTCAACCGTGTGCGCCATTGAGATGTAGGGAGGGGCCAACTCACTGCTAGGAACGGTGCGCTTGCCCAGGAAACGGATCATGGGCTGACGGCCCTGCTGGAGGATCTTGGTGGCATTCATGGCGATGGCGTGATGGAGCGGTGTCGGTGCTGAAAGAGAGTCTGGCGTCGTCGCGGGGTAGAAAATTAGGTAGTGAGGAGCTGGAGAGAGGCAGCAGGTCGAAGTGAGGGAGCGGATTCAGAAAGAGAGGATGGCGGGCGGGCGGGGTGGAAGAAGTAGTCGTGGCTATCGTGGAGGGGAGCTTACACCAAGAAAGCGCCGATAAATAATTCACGTTATGCAAGAATGCGCTAACGCCGAGGTCCGCGCCCTTGTGCCCGCAGCCTGCATCAGGACATCCAACGCGACAATCCGGGGCCTCCACGGACGAATCATGTAATCATAGACGCCGGTACGACTGGTCGTGATTCGCTGCGTGGATTGTGTCTCTTCGCCTGTTGTCGTCGCACATGTGTGGATGCATTCCGGCGGTGTCGACTGACGGTCGAACGAGCATTTCCTTTGCAGATACGCTCGCGAGACGCTGTTTGCCTCCACCGAACTCCGCATGCGGAGGAGCTCCTCTGACGCCCTCTACGCTTCTAGCCCACGGCGCAAAGTAATCAGACGCCGCTCGCTAGATCGCGGCGTCAGCACGTAATGCTCAAGACAACGAATCGACGCTGCGAAGCACACGCTGCTTATACGTCTTAGAAGGTCTGTTTTTGTAATCTACATGAGGATAACGCAGCCTGTTTCGGACGTCGCTGTGCTGTAGGCGGAGCGTCAGGTTCTGTAGGCGTCTATAGCCGTCGTGTGCGCGCTCGGCCCTCCCCACCAATCACACACGAACCTGTCCACCCCACGAGCGCCCACCACAACCCACGTCCCGGACCCTCGGCCTTTGCATCGCCCATCCTGGGGTAACAGAAGGTGCTTGACCCTCCCATGCACGAGCTGCTGCTGTACGGGCAGCTCCCGTCCCCTCGCCATGAGCAAGTCCTGAAGATCCTCGCGGGGCATGCTGCTATGCAGCCGCGCCGTGTCCTGGAAAGACACATCCTATACAAGCCGACCCGCGAGCCCGAGGAGCCAGGCGCCCATCTTGGCCGAGGTGGAGGTTCTCAAACAGTTGGAGGCAAGCCGGTCAAGCAGGGCACTGTCAAGAACCTTTTCTATACCAAGCTTGTGCAGAAGCTGGATGAGGGCGACTTTGGACGCGCACACGAAAAACTGCCCGAGAAACGTTTGTCAGCCAACGTCAAGTCCGGGGAAGAGCCAAAATGGTCTTTCGAGTTCCAAGACATGCCAGATACCGGTGACAGAGGCGTCTCCGTGCGTCTCACTTCGTCGACTGACCTTCTCTCTGGCGACCCTCACGCGTGGATGATTGCGGCAGGCCCTCACCAGTAACAAAAACCTGCTCTCCTATACTACCACGGCTAACCCTTTCTAGATTTGTTTCCGAGTATTACGTGGAAGGACATCGCTTCGTCCTCGGAAACGTCGTCGTGTTCCTACACCGCATCCTGCACGAGCCCGGTGTTCGGTCTTTAGAGACTACGCCGAAGGTAGACCCGCCGGCCTTTGATGCCCTCAAACCTTTCGATCCGAGCGGCGCGTACATTCTGGAAGCGAAGGTCCGCGTTCAAGACTACAATAATCAGGCGGTATTGGAGGACGGTGTGAACGAGCTCAAGGCATTCCAGAAGCAAATGAAGGGCTGCGTAGAACTAGACATTCCAGATAGGCTTTCACTTGATACGCGGGTTAGGTACCGCCCTCCGCATCTTCGGGCTGCTCAAAGGCCTCGTTGAACTGGCAGGTTATGTATCAAGAATACGAAGCAGCACTCGTTTAGGATACGAACAGGACTTCCGACGGCACCACGGAACGAAAAAGTTATAGTAAGAAACTCAATGATACCCCTCGCAATAGTAGAACTAAGTTTATCTCCATGTCCTTTCACGTTCCTTGATGTAAATGCCATAGTGAATGTATAAAGTATGAATAGATCTTGCACTGTTTCTTAGCGTGTGCTGGCCTAAGGTATGTTTTGCAGGAGCTGACTTTACGAATTCGATGTTCGCATTGCTATGTTTGATAAGTTTTGACTGTATCGAAGCAAAAAAATATTAAATGTGCGGACTAGAAGCATGAGGCTTTAAAGCCATTTCCAGCTCCAATAGTCTGTCTTTGACCAACAAGATTGTGCCTCAAAGTGAAGTCTCTTAAAATACCTCCTAAGCCATGTTCCAAAAACGAAAGTTTATTCATTATTGCAATGTCGGAGCAAACTCCTGCGGCATAGCTAGGTATATTTCAAAGTTCAACTTTTACGCACGTGCCTTCGCGAAAGCGTGTTCGCGGCTAGCAGTCGCGACTCGGCCCTCACTCCGACAAACTTTCCCATTCAACAATTATCTCCAGCTTCACGGAACATTTTGACTGCTACCGCGATGAGGTAAATTTACCACTGGTACTGAACATGACCAAGCAACCAGCCTTGGGGAAGCGGCCAAGCTCCGGGGACAAAGGTGTCTCTCCGCCGCCAGCCAAGCGGAAGCAACAGTCTACGACTACAAGTGAGTAGTGTTTTATTAACATAGCACCTAAGCTAACGCAAGAGTAGGCAAAGCTGTCGCCAATTTTTTTACGCCAGTGTCGAAGAAGGAGCCAGATCAGATGACATGGCGCATTGTCAACGACAGCCTGCTCATCGGGCGGCACAATGTAAAGGCTGCTACGCAGACGGTAAAGACTACCAAAGCAAAACAGAAAATAGCCATGTTCGATTTTGTACGTTGTCAAGTGTAGACATAGACATGTGTGGGGCTGGCTTTGACAGCTTGCTAACAGTCCATGTTGTAGGACTCAACATTGATCACGCCCGCTTCCGGCAAGAAATTCGGACGCGATGCCAATGACTGGAAATGGTGGCACAACAGTATTCCACAGAAGTTACGAAAGCTTCACGAAGAAGGGTAGGAACGAGTCTTGCTATTTTTGCGTTCCTTAGAGTATTCCTGCTGATTCCGATACTGCTGTTCAACAGATTTCTTGTTGCCGTGTTGAGCAACCAGGCGGGAATCAGCCTGAAACCAGACCCCAAGACCATCAAGAGCGACCAGAAACGATTGGCGGATTTCAAAGCAAAAGTCTCGGCTGTGCTCAAGCAGCTAGAGCTGCCGATCTCTGTATATGCAGCCACCAGTCACGATCGGTACCGCAAGCCGCGAGTAGGAATGTGGGATGAGCTGCTTGAAGACTACGATTTAGAAAGCGCAGAAGCCGTGGATCTAGACAACTCGTTTTTCGTTGGTGACGCGGCAGGTCGCGAGGCGTCTGGAGGTAGAGCGAAGGACTTTTCCTGTGGTGACAGGTGAGTTAAGCTTTCGGACTGTATTCCTACGCAAGCCAGAGGACTAAGAGCGTCTAGAAACTTTGCCGCTAACGTGGGAATATATTTTCACACGCCTGAAGAGTACTTTTTACAGGAGGACCCTAGCCCTTTCACTAGAGAATTCGACCCATCCGTCTTTCTTCGGGAGGCGGCTGTGAAGTCAATAGACGCGAGTAAGTCCAGGATCACAAGCCACATAAATGTTGGCGCACCGTTCATATGCTAAACTCGGAGTGCAGCCCCGAAGCCGTTTGAGAGGGCCAATGCAGTCGATGTTGTTCTCTTTTGTGGCAGCCCAGGCGCGGGCAAGTCTTCGTTTTACTGGAGGCATTTGCAACCACTAGGCTACGCACGCGTCAATCAGGATATCCTCAAAACTGTGAGTTTCTCCAAACCTACTCGGCACGTACCGGGTCCCCAAAAACCCCCACAATTCGAGTAACATCGTCTGTACAGCGTGAGAAATGCATGAAGGCTGCTGAAGAGCTGATTGGAGAGGGGACAAGTGTAGCTATCGGTAAGAGAATGCACTGCCCCACAGTTAGTCGTAGCGCGCGTCCACGACCTGACTACGGCATACAGACAACACAAATGCCGATCAAGAAACGAGGGCGCATTGGACTGCTCTAGCGAAGCGGCAAGGAATTCCCATCCGGTGTGTGGTTTTCACGGCCTCGAGCGAGCTGTGCGAGCACAACAATGTTGTCCGCGCCTTGAATACTGGTCCAGACGTAAGTACCGCAATAGTAAAAAAGTCCGAGAGCGCGCTATGTGTTACGACTGGTACTGGTACTTTCACTGGTACTGGTACTGGTATTTGCATTGGCGCTGGCAATAGTACCAGGGCCGGTACTTGCATTTGCCCGTTCATGCGACTACGGACACAATACATACGTATTCTCAACACACGGGACGGCTGAAGAAAGCAGAATACCTCCGGGACTATGTGTGCTAACTTGGACTTGCATAGACCAACCCCGAACAGCGGCTTCTCCTCCCTAAACTCGCGTTCGCGAGCTTCAAGAAGAAGTACCAAGAGCCGAAATCCTCGGAGGGATTTCAAGATATCATCAAAGTTGACTTTCGGGTACGTCTTGTCGAACTATTGGTACAAGCTCAATGTATACTACGGACCGGTACTGACCACGATGCTCCACTAGTTCGAGGGCTCCAAAGAACAAGAGAGAATATGGAGCATGTTCTGGCTCTGAGCCGGACAGAAACGGCGTGATAGCCATATTGCGACGGCGTCGAGCTCAACCGTGGATTTAGTCAGCGGGACGGGATGAACGGGACGCAAGTGGGAAGGGAAGCGTGGCAGCCGAGACCCCTGCATGCTGCACGAATGATGATTATTATCGTCATAGCCAGAGTAAAGCTTTCGGATATTGTACGTCAACTGTGCTTCTAGTCAAGACGAGGCGCAATTGCGGTTTCCATGGACGTGTGGTGTCCGCGGGGTGTATAGTAGACGGGAGGGGTACCGTGGCTTGGTCAGCACGTAGCGAGCACGCGATGTCGAGATGCACGTATTCTCCCAACAGGCAATGATTTGAAAACAGAGGGTAGTACTATACTTGATGCCGTATGTGCTGCTACGACGGTGCTTGCCGGGCCCACCAATAACGCAGCTTTAGCTTACTTGCAGGATTAAGATGAGTGTCTCAGAAGCTAATTTCAAGACGTGCAGCAGAAGCTGACCTGACGGTCGCAGAATAAGTTTGTTACTTTTTTATTTTCTGATGCGACGGTCAGAGAAGGCTATTTGCAGGTGTCCAACACGGGGAGGGTTTCGCGGCGGCCAATGAGGGGCGCTGAGGGAGGATGCGAAACTTTGATTCGGCGTCTGGCAAAACGCACGTTGACGGCACAATGGCGGTTGGGAGCTTGACCGCTCCGAGCCACGGGAAGGACTGGCGAGGGGAGTGTACCGTATGTGGGGGTACGGTATTTCCGCGACTTGCTGGGTAGGCTACCGGAGGAACCGCTACGTGCCCACAAGCACGTTCTCGACCGTCGAGGTGGGTACTGGATTGGGGCTTCACGCTTTTTTTTTTCTTCTTTTTGGCTTGCTCCGCCTACTACTGACACAGAGGACGCAAAAGTCTGGGACGAACTGACACATGGCGCTTGTTGTCTCATGGGGCAGGTGGAAGCGGTCTCAGAGAGGTGCCGAAGGGGTATGCTGCTGCGCAGAGTGTGCTGGAAGGGGAAGACATGGCAGATGGGGAGCCACGCTGACGGCGCTGTGTGGGTTTGCAGTGGGTGAGAGGTGAGGGCTTCATCAGCCAAAGCTCACTCACGAGTGCAGGGCAATCAATGCAGGTGAGCGTTGCGAGCGGGTCACGGAGCGGTGGGCTGGGCGTTGGCAACGTTGTTGTGCCGTCCCGCGAGGCGAGAGGCATGCTTCCCGTGTCTAGCGTGGGCCGGCGGCGGTGGTGAGGTGAGCTCAGCGTTCGCCCTGGGGCACGAGCCGGAGCGCAGGCTGTCGTCATGATCTGAACCAAGGCACATCCATGATCCCGGCAGAAGATTTGGGCTCGGTTCCGGGCTGCAGGGATGGCGATCGCCTGCCCTCTGCAGCACGGCACGGCCATGGCAGCCGCGAATCGGGGCGCTGCAGCGTCGTCCAGACGTCGACGCGGGAGGGAGGGAGGCGGCCGAGCAGAGCAGCGCAGCGCAGGGCGTCGCAGCAGCGCGCAGACGTCTGGCTAGCAGCGTCGCGGGCGAGTGGATGCGCTGGCTCGCCGTCGACTACCGACAGGCGGCACTGACTGCGCGAGACGTGTCAGTGACAGCAAGGCTCACTGAGGCGACAGGAACAGGAGCGAACAGACGAAGAGCGGGCCGGGGCTGCCGGCCAATCAGGTTGCGCGCGCCGGCTAGTTTCGCGACAGCTGCCTGCCATTCGCCGCCCGGCTGAAGGCTTTTTTTCCACCTTTGCTTCCCAGCCACGTCTCGCCGGCCGCTGTCAGGCTGCGCCGGCGTCACTTGGTCACATGGTGTGGTGTTTGTTTGGCCGTCACCACCAGCGTCCAAAGCTGCCGGCAGATGCGAGACTGCCTCCAGCGCGCCCCTGCACCGCCCAGTCAAGGCACCGTGGTTCCTGTGGTTCCTGGCTCTCAGTCGCATCCTCACGACCAGCTGGCCGGGTCTCAGCACGGCGACGAGCGGCCTCGGCCCATGGAATTGGCAAACGCCCGAGGGGTTGCCGTGTCTGGAGGAGCGCCTAGCCGTTCCTGCATAGCTTACGCTCCAACAGCAGCGCTGGCAAAAGAAACAAGAGCACCGTCAGCAGCAGCAGCAGCGAGGTGCGGCGTCGCGTAGAGCAGAATAGAGTAGAGTAGACAAGACAGGTGCGACGCAGGCAGCACGCCCGTCTGGCAGCGCAGCCGACGGCGCAAGTGCAGGGCGGCGTCGTCATCTGAGCGGCTGCCGTTGCACACGGCAGCAGCGTGCGACCGCCCGCGGGCCGCTGAGTCGCTGCCATGGGGGACGCGAGCCGGGGAGCAGCTGCCCAAGCCGCCAGAGCTAACTGCGCCTTTCGGGCCTAGCCCGCCCTCGACTCGGTTTTTGCTAGCCAAGCTCTAGGGCTGCCCGACCCTTGCAAAGCCCTTGCAACCCCAACGCCAGCACCACACGTCGCCCACACAAATGCGCCGCCCACCCCGATCCTGCTCGACAACCCTCTCTTGCGCGCCCACGCTCCTTGACCTTGCGCCCTCCAACTGTTTGCCCGTGCCGCCCCCGTCCAGCCTCCGCTGCTGCTGCTGCTTTCCATCGTCCTTGCCCGGTGAGTTGTTGCGCTTTCCTGCATTGTCCTGGCTCCACTTGCCGCTCACGTGCTTTTCCCAATCCAGCCCAACAGCCGACGCCTGGGCGCTGACACTCTCGCGGCAGGATAAACACCCAGACGTGTACCTACGTGGTTTTCGACTTCTGTCGTGGCACCGCTCTGAGACCTCCCGGACCGCCACTTCTCCCATCCAGGATCAGTCTACACCACTGCTGTCGCCTCCCCCATACCCATTGCCTGCGCTGCTGTATTTCATCCTGGTCATGGCCTGAGCGCCAACCGAGCCAACATCCAAAATCCCACGTCCTGTTCCTTTCAAAATGCGCGACATGAAGCCTCTCATGCTCCCCAAGCTGGTAGCTCAACGAAAGTCTTCCAAAAGCTCCCTCGACATGTCTGCCTCTTCGCTACACTCCAGCACCGACTCTGGTTTCTACTCTGCCTCCGAGTGCTCGACACCTCCCACACCGAGCTTCTATCGCGGCCATTTCCGCTTCCCAAGCTCTACCTCGTCACTCTCATCAAGTCCACCGACGTATGATCTCGCCGATGGTCCCAATGCCTCGGGGAAGCTGCCCAAGCTCACCGAGGACGTTGAGCGCGAGGAGGACTACGTGACTGTCCCCAAATGCTCTTGTAAGTAGTACCGTCTTACTTGGTACACGCATCCATTGACCTTTCATATCAGGCGATACCGAACCCTCTGAGGATCCTGCCGTCGCAGGAGCCTATGACTTTGCCGATTCTGCCTACGAGTCACCTCAATCGAAACGGAGGCGGTCCGCTGAGTCCTCTGCCCACAGCGTCACGCACAAGCTTGAGCGTAGTTTCCCCTCCTTCTCACGCAAGATGCGGGAGCGCAAGAGAGCATCCACACTCAATGGCAAGTCAAAGAGTGCGCCTCCATCCAGGGTCCCGTCGACGCGGTCATCGTCAGTCACTAGCTCTATCCACCAAGCCCAAGGTTACGACCCAATGGAACTGTTTCCACCGAAACCAACGTCAGCTTCGACCAGCCGAGAGCAGCTGCATGATCCGATTGCGTCCTCTCCTATCGACATTGCAAAGGCCAACGCATTCGACATGGACGCTGACGAAATCGACTCTGAGCGCTACGCGACCACCCCTCTTCTACCACCCCTCCTGGTCAAGACTCGCTTTGAAGACGCGCCCGCCCACTCGCCCCTACAATCTCCTACCATTGCTACGGTCGACCCTACGCAATCTCTGGTCTCTACTCCCGTGGACACACCTTCAGCTCGCGCCTATCCCACCCCGCCGCTCTCGACCAAAGCCTCCATCGCATCCTTCAAGACGTCCCGGATCAGTCCCTTGGTTCCCTCCAACGAGATTCCATCCCTCGCATTGGCCGACCCCGATGACAAATGGGCCCTGGTGCTCGGCCACAACAACTTCACCATTCACCCGGAACCCTACGTCCCTGAGGTTTGCGACGCGGCTGCCCTCCGGCAATTATTTGCCGATTGGGAACAAGCGCGCTGCAACTTCACCAAGCATCAAGTGCGCATGGCCGAGCACAATGGTCCCACGTCAAAGGCCTACCTGCTATGCGAAAAGAAGTGGTCGGAGATCGACGCTTTGTGGAAGAAGAACAATGACCTGGCCACCGCGCGTGCCACCGAGTTGGGTGAAGAACCGGAGCCGACCTCGCCCATGGAACCCGCCCCACTTAGCAAGATGCCCACGCTTAATGACCCAAAGAGCGTCGGTAAATTTCCAAAGCTAGGGGACGAAGACATTGTCGGTCCCATGGTTCAGATCGCTGCATCGCCGCTTCTCCAACACACGCCACCGCGTAAGCGCGCCTTCTTCAAGTTCCTGAGCGATCTCAAATTCCCTGCTGCACTCCTCGGCAGATCCTCGACTGGGGTACGCGGCCACTGAATTCAGGTCGACAAACTTTCCCCTGTCTATATTTGTGTTCGATTATGTTTCTGTTCAATGTTTGTAACAATACCCTTTCGCCAACGGCACACGAGGTACGACTTGTATGACCTTGTCTTTTGTAGCTCATCCCGAGCCACGACCGCTCCTTATCACGAATCTCCTTTGTTCACACTTGCACGGTTTTTAGAGGAGTTTCTATTGCGGACTGGCCCAGGTATGGGCCACTTCCTTCGCAGGGAGCAGTCTGGCGTTTTTACGAGAATGCATGGTCGGCGGTTCGAGCGGATTCACGGCATGTTTACGCAGCGACGTCACGGGGCTCGTCAGCCGAAAAATCTCATTCAAAGCGTTATGTATGCTGTTTAGTCTTTAATCTCTTTTGTCTACTTTTGCGAAAGCAAAGTGAAGAGCAAGGGGTTCAGTTTCGGCGGCTATACCCCTCATCCTCGTCTAGGGTGGTAGGGGGAAGCGCAGCCTGGGTCTGTATGGTGGGCCAAGTATGGTTGGCGGACCCAATTCAAAAAAGTAATACCTTCTATGGCTTCATGTATGACAATACAACGATAGTACATAGATCTAGACGACATCGTCGGGGGCCTAATGGGTTAGGTGGCACAGTCAGGATGTCCTACACGGGAGCATTTCTCCGCAGGACAAGACGGCGTGCTTAGGCCCTGGAAACATAGGAAAAAGAAAATTAAAAAGTAATCATCACACTTGTCCTTTCGCCTGCCCGACCTTGAGTGCTTCTTCGGTTGTGTTTCGATAACGTTGTCATTCACGTACGTTGATGCTAGTTAGACCGTACAGCGACCGACGTGGCAGGGATGACATGCAACTGATCAATGGCATAGCGCCTCAACAGGCGTGCCGAAGATGGCGCAACACAGCGCCCTCGTACGTCTGCTGCAGCACTCTCTCGTCTATCCGTCGCAGTTGCGCATGTCGAACCTGGATCATCGGTGTCAACAATGCCAGTCCGCATATCCTGTCTTGTCTCGTCATATCATGCCATGCCATGCCATGCCAAGTCATGCCATTTCATTTGGCATGTTTTCCCTTCAGACTGACAGACAGGCGCCGCCGTGTCTCGCAGTAACCGGTCCTCTGGGTCCCATCTCATCCCATCCTATCCTATCCTATCCTATCCCGTCCCGCCCTATCCTACCTTGTCTCCACTCTCGCACATACACTCGCACACACACAAGGCATACACACACACACGCACGCAAAAATCCCCACGCCACATGCCCCGCAAAACAGGAATTATAATCTATGTCTTACCGAGTTGCTGCAGAGCGGGAAAACAAAGCGCAGGCTGGGTCGTCCTAGTCTGTCTGTTTTGCTTCGTGGCTGCAAAGCGGGCATCTGTCGAGCTGGGATCTCTGTCCGTGTGTGTGTGTGTGTGCGTTTGTGCTTTCGGGTTCGGATTCGGTGCGAGATGCAGAAAGAGCTTGGTGGTGAGTGGGTGGGTGGTAGATGACTGAATGACTGAATGACTGGGGAATTGACCCTGTGCTACGGTGATTGTGCGGCTTGTGGATGGGTGGGTGGATGGGATGTCTGACTGGGGAGAGCTGCGCATGACTGGGGAGGTAGGACTTTGTGGACGGCGGTGCGAGTGCGGATGGGGATAGGGATGCGGGTTGTGGTGGCGGTGGCTGTGGTGGTCGTTGTGGGCGGCATTGTGGTCGCGTGTACACGTTGACTTGCAGGTGATGGGTATACACATGTGAGTGTTTTCGTCTTGCGCCTGCGGCTGCGACGGCGATGCAGACCAAGGTGGATTGCAGCTGGGTGAGTTGATGGCGCGCTCGGTTCGGTTCACGCTGGGTTGTGTCTGTCCTACGCTTGATGTTTGTGTAAGTAGGTCCAGAAGGGTAGTGTACCTTTCTTTGGTACAAGCACGGTGGAAGAGTGAATACCCCCATCCTCGCTTACCGTCCAGATCGCGGCATTGCTCGCAAACTGAGGCTCATCTCGCCTTCCGCGATGTCAGTTCCTGTCTGGCAATTACAAGCGCCTGCCGAAAAATTCCTGTTCCTCATGCGCAGCAGCAACACAAACTACTGGTTCCGCCCTCCTACATGCTCACTGCGTAAACGAGCAGCGGCCCACCCTCGCACCGCATATCCCTCGCCTGCATCCGCTCCTCGCACCCGGTACTCGTTCGCCTAGATCTTCCACCACTGACGACTACGCCCGAACAAGGGCGTAGGAACCGAGAAGATGCGTTCGCGCCGCGCTGTCGTGTAGCCCTGGCTGAAACGCTCACGTCCAAGCGAAGCGGGGAGTGCAGCTGTAACTGTTGGGAGGCAGGGCAACGCCGTGTGTACGTCACGTATACACTGGAGCCTGCCACGGCAAGGGTTGGCGATGCGTCTAGAAAATGACGGGTGCGGGGGTGCGAAGATGAAGGGCAAGGGTGTCAAAGAGAGGTGCCGATCGCGATCGGGTCCCCGGCCGTGAGGCGGTGTCAGGCGCTCGGGAGTTTCTGCGCAAGCACGAGCTAGGTGGGTGGCGCGTTTGAGGGTGAACATGGTGTATTGGGTCGGGAGTTGTGTGCAGGAATAGAACGGGGTGCATGAAACGGCGGGGAAGCGAGACACATGTCTTGGATGCGTATGTATGAATTCGATGTCTCAAGTGAGTTGTGGAGGGCTGGAGCGGTTGGACGAGAGGACATGTTGGGTAGAAGAGATGGAGTGGTTAGGCAGCGGTGCATAAGAGAGGTATAGTTGTGCATACCTTGCTCGCCGATCTTTGTAGTCGTAGTCACTGCAGCATTTTAGATGGTGTTTGTTATTGGCTTATATTGCATTTAGAGCTTGTGGCTCATTCCATGGCTTGGTATAACCGACCACCTGAGGTCGTGGACGACTCAACTGTCTCCCCCCGAGAGCATACTCTACTAGAAGCATCTCTCGAATGAGCACCACTCGAGTCTCCGCTTGTCACTGACCCAGCGGCCCCAATCCCTTCTAAAGAACCTCGAATTTTTCTATCTTCTCCTACGCAGTACAAACCATGCTCTCTAAGCCTTTCCCTATACGTTCCTTCTATCACTTGCAGTGCCCACCCTCTTGAACATTCCACTTTCACATGCCCACGTAAACAGCACCTTCACCTTCTACTCCCCTACTCCCCCAGGAAAACCAACCTATAATTTCTACCATAGTAATGACAGTCCTCATGTGGCTTCCTCTCCGCAAATGCCGACCTTCATACGCACACAGACACACTCTCTCATCTTCAAGTCGACATGAGCAACACAAACGCCAATCATACCAGATCCTGCACTATACATCATACCCCCTGATGTCCACCACAAAACGTGTAACCAACAGAACATTCTCGCGCCCAGCATAGCATTCACCAACCTCCACAAGCTTACAAGAAAAACAACTTCATGCACGTCAATAGCATCAAACCATGTCGTATTTCCGCCAAATCATTCACACAGGCCACAATACACAAGATATACTACAACAAATCCCGAGAGCCCGAGACCTTGAGTGCTTTCTTCCAGACAGCGCTCCTCTCTCGCGTGATCAACCTTCCAGCGAGCAAGTCGACATGAAGCATCCCATCCCTAATACGATACACACTGACCATGATCTTCCCGTACGTTATGCAAACACTGATACCACGGGGACACATGCTCTGATATTCCTTCCTAGAACGCAGCCTTCCGAGCCTGAAACATATGCCGCAGTCGTTCCCAGACCGCTAGCTACCCAAAGACGGTCCCGCCCTACGTTGTGTGTGTACATGTTAGATAGAGATAAAATCGCCTTTCGGTACTCGATAAACTTAAGCGCCAGACTCCGCGTGCATGCCTTTGTTATCGCGTCAAATCGTACATTGCGCCGTAAATGCGACAACTTTCTCTCGTTCCGCCTGTTTGGCTGTAATGCTGTTTGTGCGGCATGCTTCATTCTCCTCCGTCCTGATGCTCTGTCCATGGTGCTGGTAATAGCCTCTCTCTGAGTCCTGAGCACTTCCATCTCTTGCACTGGTTGTCATCGGTCTAAATGTCCTTCCCCACTCCACCAATTAGCATCAAAAGCTGCCTGTCCACCCTGCGGCACTTCAGTAACATGTCCACCCATCTGTCCTGAGCCGCTGAATTGCGCCACTTCTGCACCCACATATCCATTACTATCCCCGCTTGCCGGTGGGTATCCCTCCTCGCTACTTTCACCATATGCGTTGGTTTGGTCATGGTTCCACGCCTCGCTCATTTTGAATCCGTCTCTCGAAAACCGTTCCCATTCATTAGAATTGCCCAACATATTATCCAGGTCCATAGGTCCAACAGGGTAGTTGTTGCGAGGCAAAATGGGCACGCCCATGCCGGCCATATTGGGAAGCGGATTCCAGAAGAGGGTCTCGGCTGAACCGGTGGTTTGAGATGCGGGCATATCATTCTGAGTAGTTGGGGTAGACGCGGAGTAGGAAGGAACAATATGCGGAAGAGAGCCTCGATGTTGGGTCTGGCTGCGAATCATAGTTCCGCTCTGAGACGAGGCTGGATAAGACGGAAGCTGTACATTCTTGCGATCCGGGCGTGCGAACATGCTCAAGCTTTCCCTCCTGAGTGGGGGAGCCGACGCAGGCACGGGACTGTATTTCGTACCCGCGCTCGTTCGATTGGCGATACCAGTGTTCACTCGCGGAACTAGTATGGACGATTCCGAGGTTCCCGTTACAACACCAGCCTTGGGAATCAGCTTACTGTTCCTTAACTCTTCTGGAAATCCTAGATCCCAAGCCTTGGAGGTTTCATAGATGATTTTAAAAGCTCGAGCACCAAACCAATGGCAAACGCTCAGGTCCTCTAAACCTTGGAGGCCTTCAACGAGATAACGGTACGAGCCTGGCGCAAATTGCGAATCTTTCGAAAACGTAAGATGTACGATACAAGTCGACAGCAGGATATGTGTAAGGACCAGTTGACAGGTACGCATGGGATAGTATGAACGGTACTGGCGGAAGAGTTTAGATACACTGTTCGCAGCTTCTATACATGCGTCGCGGGGTTTCAATCTGAAGTTGATGAGATCGATCTTGAGCATAGGACGGAACAATTGACCGATGGCTGTGTGGTACAACATACTGATGAGGTTAGCGAGCATACACATATTGAAGGTCTGGTGCAGACGTACTGAAGCACAATGATATGGGGTTGCGGCTCTCCTCCATTCTCTAATCTCAACGGCGGTGGTAGATTCTTGAACCACTCCAAGTATTTGTTGTGACAGTTTATTAACTTGATGTCTGTCAAACGAGCACTCGGGGCATAAAACATATAATTGTTATCGTTGATCAGTTCGGAGAGCGTACTGAACTCCTGGAGGAACATGCGGCTAGTTACAGTACCAGGTGGCACTTGCAACGAGCCCATGTAGGTTTCCGGGTGAAGTCCACCGGGCGGTTCGTCTAATATGGGCTTGTCGAGAGTGATGGCGACTCTTGGGAGTTGGGATATCCGACCAATGCAGATGGACCAAACCGTGTCCACAGTGAAGCAGCCCCAGAAAGTGACTTTACGCACTTCGACCTCTGAAGGTGTAAGTCCCATGGCAGGCGCTGCCGAGTTCTTCAGGTGCAGCCCCATTTCGATGGCCATGCGCATGCATCTTCCCATGTAAGCGAAACCAGACGAGTCTCTCCCGGCCGACGGCTCACGCATGGCCATGACGCAGAGCGCTTGCACGGTGGTGAGCGAAGAGGCCTCGTTCTCGTAGAGCAACCTGCGAGCCTCTTCGAAGAAGTGATCGCCTGCGGTACGGAAGTTGTCCGGGTCGGTCCTTCCCGCTGGGTCGTCGGTAAAGTGGCATCCATACGCGAGCATGGCGTTGACCAGCAGCGGGCTGCAGTACTTTTCCCGGCCGCTCCTGAAGTCCTTGTAGAAGCATTCGCGCGAGAAGACGACGTAAAAGGAGTGGGACCAGCGGAAGTAGAGGTCCAGCAGGCGCTCCACGAAGTCGATGTCGTGGGTGACGGAGGTCCACGTCGGCGGCTTGGGCTCGACGCTCGAGGCGCGTGGCATGGCGCGCGTGTAGTTTTCGTCTTCGGGGACGAGGGACATGTTGCTGGTGTGTCCAAAGAAGCGGCTCTCGCCCGACTGTGTCATGGCCGGCTTGCCCAGCAACATGGTCAGCTCGCTCTCGAACGACTGGGGCTCGAGCGGGGTGGTGGGCGGGAGGGCGACCGTCTTGCGCCAGGTGTCGGCCAGCGAGGCCACGTCGAGGCGGGCATCCTTGCGGATGTGCTGGATCAGGTCGTTGACGTCGGCGTCGGGCAAGTTGCGGATGGACGCGATGAGGAACTCGGCGTCGTCGTTGGCGGCGTTGGCGGCAGCCGGGGCGGAGGCGGCGACCGAGGCATCGCGCTTGGTGCCAGCCTTTGTGCGGCGGCTCTCGCTCTCAGCGTCGTAGAAGCATGGTGTTTTGTACACGGCGGTGCACGTCGCGCACACGGGGGTGCCACCGTCGCACTGTCGCAGGGTCAGCCTGCAGGTTCGTATGTTCTGACGCAGGATGCAGCATGCGTCCGCGGAGCGCAGCGCAACGACTCGATGACCTACCTTGGACTTCCGCTTTCTGCAGGGCACGCAGGCCGATTGCACGCACCGCCGTTTGCTGGCCTTGGGCTCTCCCGCGGCCCCCGTGCCATCCTCTTCCTTGATCGCTGCGCCGCGGGCCATGGGGATTGCGCGGAGGAGGAACACTGGGGGGCGCGCAGGGTCACCACATGTCTGCACAAAAGGAAAAGGAAACGCAGCTTTGGCCACTGGACGTATTAGTGACGTGCAACTACGGTTAAGGGCCAAACGCGAACTGGCTCTCCTCCAGCCCAGGCCATGCGGACGAAGGTATTCAGAGGCCCCTGCGTCTTCGCCATCCGCCGTCTGCCCCAGCCATGATTCGCCGCGTGCCGAGCGTCGTTTCGAATTTCCTCATGGCATTGCTGATTAATACATGCCATTTGCTTGAATTGCCATGCTGGAGCTTATCGTCGTTGGTGCGACAAGGTGTGGAGCCGTCCTTGTTGCCTGATCTCTCCCATCTCCCATGCCAACTTCGAAAACCACCTCCAGCATTGCTTTCCCACCTCGCTCCAAAGTCTGGTTCCAATCCAAGGCCGTTCCGCCCCGGATTCGCATTCGAACCTGGCCGTTGAGCGGTCCACGAGGGCGAGGCTCTGCGCTAGCAACAAAGCTCCTGACCAAATGAGCCTAACTCGCCGATCGGCATCAAGCATTGGGGACCGGCAATTGCAGAGCAGCGTGGGCGTCGTGTAGAAAAGATCGACCGATCACTGCCCTTCGCCGGACATGAAGTGCACACACATGCCCGGGGAAGACCTTGCCTTGTACAATGATTCAAATTCGCCGATTTCGCTTCGGGGGAGGCGAAATCTTCACGATGGCTTGTTTGGACATAAGCTTTTCCAGTACATTGCACCACCGCACTTCTATAACTAAACCCCATGTTGCGCCTGTTGCACCGGCACCACGCCCTTCAACGGCGGCAGTAGACTTCTCGCCGCCGACCTCGCCTGCTGCGCCAATACCGCATCCATAATCACCAGCGCCGCCATCGACTCGACAATGGGCACCGCACGGGGCACCACACACGGATCGTGCCGTCCCTTCGCCTCCAGTACTCCCTCGGAAGTGTCATAGTTTGCCGTCGTCTGTGCCTGACCGATAGTTGCGGGGGGCTTGAACGCGACCGTAAAGTAGATAGGCGCACCATTTGATATGCCTCCCTGGATACCGCCAGAGTTGTTCGTCTTCGTCGTGAGGCGCGGCCGTTGGACAGATGCGTGACCGGTGCCTGCGGGGATGGCAGATGCCTTGATGAAGGGATCATTGTGAATCGAGCCAGGCACCTGGCATCCACCAAATCCGCTACCGATTTCAAAACCCTTCGTCGCAGGTATACTCAGCATGGCGTGTGCCAGCGTTGCCTCTAGCTTATCGAAGCACGGCTCACCAAGCCCGCTCGGACAGTTCCTAACCACGCACGTCACAGTGCCGCCAATGCTGTCCTCTTTCTCCTTATAATCAGCTACCAGCTTCTCCATGCGCCTTGTGACTTCGTCGTCCGGACATCGTACGGGCAGGAATTGGTCGACTTGCTCACGCGTTATGACGTCGATTAGCTTGAGATACTCGGGATTTGTGGCGCAGGTAGGGTGTTCGGGTGTGGGGGGGAAGAGGAATTCGTTGCCGATTGAGTTTGTGAAGGCGACAATCTCGACGCCGTAGGCTTCGCGGAGGTACTTTTCTGCTATTGCGCCTGCAGCGACTCGTCCTGTACACCATCAGTTCCGTCAACCACGCCCATTAGCGTTGCACTGCGAGGCACATACCGATCGTTTCGCGCGCACTACTCCTCCCACCGCCAGAGCTCGCCTTGACCCCGTACTTCTCCAAGTATGTCCAGTCCGCGTGGCTCGGTCTTGGATAGACATCCATGGTCTGGTTACCATAGTCCTGCTTCCTCTGATTTTCGTTCATGACGCGCATGCCAATCGGCGTTCCCAGCGTGATGCCAAACTCTGTACCCGACTGGATTTCCACCCTGTCCTTCTCATTGCGAGGTGTTGTGATTGCGCTTTGTCCGGGCCGTCGTCGCGTCATCTGGGGCTGGATATCTGCCTCCGTAAGGGCCATGCCCGGCGGGCAGCCATCGACTATGCATCCCACCGACAAGCAGTGGGATTCGCCGTAGCTGTGCAGAATATCAGTTAATTGCGCTTCGGGCAGAATTTTCGCACAATGACGCACGTCGTAACTCTAAAATGGTTGCCAAAGGTCGACATGGCTGCGGGTACACGTTTGTTGTGCGTTGAAGAGTCACAGACTAGCCAACAATTTTATCTGTGACGGGGTGGTTGTAATCTCACTGGCTGACTGGACTGAATGCGGGCGCCCGAGTTCGGAAGCCGAGCAAGAATTCCTGCAGGGGCCAATAGGCGGGGTCACTACCATGAAAAACAAGCAAATGCATTTGAATCCCCCAACAGAGCTGTAAAAATGAGGATGGACCTGGCTGTTCATTTGATAGAGTAAATTTTGAAGATGTATTATTGTGTATTATGCTTATTTTTGGGTATCCATGATGAGGGGAAAAAAAGGTGCAATTTTCAGTGCTTCCGGCCCGCCTCCACCAAGACGCTCGCAGTTCCAGCCCTCTCTTCATACAAACGCCTTAGATCATCCACCGATTGCTTCTTCATATTAAGCTTGCGCGGATTGCTAGGTGGTGCAAGACTTTTTTCTTTCTTAGAAGTCTCAAAAGATGGCATTCGTTGCAACAACGAAGGTGATGGGGTTCGTGGTTTTGGGCCAGGGACTGGAAGCGATGTGGACTTGGAGGCGGGTCGATTGGTGACGGGATTAGTTGGAAATACTGGGCGCGCCAGCGAGTTTATATTCGGAGTACGATTTACGCTCGCTGGGAGACTAGGCCGGCGAAAGTCGCTAAAGGGAGTAGGAATTGCTGTCGAAGGTGATTCGGTAGATGTAGCACTTGTTGGGGACGATCCTTGTGACGCAGTATACGTGCCAGAGACTGCTTTGCGCTTTACAGGCGGTGCAGATCCCACTCCTGGCTTGCTGAGGGAAAGATTGGCTAGACCTGGTAGAGGCATGGCAGAACCCTTAAGCTCTGACGGTTTCGGAGCTTTTACACCTGTTTCTTCCTCTTCCGATGCCTTGCGCGCATGTACTTGCGCAATTGCGTTTTCAGCATTATCGATCTGCTCTGCTGTCAGGGTTTTCCTCTTGGGAAGAATAAGTTGAGGAGCATAAGAATCGCCAGAGCTCGTACCAGATTTTTTCTCGTCGGGGACATGTACATTGGGGATTGGATCGTCTCGTCGCGGTGCGAACCCGTCTGTGGTTGCACCGTAAGTTACAGGAGAAGCATCTATAGGACTGTCGGTAACAATTGTAGAGTATCGAGGAGGAACTTCGAGGGGAGGAGCTGGTTTACGTTTTGTAGCGTTGTCGTTGGATGATCTTCCAGATACTATCCCTACACGCGGCGGTAGGGCAGGTGGCAATTCTGTTGGTTTCTCGTTGTCTTGAAGAACGATTCCAATCGACTGATTTTCATCCCACGTCTTCCCTTCCTCCGTCCCCTTCTGCTGCTCGAGGGGATCTTCCCAGTCGGCCTGAGACTGCGGCAATCCCAGAGATCCTCTAAACGCGGCTTCAGTCTCATCGCAAGCTTCTCGCAGGCCTTGTGACCATTGATCGATCGCCTCTGTGAAAATCCGTCGTACAATGGAAGACATCTTGGCATCCTCTAGTTGATCAGGGCCATGCAGCAAAGCTGGCGCGATGCATACTGCCAAGTTCTCTGGCGTCATCTTGTTCTGTTCCTCGCGAGCTGCGACTGCGCTTAGGGTTGGGAGTAGATGCTTGACCACAATCTCGCGCGAGATGGCAGGAAGAAACGACCATTCGGATGTGGGAGAAAAGAGCTCCTTGAGCCGTTCCAGCTCAGGAACATCATCAGGATTGCCATAAAGCCGTTTCAACTCATGGTAAGAGGACTGTGGGAAAATGGGCTGGCGCAGATCGGCATACCAGGCCTTGATGAGTGCAGCGGCCATGAAGACCGAGTAGGCGTCCCTAGGGTCTATTTCGGCGATGATCTCGTTTTGATGTTCAGCATGCGGGTATGGAGGAAGCGGCAGCACGGCTCCGTTGTCTTTCCAAATGATGTACTTTTGGCCTCTATCATACGCCTCTTTAAGCACATCCCGAAGCTTGGAGTGCGGTGGTACACGGAAAAGTCCTTCAGCTGTAATGTTCTGTTCCAAGAGAAGGAAAGCCGTAGTTTCTCGCAAGACTCTTGGCAACCGTGGTGTGCCCTTACTGCCGATAGGTAGAGGCTGGCGAGTACCAAAGGCCCGGTGACCGCTAACGTACGGAGCAAAGATATCATCAGATACTCGTCGGTCGTAGAGGTAGGTAGAAGGAGGGATTAACAGGTCTTCTATCGGGATATGCAGTGCGAGGTTGGTCAGG
This sequence comes from Paracamarosporium sp. OC-R06-R3, assembly GCA_019828545.1. Taxonomy (NCBI): domain Eukaryota; kingdom Fungi; phylum Ascomycota; class Dothideomycetes; order Pleosporales; family Didymosphaeriaceae; genus Paracamarosporium; species Paracamarosporium sp. OC-R06-R3. The sequence goes on along the minus strand of JACVRA010000364.1, from coordinate 217,373 downwards.
TCAGATGCTGCGAATAGTTAATGGCATGCCCTCAAATGACAGAAATAGGGACGCACCATGTATGATCTTCCTTCTGAACTTTGGGCTGACAATCGTCGAGAAAACTTCAGTGAGGATCCTAACCCACGCTTTCTCGTGCACGATATATAGCTTCTGCAGGCGCTTCCGCATCGCCCTCGATAGCACATGATATGCTTGCAAGAACCACCCCCAGCCAGGTCTGTTTCTCTTTGAGGTAGCGGAGCCGTCTGAGTCGCCAGCGAAAAACACAACTTCATATTCGAAGCCCCTCACGAGCTCGTCCTCTTCAGGAAGCCGCGCCAGCACATAGGGGAGGAGGGAGTCGAAATTCTCTTCTCTTGAATCGGGTAGAGCGGCGGCATTGAGTATATATACAGGCCTGTTTTCCCGCGAAGGAATAGGCGACTGAAAGAGTATGGAAGCAGCATGTCTGGCGAGCTCGGGGGAGTAATCCGGCGATTCTTGTCGTGGAGGGACCGCGGAGAGCGATGAGCTGCGCAAACGACCGGCGATGTGGGCGCGTAAACCGCTCATACCTGGAGATTAGTGCTAAAGTTCGACAGGACAGGTTGTTGCAACGCGTTGTGAAGACACGTGCGGCTGTATAACACCTGAGCAAGCAGCTGAAGTGGCGGTGCGGAGACCAACATAGAGGGTAGGCGCAGACGAACACAAGAAATACGTCAGCGCCAGGGATGACCGCGCACGGTCCATACCTCCGCGTTTCGTTTGGAGAAAATTGAGGGAGCTTCTTCCTATCAGAATACATTATTCTGTTTTAGTAGTGTGTGCATTCAAAATATTCTCGCCTATCCAAACCTCACTTGGTCGAAGTTATAATCTCTGTACCCTAGTTTTGGCTGAGAGTAATGCACAGTTTCGTTCGATTCAACAGTGTCATGCAATTCGCACTAGTATATATCGTATTCATTAGCTAAAGCACCCGCGCCAGCTAGTCGTCTCTATATGCTAAATCAATAGAACCAAATTGATATCACGAAGCCACACAAAGAGGCTATCCAAACCCAGAGCATACTCCGAAAGAATGCCTTCAAACGCCGAGTGACCGAAAGCAGAAACAAGTCGAAGAAAAACGGACAGTAGAATCTGAAATGAAACGACAAAGAAGCATGAAGAATGAAAAGCAACCCTACGACAACTAGAAGATGGAGGCACCAGGAATGACCGTCGTTCAATGATCAAACCTGCCTGCATTGACGCAACGTACGCAGATTGAGCAAGATGGTGTCTGCAAACCTCAGGTTACCATCACTCGGACGAGCTGCCAGTGGAAGTCTCTGACTCCGCGCTGGACATCCCCTCGAAGTCTAGGCCTTCAGCACCAAGTCTCTCCAGCTCTTCCGCAATCTCCTCATACCACTTGCCATGCGCCTTCCGGTCCACATCACTCACTTTGCTCAACTGCTCGCAAATATCTCCAACCTGCGACACAAATTCGGGGAGACCAGTGGTGGCGAGACCCTCCGTGGCTGTACTTGCAGCCCTGACGCGTTCGCTGGAGCTACTAGCTGATACGCGGTTGAAAATGTGTGTCTTCAAACGCTGGAACAGAACCTTCATGACGGGGTCGGAAAGTCGACCAGAGTCGGCTTGTGTGAGAAGGCGTGTAATGGTCGAGGCAAGCTGGGTACGCGTGGAGGGTGGCATAGCGTGCGATGATTCAAGCAACGATGAGATCTTGGAAGGCGTTGCTGGATCCTTTAGGTAACCATCTTTGAGGGTCTCCCACATACGGTTCGCGTCATTTTTCCATTGAGAGCGCACGTCTCGCTTGAGCAGGTTCTTGGCCGTGAGCAGAATACCACCGATAGTCGTAATTCGAAGAGCTTCTTGACGAATGCGGGCAATGCGGGCTCGGTCAAGCTCCAACGTCTCGGGTAGCTCAGAGTCCCTCAGTGGAGGTGTAGCTATGGCGAGGTCTATCAAACCCCGAGCGTAGATCTTTTGAGGTGTTGGTCGGTTCATCGGTACTGGATCGCTCCATGGGTCGCGTCTGTCAGCTTCTGTGTGCATGTTGACAGCAGCGCTCCTCCACCAACGTCGTGTCCTCTTTAATGTGATCCTCCCTTGTTCTAGATCTTCGGCGAACTCGCGCTGTTCATACGTTGGAGCCTCTTTGATTAGGATTGGAGCTGATTGCATCAGGAGGAAGTTGGAGTAGTCCAAAGAAAGTAGGTCGATGGTATGAAGGAGTTTGAACAACTTCTCAATCATCTCAGGTAACGTCCCTTCCTCTCGTAGTTCATCTGCTAACGCTTTAACCTCAGCATCCCGGAAAGGCGCGCAGAGTTTAGGAAGGATGTTCGCAATAAAGTCGAAGAACTTCGCGTAGGAAAACATCCCTTGACTGGACTGTTGACTGATGAGATCGGCATCTAATGTCTCCGATATCAAAGTATGCATCGTGTTGCCCGGCTTGAGGAGGCGTAAAAGTTTTGCACGGATGTTTTCCGCCATGGCGGCGGTCCACATGGCTCCTTCCCCATGCTCGAAGCCATTGCGCATAGCATCGCAAAGTTCGCGATTCAGCGCATCGCGGAGATCAGCAGTTGGTGAGGCGTCAATTCGGTATTCTTTGTCAATGGATAGTTCATGGACAAGAACCCTATTGTTAGGAATAGAGGTGAAAAGTTTGGATAGGGAGTTAGCTTGATGTCCCTCAGAGGCCTGTGTAGCATTCGACGCTGCAAGCTGCGATGCCGCCTCCGCCTGCGTTGCTGCTTGCTCGTCTGCGATCGGAGATGCTGGTGTAGGTGAAGCGACACGGGGGCGTGCAACTTCGCCGCTGGGTCCTCTCTTAGGTCGCGCCCGTCTGGACTCGCGAATAGCTTTCCTGATTAGCTGCAATGCACGGTCAGGGCCAGCAAGTCGCTTTATCTTGCTTAACAGGATTGCCTGATTGTCGCGTATTCCGCTCTTGTACTCTTCAGCAACGACTTCTATTGTCTCATCCTTTACGCTCTGCCAAATTGCATCAAGGCTGACAAAGGATGCCACCATCGTCTCAATGAGGGCGGACGAGTCGCGCGCCTTCCAGAAATTGAAGGCAGTTGTAAATGCACCATGGGCGAGTGCAACCGTCTCGAGGCGTGTGGGTGATGGTATATAATAGTTGAACGTTGTCAGCTTGCTGAGTGCGGCTTCGAAAGATATAATCAGGTCCTTAGCCTTCTGGATGAGATCCTGCTCCTGGTCGCCATCACGGCTGAGGACTTGTGTAGGGTGTCCGAGAATCAAGAAGGCGGCTAGAAAAGTCCGAATTGCCGGACCGCGTGAAGTTGAGTCTTCACCAGAAAGTAGGCCGAAAAGGGCCATGATCTGTTCCGTGGCTGCCAGCACCTTTGGCTCGTTCAGCAGGGCTGTCACCTCCTCAAATCCATGGTCGTGAACCTTATCAATGGACAAGCCAAACGCCAACCATGCATCGACAATGTTTTTCCTAGTTCTGGCTCTCCAGGCAGCTTGGATACGCTTCGCAGCCTCTTCAGGACTTACTGCAGGACGTGTTGTAATCTTCTTTGCGTCGGCAGGGGGCGAGCTGGAAGTTCTTGGTCTGCGAACGTTGCGCTTGTACTCCAGTCTCCTCTTCTCAGCCTCGGCCAGTCTGTCTTCCATTTCCTGGCGGCTTCTCCGTTCTTCAGCGGCCTTGCGTTCTTTCATGTCCTCTGCGACCTTCTTTGCGCGCCGGACTTCCTCAGCACAGGCTGCAGCCACCTGTGCCAAATGCCGTTCGCGAGCTTGCTGGGCTGCCAACGCTCTTTCTTCACTGTTGGTGTTACGAGGAATGGCCTTTGCCAACGCAGCCCTCAATCGGACCTGCTCCGCGTGGGCAGCTCGGTCTGCTAGTCTGGCCTTGCGGGTCTCAAGGATGGAGGCGCGTCGCAGATGTTGAGCTACATGTTGGCTCTGGCAGGTGTTGCGGAACGAACGTGTGGACGTGTGCGAATGTGTCGAGGATATCGAATTGCGGCGGGACGACGTCGCGGACGTCTTCCGGCGGTTATTCGACGAGCGATAGAAGCGGGCGGCGATGCGCGGGGGAGGAGAGAAGGGCTGGGTGCTTTCGGCGCCGTCCGACAGGATCATCTCAGCCTCCTCTGGTATGTCGTCGTTGGGAGGCATCCGGACGTCGCTCAGGTCAAGCTCAGGATCGGAGAACGAACCGTCCATGGCAGATGTGTGGATGCTGCTACTCAGCGGGTGGTCGAGTCGGGCGAGGGTGTCGAGTCCGGCTGTTGCAGCAGTCCCGTGTATAATCTTGGAGTGAAACAAGGCACGGCCGCAGCACGTCACGGAGGATTGTCTGCGTCCGCAAGCGGTCGCGCAAGTGAAATACGTGGGGCGGCAGCAGAAGAATACAGAAGCGAAGGGCGCGGAGTACGCTGCATCAGGGAGAGGACGAAGAGAAGGGCAACGGAGAGGGTGTTGGTGGCTGGGAGGGGTCATGCCTTCCCACCGAGCGAGCGCTGACTGAGGTTTGGCACGAGCTGAGCTAGTGCTGTGGATGACATGCAGCTCGAGAAACGCGTCGAAGGAGATCGACACGGCTCCCGCAGAAGCCTCAGCCTTACGCACGCCGCCGCCGGGCCATGCGTCTGCACCGCGCCTCTCTGCGTCGCGCTCCTTTTGTCGAGAGCCACACTACGAAAGCTTCGGATTCTCGCGGTTGAAACATGTCGAAACGCACTCGCATCCCTGCCGTCATCTCAGCATTGCATCACTTGTGCAGATATTGTGCACGGCCGACCGCCCCCTGCGTTCGCCGTTGAGAGAGGACACGATAAACATAGCTGCTCTTGTCCGTATCATAATTTGGGTAATCCGTTGTAGAAACGTAAACGATGCTTGGAAAGAGAGTACTCCTAATTATATGGGTGGAAATGCGGGCCTGCGGCTGTTTTAACCCAAGTCTCTATCTTCTTCATCATTTGAATAGCAACTGTCGCCTCAATTATCCGCGTACGGTCCCCCTTCAGGTACCAGAATTCGCAAGATTTCCTTTACGAGATCGCGCCCATCGCCCTCTATTCCAGCTTTGAGACTGTGTTGGGTATTGTGGCGGCGTGCATCGCGACTATGCGCCCGCTGCTACGTTACCTGCCTTGTTCAAGCGCGGACGTGGCATTCTACAGGAGCCAGCGAGGACTGTACAGTTCCCATAGATCGGGTCGCTTTGGGAAAGGTAGCACAAACCGACGTGGATAGCACGACGATGTACATAAACGTAGTAGCCAAACGTTTGTTTCATCAGCGTCCTCCGAGAGTCATGGTTAAGGACAACAGAACGGCCAAGTATTTTGATATCTATAGAAAGGATTGTATGCAGGGAACAAAATAGTGATTGGCGACTAGCTCTGCATCTGCTGGGCCGCTTCCAGTATCTCATCGATCACTTCTGCAGAATGACGCTTGCTGGGTCTCATTGCGGGTCTTGATTACAACATTAAAAGTATAAGTTAGGTTGTGATAGACTGGCGTCCTTATAAACGCAAAGGACTTTGGTTCGAGACAGGCCGCGGCAAGAACTTAAATATCGTAGTCGATTCCACATACATTTGTGAACGTGAGTGAGGACACAAACTTACAATTCCATTGATGCCTTTCCCAGCCGTTGACACTGATCTGAATCATGTTGATCAGGTACCCCAGAGAAGAGATCGACGCAGTCCCAGCCCCACACCGTTGCAGCCGCTTTTGCATCCCTCTTTTCGAGTGGATGAGCACTGCTGCTCGAAGGCAAAAGAATGATAGTTCATCACTTGGAATGCACACGGACCCAAAAAGAAATCTCACTCCCCCGCGTGGGCTCGAACCACGAACCTCCTGATCGCCGAACCATTGCTGGTTTAACAGTCAGACGCGCTAGCCAATTGCGCCACGGAGGATGTTGATTTGTTGCTTGATGACAATGTTCCAAAGTTTTACATATCTATACTAACAATATAAGCAGTAAGTTGGACTTGTCTCGTGGACCGTCGGAAAAGTCGAGGATCGAATTCGATGGCGTGTCGGAGATCAGTGGGGAGTGACAGAGCGCCGGGAGGGATGCAGAATGATTGGCGGCGGTAGCGACAGCATAAACGCTAAGTTCCAACTACGTTAGGGGAGGGGCCACGTAAGAAGTTGTACACGTTTGACCGAGCGTGGAAGACATGGCCAGTAGTTTTCAAATTTCCTGAGCTTGTATGGTTTTTGCCTGGTGGAAGTGGCTGTTTCGTCGAACTGGGGGGTTAGTTCGCTTGGTGTAGGTCAAAAAGCATCAGTTGCGCGCATTCAAAACAGTCTCGTAGGACGTTATTCAAAACAAAGACAGATAGGTGTATGAAGATAATATATATGGTACTGTATCAGTACCTTAAATGCTGCATTTGGTATCCTGCAGTAGCACAGCTGCAGCGAGTCTTCAGACCTTTACGGGGTTGTAAGCTCAGTCTTTACAAGACAGACAAATGTTTGGTCACAATGGAAGAAAGTACAATTTGAGGCAAAACCACCAATCGCGATGCGCATATCAAACATCTTGTCGACGCCTCTCATGGGATCATTCATACTCTCCCTACATCTCACTTAGCGCACGTTTAAACAGCGCCAGTCTAAACAAGTATGAATATACCATTTATGCGCAAATACAATTCAGGTAGGAGAGCAAAAGTCACGAGGTGTTCGCTTGGGCTCTGCCACTATCAAACCACGATCACACCGAGTTATCAACCGCTCTTAGCGTCATACAAATGTACCAGCACACAGTTCAGATGGTCAACATCGATACTGACAACATTCTCTACATAGGTTTGAGCATCGACTCGTATCTAAATATACTACTTGGTGGGTCGTAATCCTATATCCCCGGCTGCGTTTGCATGAACACGCCATCCTGGAAATCTACAACGACCGCCTTCTCTATAAAAGGCCCTGCAGCCTTCTTGAAAGCCTCATGAGCAAGGTCCTGGTTGACGTAGTAATCGCGGTCCTCGTTGGAATGGAATTGCACAACAAATGCATGACTCAAGCCCTCCTACCACAGCCATTAGAAGGTGACCATGGAACAATCCAGTATCTAGAACAGTACCTGCAGGCCTTCGGGGGAGTTATCCTTCCCGCCAGTTATCGATTTTATATATGGCGTTCCTGTCGTAGGATGAATGCAGGATTTCTCAAGGCCCAGCATTTGTAGGGTTATCTATTCACGCTGTTGGTCATGTGGACTGTTCCAAGAGAACAGGATAGGCTCTTACATCTTTGAGGACGCCTCGGTCAGCATTGTCGTTGAATTTGAACAGAACGATATGTGTCGTCAGCGGGGTGACTGCGGTTGGAGGTCTCTTTCTGAAGGACGATGTATGAAGAATTGAGCCAAAAGATTTTGTTTGTGCGTGTGTGAGCAGGAAGACAACGAGGACGAGGAGACATAGTGCTGCGCCCATAAGAGAGCGGCTTCTGAACACCATAGTTGCGAAAACTTAGAGGCGCTCCTCTTCTTCATCGACGTGTAGCTAGATTCACCGTGCAAGGCCTTCGCCTCGTGGACCAGCCGCCTTGCGCATCGGATCAGTTCTCCTCGCGTCCGATCGCATGTTTCGTTCCCCAAACACCACGCGTTGGTCTAACCTGATTGGGCCTCGCGCTGGACCTCGGCTGGCGAGACCAGCTCCAGGGAGCTTGGACCGCATCCTTCTTGGAGGCCAGGAATGACGTCCTTTCATAGACCGATCTCGCCATGGGAATGAAATTTCATCATGGACAATTGCGAGCAGCGCATAGATGACACTAAGCCGCATCAGTCGCGCGACTGCGGGCTTCGAACCGGGCTGCCATTGGAAGGCGCCATGTTGTGGACTTGGCTCCAGCGACGGTCGTCGTTATGACGTAAATAAATCACTGGGTCAGGTGAAGAGGCCATCGTGCTGGGGGGTACAAAAGCTGGGCGTGTTCCTGGTCCCTCGACCTCTCTACTATCACTGAAGCTTTGCATTGCCAATAAGTCTTTCATCTAATCTCCATCACATTCCAATTCATCACAATGGCCACCCTCCACTGTAAGTTGCCCTCTTCCTCCTGTGAGGATTGCGAACAAACAATACAACGCAAGAGTCCACCATCGCCGATTGCGCGACTTCTGCGCACCGCAATACTGCTCCAATGCCCACATTCGTCTCATCAATGAGCTCAGAGCCATCACTGATATAATACCTCTTAGACCTCCCTCCTGTCAAGCCCTCGGCTATCGCCCTTGGCACTGCCTTCAACCACGCCGTTTCCCTCGCTGTCCTCGGCCCTGTCTTCGGCGACTCCTACCGCCGTGCCCAAGCTGCCAACAGCAAGGAGGAGTTCTTCCACTCTAAGGAGGCTGCCACTGCCGCTGCCTCGTGGGGATCTTCCCTCGCTGGCTCCGCCATCCAGGCCTACGGTGTTGGTGCTCTCATCAACGCCACCGGCACCCTCACCTACAAGGGCGCTGCCTACCTTGGTTCCTTGGTCTTCTTCGCTTCCGCTGCTCCTTCGGTACGCCTTTCTTACCCCACACTTCTCCCAAAGCATACGGGGAATGGCTGCTAACAACCACCAGATCGTCTCCCAGGTCGTCACCGAGAAGCGTCCCCTTGACACTGTTGCCGTCGGTGCTCTCGCTCGTGTCTTTGAGACTGTCGGTCTATCTCTCTTCCTCACCTACTGGGGCACCAGGACCAACCCCTTCGACTAAATGTCTTCTTCAATAGCAGCGGGTATGCGGTGTTAGGAAATACTTGTCTCCCTCGGGCATAGATTGAATTGCCTGCTTGGTCATGGGAATCGAATGAGATACGAAGAGCCTTATAAGGCCTGGTTTCAGCATGATTGTAACATTACCTCTCAAATGAAATATATAATTCAACGTTGCGTTGCTCTACATGTCCATACTGTGATGTGCTGTTTTCATGTTCCGAGAGCTTTATTGCACCCTTCATCCATCAACTTACCGCTCGTGTATAAGAGCGAAGTGCAGAGTAGTCGGTGATATTCCAGCATGTAATCAGATTCGTAAGTCAGAGGAATGCAAGCAGTACCTGATTGATACGGCTATTGACGGCTAAATTTTGCTTTGAAGTAAAATAGTCTTTGCTGTCACAAGGAATCTTACATCTATGCTCTGATTCTAACGATAAATGACGTTGCTGATCAACACTAACTGCATAGTGATTGAATGATCCTCGAATCGTTGGTCTTCATTCTGGTGTTCGCTTTTATCCCTATCAATTCCGACGTCGTCCTCTCCTGTGAAGTCAGCGTCCAAGTATCCAAATGATTGGGCTGGATACTCCAAGACGGTCTTGAGACTCTCGGCGCGATGCCTTACCCAAGATCATCGCGAGCTGAAGCGGGAATCGAAGACTAGCGCATGATGCTTAGAGCCATTTTGTAGTTTCCGAGCTCGGTTAAAAAAGCTGTACGTTACTTCGACGGGCGAGGCAGGAAGTCCAGTAGTTTAATGCACTGCACGATTCGAAGAAAACAGCTTCAGCGAAAATACCGCATCCTATCTTCTATGAACTCGAAAATGATCACAGATAGCCACCGCGAACACTATCAAGTTGCGTCGCTGTATATGCCCTCTAATCCAACCACGCTGTGTTTCTTCCAGCTACTCGTTTTTTCCCGCCTCCTTGACACCCGGCGACGCATAGAAAGCATGCACTAATATACCTCCTATTAACTTAACCTCTTGTCCCTAGATCATCCCCCTACCACCTCTCCATCCCCAAACCAGCCCCGGTTCCTCTCTAACCCTATGCCCAAACCCCTCCTTCACTGCATTCAATCCCTCGCTCAATTCCCGTAGCCCATGGACCACCCACCTCAGCTCCCTCCCCTCTACCGTGGCTGGTGGTGTCTTAGATTTGATCGCCTCAAGCAGCGGTACGAGTCTTGAAAGATTCGGTGGCAGGTTATATCGCCATGAAGCTTCGACCCAGGTGGTTACTGCGGCGCGATCTGTAAGGAAGGTCGATAGGGAGGTTAGCCAGGTGTATTGGAGCGCAGAAGAGGGTTGTGAGGATGATGTAGACCATGATGTAAGGGCGCGGGTTAGGTGAATAGGCCAACAGAGGGAGGCGTAGCGGAGGAAGGGAAGGTCTGCGTCCCATTCGGATCGGCATGGCGTCCGCGTTGATGAAGATGTAGCTGCTGTTGCCGGGGGTGCATAGTGATGCTCTGAGCCAAACGGGACAGATGACATGGACTTGTATCCGCTGTCACCTGATCCGCTTGTCCGCATACTTGTCCCGCTACTTTGTATCTGGGGTGTCAACAATAGCTGAGACGCATGCGGATTCATACTTCCTAATGGCCGTTTAGGAATGTCGAACGCGAGGAACGAGATGCAGACCGCAGCTAGATGGGCGTGGGCGTGGCTTTCGTCATGGAGGCTGAACGAACTTGTCTGAGGGTCTACGATCTGAAGGTATTCTTTAACAGACTTATGCGCGAAGATGACGTTACAGGGCGTGAATTCAACCAGGCCACAGGTAAGGAGGGGAATTGCTTCGTTCGTAACGAAGTTGGGTGCTGACTCAACAGTACGTTGGCCTGGAATGACATTGAGAGCTTTTTGGAAACCTCGTAAGCATGGCCGGTGAATCGACAAAGCTAGTAACCGAAAAACGCCGGCTACAAATCGTCTTTCTACCTCTGGTCTGCATTCGAGCAAATTCAGGATATGTGCGTATATAGCCTCCAAGCCATCTAGTTCATAAGGTTTCTCCAGCTTCGCACGGCGTTCATCTGGAGATAGGACTGGAGACCGTAGGTATTTTAGAAGCGAGCTAGCCCAGAGAAAGTTGCCTTTGCATTTTTGCGCAATAACCGAAATCAGTGACCTGTCCATTGATATGCCAAAGTAACCTTGGTCGGCAAGCTCATGGAGGTTTCCGACAATGTAGGCTTCCACATCGTGCTTGTTGCTGTTATTACCGAGTGAAACAATGTGAGGTGCATCTGAGGCCCACTTGTGATACTCGTTTGGGATTTTGATGTGCGGTCTGCCGAACAAAATGACGCGGGAATCAGATCTACGACAAAGCTCTGGGATGTATCGAAGCAGTAGCTCAACATCACTACACTCATCGATGCCGTCAATGACAAGAAAAGTAGGATGTTGCCGAAGAAGTAACGCAAGGACAGAAAGGACCTCGTCCGATGTTGCTTTTGCGTACGAGGGAGCTTTACGAATAAGCAAGGATACGGCATCTAGAGTGGACCGGTTATGGCGGTGTATATAAAGAAGCTGGTCTGTCAGTGCTCGAAATGCATCGTCGGGATGAATGCAGTATGAATGAGCTGCATTGAAATGATAGAAAGCAGTTGAAGGTGATTCATGCTCATCGTCAATGCTTAGGTTGTCTGCTTCGATGCTGAGATCGTCAATTACAGTACCCGAAAGGAAGCTCTTGCCGAAGCCTGATTCAGCTGATCATTTGTTAGCTTCTGACCTTGTCATGTTTCCGGGTCGTAGGGTACCGTTGATTATTCAAATGTGACGAGTTTGATCCTGAAATTGGGACTTACCTTGCACAAAGAGAACTCTATGCTGCCAGTCATTCTGGAGGGTTTCCGTATCATTGGCAGATTGGTAGTCGAAAGGAATGTTTCTCCAGCGACAATAGCTTTCGTTGTCGAGAAACCATGTGCAAGTGTTAGGATGCCGTTGCTGAAGTCGGTGTTCATAAACGTCTCGATAAGAGCAACTGCTATCAATCCACGCCTTAATTCGCTCGACTCTTCTCACTGAACAAACGTCAGTATGTTGTCTTTACTAAGGTGCAAGTGAAGGACAAACTTCGTTTCTTCATCCTCTGCTGCCTAAGCTCTTCACTATCTTCTGCCTCAGTTTGCTTGTCAAGGAACTCGATATACTCGCTGCGGCACTTTTCTATTGTCGCATACTCTTTCTCCGTATCCCCAAGCTCGATTTCCAGCCATATTTTGTGACGAATAAGTCTTGATTCGAGTTGCGCAAAACGGGAGTCGAGCGGCCGCCATTGCGATGCAGGCGAGCACAAGCGAACATGGCGTAATGTCACCCCTGCAAACTGTTACTTGATAATATACATTCCTGCCTGACAGCTGGGTCGAAACAGAATCTGCGTGGAAGTCGTCATAAGCTGTGCGACTTTGCAATGTGAACCCTTTCTTCACGTGCGCCAATCATTGGTCGCCATTTGTCTGCTCATGTGGAAACGCCAACCGGAAGATTTGGAGATGAGAATTACGAATCCGTTTTATACCCTAAAAAGGTTTGTACGTAAAATGTTACATACCGTGGGGGGCTCTGGTAAACGTTTGGTGGAGTTCTAGAAGGAACTGCGCAATGTCTGCAAACAGGTATGAGAGCAATACGAGACGCTGCTCGCATCCCTGCCGCTCTTGAAGATGCGACGACGCTTTATAGGTGATAAGGAACTGTGCATAGTCCGGCAACATATTCGTTATGCTCTCAAGCAGGTCTGCAACCTTTCCAAGTAGTAAAGTGTAGTTGCCCGCGATCTGAATTTATATCAGTGGCTTCCAACAGAATGAGTTGTGGGAGCAAACCTTGAAGATCAAAAGTATCAATCCCCAAAATTTCTGACGCCATTCCTCCAAATCCCTTCGAATGTGAGCTGTAATGAGTTCGCAGTACGAGTCCATCCTACGCACGAACACAAGGAACCTTTCTTCGCATATTGCTAGAACTCTGTTTTCTTTCTCGCTCTTCCTGCTCACTGTCTTCAGCTTCTGCGACAGTGATTCGGCACTGTCGACCATGGACAAATCCTTGGCCGATAAATTTCTCTGGATGGCTCTAATAGCTCTGTCAAAGAGAGTGCCGTTCGACCTAAGTGGTCAGCCTGGTGTAACTGTTTGCCAGCGACTACTAACGTTAGATCCTCCATCGTCACGTCCATGGCTGCGATCTTCGTCTGCCACAACACCTCCTAGGAATACTCTGACTTGAAGTGTTTGGACCTGATTGTTTCCGGCCAAGAGGATGCATTGACAAGCGTTCGAAAACGGGTCCAGATGGGAAATCCATGGAATAACGGGAGATGATGCAAGCATAGTATTTTGTGACAGAAGAACTCGCAGTGAGAGCTGAACGGAGCCATGTCGTGATTCTCGGCGGGTTACATGCAACCGCACAGACGGCCACCGAAAAGCGGTAGACGTGGGGCGTGTGGCAGCGGGAGGTGAGCGGGACGATAAGCGGGAGATGTACCTGCAGGCTGGCAGTAAGATGGCTTAGCAAACAGAAGAAAGAAGCATGGGGGCGCCAAGCCATTTCCGCAAAAGCGTGGGTATGAGCAGGGTATAGGCCGAATCGGAGAACCTCAATACGGAAGATCAAGCGGTTTGTCATGCCCTGACCGGCCCGACGGAACGCCTGGCGAACGAAAAAGCAAGCATGAAGTGGGCGACGGCGCCGTGTCAAAGTGTTGATTCGGGCTTTGTACGCGTACGATGATTGATGAAAGGTATCTTGGGTATCTTCTTCTCTCCAACCTGCGGCTGCTCCGCTTTAGCCAGCGTCACCGCTTCTATAATACAATAGATATTAAAATACCGCGTGTACAGAATGTTGCAAGCCCAGAAGGGCAAATCTCTTAAAACTCTACCCCTTCAGGCAGACTGCGGCTGACCCAACCGCAGGGCAAGCAACGCGCGGACATCAGTGACATACTGTAGACCTTCTAGAAGTGGTATCAGGTGTAACAGTCCGTGATCAGTTGGGTCATTGATCCAGCCTTCGATGGGAATAGCATTGTCTGGTGTCAATCATTAGCCAACATCACTCGGCATATCCGTGCGGAAAGCAGCTCACCCTCGTGGAAGATGTAGCACATGGGGCTGTTATCAATGATCATGACTCTGCTGAGGTCAGGCTCAACCTGAGCCAGGTCTTTGATGTAAGCCCCATTGCGAAATGTGCAGTGCTGCCGATAGTATCTTCCTGCGAAGTACTTTCGCTCCGTCTCCAACCAGTCGATAACTGGGTCGGCATATTCCTGCACAGACGCTGTGAAGACTACCAAGTTGTACCATTTACAAACCTGTGGCGATCTCAATTAGCGTGTGACGACAGACCTCAAGATGTACACTTGCCTTTTTAAGGAACTCATCGCAATGGGGCCGTTTATGGACGTAGTACAAAATCGGGACCTGAGGGCCTATAATCTGACCGCCCGCTCCTACTGGCTGTTGTAGCTTCACCTCGACCATGTGGCCGGTCGTGTATCGACCGCCTTTAGCCATACTGTGGATCAGGGTTTCGTCGAGATCTAGAATTAACGTTTTCTGATGCGGGCCGAGCGAGGCGGAGTTCGCTGCAGAATACGACGGCTGGCGCCGCGGCACAAGGGGGCGCGGGGGTTGTGGGGCTCGAGGAAACTTGGTCAGTTGCTTAGAGGTTATGGGGCCAGTAGGGGACTTCAACGCGTTCGCAGCTTCGGTTGAAACCTGTGTCGAGCCACCTTTCGCGCTCGTCTTTTTCGCTGCCTTGCGTTGTCTCAGTGCTTCATCATTGTGTAGCTTAATACGTATCTGCCTCTTCGCGGGTGCTATCTCTTCGCCGGTAGAGGAGGCGCTCGATTTCGATCGCGTATGGCGAGAGGGTGCATCGTAGTCGCCATCTCGCGTAGAGGGCCGCTCGCTATCCAGCTCTGAATCAGAGGTAATTGCCGTGGAATTCGAGGCAATCGAAGGTGAGCGCTTGGAGGGCTTTTTGAGTTTGTGCGTGGCGGTGGTGCTTCTGCCTTTGCGCTTTCCTTTCTCCTGAGTGTCAGACGAGTCCGACGCCTGCATAGTGGCAGCAGCCCGCTTCTTCCGGCGCGATCTTGTGAAAGGATGGCTCATGTGGTATACAGGGGCAACCAGGGAGAAACGCCCGTCTTCATAGTGGAAGCACGCAATTAAATAATGCCCAGTGACAACAATGGGGGCGAGCAGCAGCTGCACGCCACCTACGAACACGTCGGATATCCTTTGAGGTATCAGCCACCTTTTCGGCTTCTGGGTCGCAGGGAAGGGCTCTTCTGAGCTTTGGAGGAGCGGTGTCTTCTCGTCGAAGTCGGAGGGCGCAGCGTCTGTTTGGGTATAACTGGCACCGTCCATTCTTCCAGCTACCATGTTTTCCGATGCGTCTGTCGATGTTATGGGTCCTGCGCCCGCATCATTCGACAGAACGGGCGCTCTGAGCCGAGGTTGGGCGCGGAAGATGTTGCTCTCCGACGAGGCGCGTGAACGTGGAGGACTTGCTGGCGGGGTGTTGCCGATGTGTGCTAGGACGTTCATGCTCCGCGCACAGCCATCAACAGGGACTGATGCACTTGGGCTCTCGGGCTGTCCAAACCTCAGCGTACGCGGCAAGTGCGAGGGCCGTGTTTGCAGGGGGGCGAGATGCGTTCCTCCAAGCTAGCTGGGCAGGCAGCAAGCAGTGGCACCCGGCGGGTCGGCCGGCGGAGTGAATGGCAGAGTCGCGGAGGCGGGCAGGCAGGGAGAGGAAGCGCCCCAGGGGCCTGTTTGGGAGCGAGCGCGATGGCTTTGGGGTGGAGAGAGGGTTGCGGTAGAGGGCGGACCACCTGGGAGCAATGACGATGTCAGACGCATCCGAAAATGGAAACATTGGACGTCGGAAATCGGCCACTTGCACGCCCGCGCCCAAAGACTCATACGCGTGCCTTTGCGCCTGCAACACCACCGCCCGTTCTCAGCGTCATCGTGCCCGCCCCGCCTGCCAAAATTTCACGCTGCGATTTCAGGGTCCAGCGACACGCCCACACCTGCTCCCAGCCCCTGCGCGCACCGAGGGGCCGCCAATTGCACCCCGCCCACACCGTGCTCTTCACAGAGACAGCTCGCCATTGCTCTGCACCATGGCACAGGGCATCGTGCCGCTAGCCCCGGGGCTCACGTCCTTTCTCAAGTCGCTCAAGACCACCCCCGCCGATCCCTCGGTGGAGCATCTCATATCGTCGGTCGCAGCTCCCTCTTGCAGCCCAGCCGACAGCTAACACCGCCCAGCCTTCTCAAGCGAAGACAGATCCGCAATTCCAGACCATGCGCCATTGCTACGACGGCCCTCATGCTCCGCGTGGTGGGCGAGTTCAAGGGACGAGACGCAGCAAAGCTCGTGGAGCGCATACGCCAGGTCGGCCGCCGGCTCACGGCAGCCCAGCCGCGGGAGGTAGTCGTGGGGAACATTGTACGGCGTGTGCTGGGTCTGGTGCGAGAGGTGCTCGATGACAACACAGGCGGAGACAGCCATGCTGGCAGCGACGCCGGCCACCAGACACCTTCCCACCACGACTCCATGACCCGGCCGACCCTCTCCTCGAGCATATCAACCTTCAGTCCTCTTAGGCATGCAGCGGCGGAGCCTATGGACGCGAGCATGACATCCGACATGTCTGACTCCTCCGACTTCTCCAGAAGACCACCGCTTCTTACCTCCCATACCTCCTACGCTCCTGCTTCCTCCGCGCCTTTGGTCAACTCTCTATTCGGTCTCTTTTCGCAGCCCGCAGATTCCAATGCGAGCACCCCGACAGGGCAGACATCGCCTGATGGGAAGACTGCGCACAGCCTGAACCTAGAACGACTGGCAGACCTCAGCAAGAGTGCGAACATCGATCTTAAGAGTGAAGTCATGGATGGCATACGCGAGCTGCAAGATGAGCTAGAGCAGTCGGACGAGCAGATCGCTAGCGTTGCGCTGGAACATATCCATTCCAACGAAATCATACTGACACATACTGCGTCAACCACTGTCCAGAAATTCCTCCTCAATGCCGCGAAGAAGCGTAGGTTTACTGTAGTCCACGCTGAGACATATCCGCACGACAACACCGCAACACATGGAATTCTGCTCACGGGACGAAAACGAGAGACTCAATTACATGAGGACGAAGATCCGTGGAAGCCTCTAACATCAGTTGGCATACCAGTTTACGTCATCCCAGATTCCCATGTATACGCTATCATGTCCCGCGTCAACAAGGTAATCTTGGCGACGCATACCGTCTTAGCTAATGGCGGTCTTGTTGCAGCTGCAGGTGCCCACATGATTGCAAAGGCTGCGAAGGAGCATCAAACGCCTGTGGTGGTGCTCAGCGGCGTCTATAAGCTGAGTCCGGTATATCCCTTCGACATCGATGAGCTCATTGAGTATGGAGATGCTGGAAGGGTCGTGCCATATGAGGACGGCGAGTTTGTAGACAAGATCGATGTAGAGCACCCGCTCTATGATTACGTCCCGGCAGACCTCGTCGACCTCTACATTACCAATCTGTAAGTCACATCTTGTGCACTATATCTCATCGAACACGCGCTGACTATCGCAGTGGTGGACATGCGCCCTCGTATCTTTACCGCATTGTCGCAGACCATTACCGTACGGAGGACATTACTCTATGAGTACATGCTCGTACCACAAAAGAATATCCTGAGTCGCCCCAGGCATTCTGTTTCATCACAGGCCTAGCACTGTAGATGGATTGTTGTATCTCAGACTATACCCATTTCAAGTAGCCGGTGTGTCCACAATGAACAGTCACAGAACACACAACCCCAACCAGCGATGTGCAGCGCACTTTTTTGAAGATCCTTAGCCCCTGGCGCCGTTCATCACGCACTCAGCCCCACCCAGCTTACCGCGACACCTCATTACCCCCAACTTCCAGGCCTTTGTAAGAATCTTTACCCTCGCCCTACACATTTATTTCTGTCATCCGGCCCGTCGCCCTCTTGCCCCATCGCCCACGCCCAAAACTAATGCCCTCACCTCACGTCCCCACTCTGATTCGCTGTGCTGCCGTACTTGTCCATGATAGGTCTAGTGTGTCGCTTATGATTGGCTTATACGAGAGCTAGTGGAAGGGCGACCAGCCCGCAGTGTTCGATGGTTTTTGTTTCTCCGGTCAGAGATTGCCGGATGCGGTAGGTTGAGGGCATGCAGCTGAGGGCGAGCGAGGGCGATGACGTCTTATGTTCGAGCTCTTGCGAGCGTGTTGGGCTTGCATGGCGGGCGATGGGTTGGCGGGCGAGGGTGGTGAGGGCGGCGAGGGCAGTCAGATTTGGGTGGTCAGCAGCGACACGCTATACGAATGCGACCGCAATCGACACTGTTTTTGCGTTGCTGGACCGAATATTATATATCAAGGCCCTTAATATCCGTTTCACGACTAGTTCTTTCACCACATTGAAGAGGTGCTGAGGTGCATTATTGCGGTTGTGGCTTCTTCTCGCCAGCCTTCTTTAACACGCAGGCAAATCATAAGCAGCCCCGCCCGATGTGTTTCTCAAAACTACAGTGTGCTGTCTGGTCTCATAACTCTTCTGTTATATTTCACAATCAGATAGTTGCAGCCATGCCGGTCTCTATATGCTCCATATGCACATGCGTATACTTTTCCTCGATGCGCCAAACAAATGCCACCACTCCGGCAGATTATCATCTCAATGTCCTCATCTGGATCTCATTATCGTTATCATAAGACAGTCGCTCGCCCTCCGTATCCATATCCATCAAGCCTCTTTCTTCTTCACCATCGCCCCTTTCACGCCTGCTTTCTTCCTTCTTCGGATCTTCCTTATGCGTAGCGACATATATCGCTGAGCCCAAAATCAGCGACGAACCAACAATGGACAACGCACTTGGTGTCGTTCCGAAAACGAGCTTATCGAACGAGAGAGCGAACAGCATTTGGACGTAGACCATATTCGTCGCACGGGAAGACTTCTCGTACTGCAGCCCGGCGGCGAGGAGAAATTGCATTATGAAGCCACACATGCCCAGGAAGACAAGATATGCGAAATCAACCCAGCTTTGTGGGAGTAGGAATCCAACGTCAGGCAGAATGGACATCATAACGACGCTGACAATGGTGCACCATGTAGCGAAGTAGTTTACGGATATGAGCGGATGGGCTCGTTTCCCAATCCATCTGATCGTCGTGTAGGCCCCAGCAGCTCCGACAACGCCGAGCATAGCTATGCCTACTGCCGACGCCCGTTGTGCTGGCGTGACGTTGTCATAGGATGAGGCCAAAGAGTGACCACTATCTCCAGCGGTGTCATTTGTGGAGATGAACTCCATATCTGCGCCTCCGCTGGTGGGCAATACAGGATCGTTGTTGCGGGAGAGAGACGTGAAAAGGGAGACTGGTCGGGCGATGAGGACGACGCCGAAGAGCGAGATATAGGCTGCGATCTGCTCCATGTGGGTGAATGGCTCGTTGATGAGGTAGGAGCACGCCCAGCAGGCTAGAGAGGGAGATAGAAAGGTTATCACGGTAGCGTCTGCCAATGGCAGGTAAAGTAGAGAATCTAGCAGAGCTCAGCTTGATACCTGTGCAAAAGTTGAAGACGGAATATGTAGGCTTTTACCCACGAGTGCAGTTCATGTCGACGGTTTGAAGAACCGTATCATAACATATGCTACTACAGAATGCACGATGCCATGCCGTGGTCTCTGATCCAGTTTTGTATACAAGTTTCCATTGAGCGTGGTAAAAATGCAATAGGATGCAGAGCCTAACGTATTAGGTGGCCCTTGAGGTGTGGACGGCAATGAAAAAAAGTACTTACAGTACATGCCAAACACTCCAAAGAAACCAAATAGGCCTCTTGCAACTAATAACCATCTCACTTCTTTGACTCCGAGAGGAAAGTCCTTCGTCTTTGCCCACCACATATACCAAGTCGAGCACACGACCGTGATACCCATTCGAGCGAACAAAATCTGGAATGGATGGTAACCTTTACCATTATTCCCTTCGATTTCCAGCATTCGAGTTGTAACATTCATAAGAGTACCGAATAGTTGAGACACCAGTACAAGAATAAGCCCAAGGTTCCCAGTCCAGAACGCTTTCAGCTTCTCTTTCAACGTCTTCGTAGGCGGGAGAGGTGACCTTGAAGTACGCCTTCGACGACCACTCGCACCGAAATGTCCCTCCCTACGTCCTGGACGATCAACATCCTCGACGGACAACAACGACGGGTTTGGGGAAGGTGCACGAATACCTCCGGGAAAAGTGACGGTCAAGGCATCCTCCGGCTTTGTCCCGGATTTAACGGGCGGTTCTACTCTAGGTTCGGTAGCCGAGTCTACGACCTTTAGAGTACTATCATCGTTGACATTGTCGACGGGAGCCTTGGACGGCGGAACACTCATGGCGATGCATTGAAGAGGCGATGACGAGAGTAGAGCAAGAAGTCGCAGACATCAGCACTTGTTAAGCGCTGGGGGAGGGGCACGGCTCCTGCAGCTCGCTTTGGGGCGAAATGATGACTCAATCGCACCATGTGGACTGTGGTGATGGGCGGCGTCGGAAAGCGACGAGTAGGCGTGTAGAGTTCCCAACCTCGCCTCAACCTCGCCCCGAATTTCCCGGGGTGGCTCAAGCCCGAATGGGCAGGCTACGGCACGACAGTTTGCAGATCATTGATGTGCTAAGGCGCAAGGGAACCACATCTCTAATGAAGGAGAAGAAGAGTCGGTCTCTGCTTGGCTCTGTATCCTCGACATCGATGTTCGTGGTGAGTGCGATCGTAGGGTGCTTCGGATGACGCGCCCCCGCGAACACCGCCGTCATGCGCAGCCAGGTATGAAAATCCACTACCAAGACGTTCCAAGAGCGCTTCATTGGTGCGTTTTATTTCTTGGCTATTTTTTCCAACAGGGCTTGTTGATGTCCTTTCCTTAGTTCATTCATCTTCGTTATTCCTACAACTCCAGTATAGCTTTTTCTCCTGCAGCGATGAACATGTGGAGCAGGCTCACAGAAAAGACCCAAGGCGTCTCGCTTACCCTGGGGCGAAATACGAAGTGAAATACGAAGTGAAGGTGGCGGAGCTCCAGGCTGGCAAGCTTCTTGTCAAATCGCGATACTAGGCTCATGAAAGAATTGGCCTTCTTCTTCCCATATGTTCATGTTTGAGATTCTTCATCTGCTATGACAGCAACACGATACACGCGCAATTTAGATACGCTCAGCTCGTGAAGCAACGCCAAACTCAACGGAACGAAGCATCACCAAAATGGTGCATATCATGTCGATGCCAGCCAAACTCTGCTTTGCATGTCTCGAAGCTTTGCAATCAGGCCTAGAAGAAGTTCTAGAGAAGACCATTTATACGGGTTGTGTCCATCACGTGACCTTTACGGACTTCCAAAGAGCGGTCACTGAAAAATGTTTCATTTGTAGTAAGTTTTGGGACTCCATACGTCCTGAAGTGATTGCGGGCTGGGAGAGTGACGCGAAAAATTGGGTGCCTCTTAAATGCTCTCTGTCACGACGCCCGTGGGCGCCAGAATGGTAGGAAATGCCAGGACACAAAGTGGGTGCTCGTGCTGGCGATTGTCTAAAACTCTCAGACTCTCCACTTGTGTCTGAGACTTCTAGGTATTGATAGCTAGCTAATACGCTTACTTCCACGCATTCCTTTGATTTGTGAACATGACACTGACCTTTGTGCACCTTTAGGTACGGAGCCATCTATTGGCATATTGTTTATATGGAGTTCGATCCTCAGTTAGTTATGGGGGATCTCAATTATCAAGGGAATGTCTTTTGCCTGTTCAAGAATGCAGATGGTCAGTCGATTTTTCCTTACCTTGAACATTAATTAATGGAGATACTTACCCCTCTACTCGAACATAGACAAAGAAATCACAATGGCGGAAGACACGAAGGAGATTAGCACAGCTTCATTTGCAGTGCATCAGCAGGCTTATGAATGGTACAAGGTGTGTCGCGAATCTCACGAAATGTGTAAGAAGTTAGGAGCGGGCAAACATTACACCCCTACCCGGCTTATCGACGTCGGTATCGACGGCGACGACATGTGGAAACTCTGTCTCCATTCAGATGATATTGTACACTTTCCCGACTACCTTACTTTGAGTTATAGATGGGCGAAAGATCCTACTGTGCTGCTCCTGAGCTCTACCATCGACACATTTCGAGGAGGCGCTCCTATTGCTAATCTTCCAAAAACCTTTAGAGATGCTGTTACTGTTGCTCGGAGTTTCTCCATCAGATACTTGTGGATCGACTCACTATGCATCATTCAGGACTCGCCGGAGGACTGGGCGCGAGAGTCGATCCTCATGCACGACGTGTACGCGAATTCTTCCTGCAACATTGCCGCTTCTGCATCGGAAAACCCTGACGGCGGACTTTTTCGCTCCCGTACAATGGATGAGATCAGCCTAGGCTTCGTTAGCGTCGAGCTCCCCAACTTAGGTACAAAAAACTTCGAGATTTGGGATCAGTATTACATGAATCGACTCACGCATGGCCCACTCACAGATCGTGGCTGGGTATTCCAAGAGAGAGTGCTGTCACCGAGGGTGCTTCATTTTTCACAGAACCAAATTGCGTGGGAGTGTTTTGAGATGAA
Organism: Paracamarosporium sp. OC-R06-R3; assembly: GCA_019828545.1. NCBI lineage: Eukaryota > Fungi > Ascomycota > Dothideomycetes > Pleosporales > Didymosphaeriaceae > Paracamarosporium > Paracamarosporium sp. OC-R06-R3. The sequence continues at coordinate 194,915 of JACVRA010000364.1, read as the reverse complement.
TAAATGCGAGACATTCCCAAATTGGTCGCCGTATCCGACAGACATAAACTATTCGCGTGGTTTCAAAACATTTCATGCTTTACTCGACCGAGATTTGAGTCTAAGTCACCGGCCTGTCAAAGAAGAGGATGAGAACAAGATCATGAGCGGCGAGGTTTACGACCAGTGGAAGCACCTAGTGCAAACTTATTCGAGGTGTGCGTTCACCTGCCAGGAAGATCGACTGATTGCTATGGCAGGAATAGCCAAGATATTTGAGAGGCATACTGGCGATGAGTACTTAGCAGGACTCTGGAGATCACGATTGATAGAGGGATTAAACTGGGTCGTCGTCAATCCGGTTGCTCGACCACAAATGCACTTTCGTGCGCCGTCTTGGTCGTGGGCTGCCGTCGACTCAACTGTCCTTCCACAGGAAGCGAACCTACCTCGTGACGATGATCTGATTAAGATCATTAATGCAGCGGTAGAAGCCCCCCAAACACCTGCTGGATGGCAAAAAGTGCACGGTCATATCAAGCTACGAGGCTGCCTGACAGGAGCAACAATTGAAGAGGGTTGTGTGCGTAGAATGCACATCACAGACGCCTCCGCAACCCCTCTAAAGCTCCTGAATTTTCCTTCGAAAGTGTACGTCTTGCCAGATACCACCGACATAAACTTCGTGTCAGGAGCAAGATTATACTTGCTTCCCCTCAGATCGACATTACGACGGACAAGGAATGACACAGGGAAGAAAGAAGATGGCTTACATGAAACTACAATCGTTATTCTTGAAGGCATGATTCTGGAACATGTTGTTGGGAAAGTTGATGTTTATAGACGTACCGGGCGGTTTGTTGTCGACGATCTAGAACACATGAAATTCCTTGGGCTGCGTACATTTCCACCTTTTGCGGGAGCGAGTGTAGACAGGGTCGTCGTAGATGAGGCATGCACTTCCACCATCACTCTCATATAAGAACGGTCTGATAGCGATCTTCTTTACATAGAACGTAATGATAAAGAAGATGCAGTTTTGAAGTAGGATGCTGATGTTGGATGCTTTTACAGGGTAGAATAGCATATCGAACAATAATCTTGGCCGTCCACTAACGTCGTGTAACCGCGTTATGCAGCGAAACACGAGATCCGAGACGCCCCACCTTTACAGACAATTATTGAGTAAGTAGCTGAACCAGCAACTTCCGTCACCGGATATTCCACGCACTATAAGCTCTTATCTTGATCATATTGATCATCACGAATATGACTTCCGAGCGGGTGTTGGCTCTTGCCGCCGTGTTATTGGTCGTTACGGTACGTCAGCATGATCAGCCTTTGTAGGAGAAGTTTGGCTAACAATGAGAAGATAGTTTCACAGATTATATACGACTTCTTCTTTCATTCACTGTCTAATGTTCCAGGGCCGTTAATGGCCTGCGTTTCCGGTATACCGTCCTGGTACCACACCAGGACTGGTAATCGTCATCTATGGCTAGCGAAGTTGCACCAGACTTATGGTAAACAGTATTCGTATACCAAAGGAAGCTCACTGTTGACTAATAAACCTAGGTCCCAGAGTGCGCATTACCCCAAATGCCGTCGTATTTCGTGACCCTGTACGTAAGCTTGGATTTCGTCTCCACAAGGTTATGTGACGATTCCATATCTCACGTGACGATGCACTATCAAAGCAAAGAGTTGGACATCCCCTTTTAACACACATATACTGACTTTAATACTCTTATATAGGCTGCATATCGGGATATCTACAATGTTAAAGCCAATGTTCAAAGAGCGCCATTCTACGAAGGTTGGAGAAAGTATGCAGAGGAGCGAAGCACATTCCTAACGACAGATAAAAAAGAGCACGCTCGGCTACGTAAACTATTGAATCAAGCTTTCACGGAGCAATCCTTGCGGGCAGCGGAGCCTTTCATAGTACAGCACATCGATCGCTGGAACCAACTTCTGACGACAGACAATGAATGGTCCCAACCTACAAATTTTGCAAAGCTCGCAGATGCGCTTCTGTTCGACATTATGGGAGACCTCTCTTTCGGGGCGTCTTTCAATATCAAAGAGCCTGGTGAAAATCCGCGGAAAATAATGCCGCATTTGATGGTTCAAAACTTGAAGTTTATGTATCGAGTACGTATGATACTTACTAACCAGCACGTGTGTATAGCTAAACATCCATTAGCTTACACGGTCCCCTATGCTCAGCCTAATCATCTGGCTGAAGCCGCGCGGTCTTGACGACTTCCTTAACGCCATCTCGCCCCCCGAAGTCCAAGAGTATTCCAGGTGGGTAAAAGACTACGCGTTCAAGCGCCTTGAAAGACACGAAGTGGAAAAGAACGCGGGGGAGCAACGACAAGATATGTTCTGGTTTCTGAAAAACGCAAAGAAAGAGGATGGTAGCCCTGCATTTACCGACAGCGAGCTTTTCGGTGAAGCACATACGTTTATCATCGCTGGAAGCGATACCGCTTCGCTTACTCTCGCTGCTATGGTGTTCTATCTGACGTGCAATCCTATGGCGTACGAGAAAGCAGTTTCAGAGGTTCTTTCCAAATTTTCTTCACCCGAGAAGATTACTTCTGGATCGCAATTGCTGTCCTGCGTATATCTTAGAGCGTGCCTCGACGAAACGATGCGTCTGAGTCCTAGCTTACCTAGTGATCTTCCAAGAGAGGTCTTGAAAGGCGGTGCGATAATCAGTGGCGATTACTACCCGCAAGGGACGATCGTAGGTGCCTCGAACTGGGTAGCTGGTCACAACGACGATGTGTATGGCGATTCTGAAGACTTCAGACCTGAACGATGGATTCCCGATAAGAAGACAGAAGTAAGTCAGGAAGAGGTTAAGATACTTCGTTCCAATTTCCACCCTTTTGCGCAGGGACCAGGTTCATGTCCAGGGCAAAATTTGGCCGTTCTCGAGCTGTTGTTGACCATTGCTCGGACATTGCATCGATTCGAGGTGAAAAGAGCTCCAGGACACGAGGGAAAGGGCGTATATCAGCTACAAGATGTGTACATTGCGGCACGAGATGGTCCAACAGTACAATTCAAGAGACGCGCCATTCACGGGTAGTTATATTTATTCCTAATATGGTCTGGATTTCTTATTCAACACACGTATTGTACCTTCCAGAACAAGGTTCTTCTGTAAAGATTAAACATTAGCCTTCCAATCCCAGCCCACAAGCGCCCACCTCGTCGCCACCAACAGGCATGATCCAACAAGAAAACTTGTTCCTGCCCATACATTCGCATATGTATAGCTTCCACCAGCCGTCTGAATTAACGCCCCAGCGAGCGGCGGCCCGGTCAAGCTCGCAAAGCTCACAATCGTAAATGCCATGCCCATCCGCACACCTGCTTTCTTCAAATCCTGCACTTTACTGCACTTGCCAATCACGGCAGGCCATAGTGCTTGGATAACCGCGGATCCGGACCCATAGATGGCAGCAAAAGCGTACAGACCGCCTACGCTGCGGATGCCGATCCAAGAATACATCATGAGGCTGCAGAGAAAAGCGAATGGAATGAGCACATTGAGGGAACCAATCTTATCGGCGTAGTATGTGGGGAGGAGACGAAAGATGAAGCCCATGCAGACGGTGACCAGCAACAGATTGATAGATTGCTGGTATGGAACTCCCAGGATATTGCGCCCGTATGCGCCGACGTAGAAGAAAGCGAAGTACAGGCCCCAGAAATTGAAGAACATGGCGGTGCAGAAGAGCGAGTAAGGTAGTTCGCAAAAGGAGGCCCAGTCTACAATTGGGCCACTCCGACGTGGTGGAAGACGCGTACGGAACAGCGCAATGGCAACAATGTTGAGAGCGAGCATAATGAAGCCGATAATGCGGATTGTCCAAGGGAAGCCGAGGCGTGGGAGGCACTGCTGGACAATGACGGGCATAATGACCCCTCCCGTACAAGATCCTAGCGCTGTCAAGCCCATTGCAAAAGCTCTCCTTTTTACGAAATACGTCGATACAACGGCCATTGCTGGGCAGAACTGCAGGCCGTTGGAGATTCCAAGGCATATGGCTTGCGACAGGAACAGATGCCATAGCTTCGTACTTTCAGCCATTGTGAAGACACCCAAAATCTGGAACACGGCGCCTGCGATATAACACGGACGGAAGAGACCCGCATCAGTCGCTCTTCCGGTAAAGGTGCCAATGCCGAAGAGGAGGAAAACTTGCAAAGATCCAATCCATGAGATGGTGGAGGGCGCAATGCCTAACGTTGTCTGATAATACGTTTGGAAAACACCGAAAGAAGTAAAGAAACCAAACGTGTTAAAGACTGTAATGTGTACACACAAAACTTGTATCCAGGCTGTTGTGCCACCATCTGGTGCAGGACCGGGGTCTCTCCAACTTGATGCCGCAGATCTTCTTGAGAATACTTTCGAGATGTCATGTGGCGGTCTCTCCGTTGCTTTTTCATGGGGTTCAATGTCCTGCTCTTGTGCTTCTACAGCTTCCTGTATTTCATCGTCGCGTGTGCTGGGCCATGCTCTTAATCCACGTTCTGCATCCTCGGAAATGACGTTACCGGTGTGGTTGGCGTTTTTCTCCGGGTCACGAACATCGCCGCTCGCAAAAGCCATTTTTCTGTCGTACCTGGAGCTGTTTAGTATCACGGGAAGCAAGTACAAAGCTAAACATGGAGGCAAAGGCGTTTAGTTTTAAACACTGGCGTTGTACGAAACGCAAAAGGAAAAGCTCGTTATTCCCGAGAAGAGTCATGATTCTATTACAAACAATGGAGCGCCCTTGTGCATGTCCAATGCGATCTGCGTCTTTAGCACCAGCAGCGCAGAGCTTCAACCAATTGCGTTGAGTTGTGGGGAAAATAGTGTCGGCAAAGGGAGCCGAAACTTCAGTTTATCCGACAATGGGCAGCGTCGTTTCCACACCAAATCCTTGGCTACAGTAGGCGAACTTTCCATGTAGGCGAGGCTTCGCCAGGCGTGATGAAGCACCTTCATCAAATCAGCCTTCGTCGTAGGAGATAGTGGTTGACCTGAACAGAACAAGGAAACGTCCAGTATGTGAGACAATCTTTTGAGCCCGAGTTGAGCTATATTGCAATGGTTGAGTTTGTTTTTCTATTATTCCCATTCCTTGAGTGTTGGAATATACCCCGCTTATATTGATTCGGACAACATGTACAAGGGTTGGTTTACAGGCGACGGATTGCGAACCACAGTATCCTCGAAGCGTTGGTTTGTCAAACTGCCAAACTGTCATGTCATTGGTTGTTCGATCAATTTACTTGCCCTTTTCATTGACGCTTCTTCATGACTTTACTCGGATGAGAAAATCATTGGCCGAGAACTGGCGTCTTAAGGCTACCCCTTGAAGGTTTGGCGAGGCACCGTGATATTGTATTCTATCCGTAGCAGTCAGTTCAAAATACCATTCACTTTGTTTTATTGTGTTGTCGCTTAATTGAGTAGTGTTGGACCTGGGAGGGGATGACAACGTAGAGCTCATTGATTAATTGGAGAATGCAGACAGATCTAACATCTCAATGTTTTTTCCATTAGTGCTATTCTCGGCTGAACACTTCACTCAACGCTATTAGTATTGGAACTGAATGGACTTATCGCCCGCTATGAGAGTCATTGAACTAACTCAACAAGGCTGCGATATTCCGAGTGTTTGTGGTAGCGCCTTCCATTATAATCAACTTTTGTAGTCCCAACGGTGGAAGCTCGAAGTTGAATACCATGAACCTCATATATGCAGCCATGAACCTTTCGCAATAACACCAGGATAGAAACAAATGTGCATAAACCCGTTTCGAGCAATGACCAACGGCCGTGAAGAACGCATGGAAATCTCATGAAGACATGCGAACGCCACTGCCGAGCTCTCTCATCGTATACTACGGAGCAAAGCCGCCTGTGTTGTGTTTTTACCTATACCATAGACATCCAGAGGCCATCCAGCTATAACAGAGCATGTGAAAATGCACGGCTGCAAAAGCGCTGCCTGGATGATAGTGAACGCAGACGGCATCCTCAATAATCGAAGACCGATGCTTCAAACTTGGCTTCGTTGTAGTAGTGTGCTCGGATGTTGCGCCCTCGGAACTGGTAACCTTCGTGGAAGCGGTTGACGGCCTGCGTTTTGTTAGATAGATTCTTCTCCCAAGGGAAGAACATGCTCACGTTCAAAGCGCTCAGCTCAGACGCGAACTTGATGTACACCGGCTGAGACTCGCTACTCAAGTTCACATAGACACGCTCAATCCTGCCAAACTATACATTGTCAGTATGATTCTACCCAAGCAATCAGAAAAAAACATGATGTACTGACCTTGTCGTCGAATGTCTGTCCCATCTCTTGCCGTACACCGCCGTCGTCGCGATCGGCGTCGGCACTCCAGTCAATGCCATCCACACATCCCCAGGCGACAATGACTTTCGACTCTTCTCCGAACCTGTCCGGCTCTTTCCGCTTGGTGGTATGACCACCAAGGATATCAAAAACCTGTTGACTCTTAATACTTTTTCCATTTTCATCATATTCATCGGACGCATCAACCATTCTCTTATCTGTTTTGCGCGCCTTGACTTCCAAGTGCGTTGTGATTCCATCACTGTTTTTGCCCAGTCCTTCACCTTTCTTGTATCCCATCTTCGCCATCATGGCTTCTCCTATGCTGAGCTTCGCACGTTTTGCCGGTCGTCCTTCTTGCTGCAATTCATCTGTCTTCTTGGGTGTGTTGTAGTGAACAGGCGGCGCAGAGATGGTAGGATTGTAGCGAACAGGAGGCGCGGATATCGTTGGATTGTATGGTGCAGAAGCTGGCGGTGGAGGCGGTGGGGTGCTCACGGGAGCTTCGGCTGGTGGAGGAGGCGGTGGTGGGACAGCTACGTAGGGAACGGTTGCTGGCGGCTGCGCGTCAGCTGTAGACGGTTGCGAAAGACGCTTGCGCCGAGCATAAGGGCCCTCCTCGCTTTGTACACCTGAAACGATGGACGAATCTGACGTGCGGTCTTGATCGTAGGTGGTTGGTGGAGCAAAACTAAGCTTCGGCCTAGTCGATGGGCGATTAGGGGTGGCAGATGATGCAGAGGAAACATCGGGAGGTTCTTCGCTGCTTGCTTTGGGCGATCGGATAGGGCTAGCCTGTGCTTGTAAGAACTCTGTAAAGCCCTCCAACTTGAAGCGGTAGCCTCCGCTCGCCCTGTACGCGCGAAGGTTCGACGGCCGATCTGCCTTGTATGGCGCCTCTCCCTTCCACCAACCGTATTGCTTCGCAAATTTCTTCTCCAGCTTCTTCTTCTCCCTCTGCGCCTTGTCCATCTCTCTCTTGTATTCGAGAGCTGCAGCGTCGTCATCTGCCGTACTGCGCCACCAGTCGAGGCTGGGCTGCTGGCTCGCCGCAATTGTGGAGGCCGGTGCAGGATCTGACGAAGAGGAGGCAGACATGACGGGTCTAGCTACGGCAGGTTTCTTGACGCTCGCGCCCTTCGGCTGGGGGCGTCTAATGTGGTGCGGGTTATGGAAGGCTGTAAAATGGCATGAGTCCTCGATGATCATTCACAAAACGCGTTTTTCAAGTAGATACCAGGTGTTTTTTTCTGCTCGGCCTTTGCCTGCTCTTCAGAGAACTTGACAGGCGCAGACTCGGCGACGGTCGCGGCCGCGTAGGGATTCGGAAGGCCCTTTGCGGCGCCATACGGATTCGGAAGCTGTGATGCCATGTTAGCGGTGTCCTTCCCGTGCGCTGGTCGTGGTCGTGGGGGGGAAGGGAAGTCGCGGGGAAAGTAAGTTGGGTGGATCGCGCCCGCGTTGTTAACAACTGGGGATGCCAAGAAACGTGCCAAGCGAGACCCTGGGTCACGTGCAATGACGAACGCCCCGGATCGGGAACTATCGTCAGGTTTCGCGGCTGGCGAGATTGTCGGCAATAGATACAGTCGATACCTCTAGTGCGAACGAGCTGGCTCGCGTGCTTCCTCTCCCAATCCCTCTTTGCGATTAGACCATCTTATAGACCATAGTGAGTGCCATTGCGCCCATTCCGTTGCCATCTAACGGCCGCATAGGACATTCCCTTGTTGTTGTTGTACTCTAATTGTCTCAATGGCTGCTGCAACTCTTGAGAACGCCTTCTCAAAGGACTCTACGTCCACCGCCGTCATCGTTCCCGGCAAGCCCGCTTTGACCGTCTCCTACCAGAAGCTTTCTTCCGACGTGAAGGCCTTCCAGCAGAAGCTCGCAAGCGTCGGCATCTCCGCGGAAGCAGCAGTGTCCATTGCTCTTCCAAACACGTACGAGTTCATTGTGTCCTTCATTGCCGCCTCGTGGCAGCGTGCCATTGCCGCGCCATTGAACCCGGCGTACAAACAATCCGAGTTCGAGTTCTACATCGATGACTTGAGCTCGGCCATTGCGCTTGTGCCGAAAGGCGCATTCGCCCAGGATGCAGCGGCGGTGCGAGCCGCGCGCAAGTACAATGCTGCTATCGCCGAGTGCTACTACAACGGCCACGAAGTGGTTCTGGATGTTAAGGAGAAGGGCAAACTGGCAGGAAAGCGTGCCTCTGTCGAGAGTGCCCAGCCAGATGACGTTGCCCTTGTGCTGCACACCTCTGGCACCACAGGACGTCCCAAGGCGGTGCCACTGACTCACCGAAACTTATTGCGCACAATGAAGAACATTCAGGCGACCTACCAGCTAACAACCAAGGACCGGACCATGCTAGTCATGCCATTGTTCCACGTCCACGGCCTGCTCGCCGGTTTCCTTGCACCATTAGCATCGGGTGGATCGGTTGTTGTTCCTCCAAAGTTCTCTGCTCACGACTTCTGGAAAGATTTCGTCGAGCACCAGGCCAACTGGTACACGGCTGTTCCTACGATTCACCAAATCTTGCTGAGGAATAAGGCACCAAGTCCGATGCCAAAAATCAGGTTCATCCGCTCATGCTCATCACCACTGTCCCCCAAGACTTTCTATGAGCTCGAGAAGACATTTGGCGCTCCTGTGCTAGAAGCATATGCGATGACTGAGGCTGCGCACCAGATGACCAGTAACCCACTGCCACCGGGCAAGCGACAGCCTGGTAGCGTGGGAGTGGGTCAAGGCGTTGAGATCAAGATCTTAGATAACGCTGGGGACGAAGTGGCTCAGGGCAAGGAGGCTGAGATCTGCATCCGGGGCGAGAACGTAACCAAAGGCTACCTGAACAACCCGGCAGCGAATGCATCTTCCTTTACCAAGGATGGTTTCTTCCGCACCGGCGACCAAGGCAAGAAGGACCCAGATGGCTATGTAATCATCACCGGTCGCATCAAGGAGCTCATCAACAAAGGCGGCGAGAAGATTAGCCCGATTGAGCTCGATAACGTCATTGCTCAAAATCCAGCTGTATCCGAAGCTGTCAGCTTTGCTCTGGAGGATGAAATTTATGGACAAGATGTCGGTCTGGCTGTCGTCGTGAAGGAGGGCCAGAAACTGAACGCTGGTGAGCTGAAAGCGTGGCTGGCAGAGCGCGTCGCCAAATTCAAGCTTCCTAAAAAGGTACAGCCGAGCCTCTCACACAAATGTAAACCCCATACTAAATGCAGCAGATCTTCTTCACTGATACCATGCCCAAGACGGCCACAGGTAAGATTCAGCGTAGGCTTGTTGCAGAGGCCATGCTCAAGAAAGAGCAGCCTCAGGCCAAGCTTTGAATGAAATACCTTCATTTGTGTTTGCTATGTACCTTGCGATGTTCAGCCGTCTCGTTTCTCGATGTATTTCAAAATCCCAATGCAAAGTATACACGGTGTATTGAATAGATCCATAGACTTCCACAATTCGTCCGTTCTGCGCTCTTCTGCTGCTTGTCTTTTGCTTGTCTTTTGCGGTGCAACGGTGGCGCCATAACCGCTTGCTCAGCAGCCACATGCTAAACTTGGATACACGAATAGGTGGCAGACAACACGGCTCACAAAGCCAAGTAGGCCTTTCTGATCATCAACAATAATGTACTGAAGGCAGCGTGGAGGCTTTATGCTAAGTTTTCTTCTATTTAAAAAGCTCCTATAGAATTCTGCAGCCATGTGCGATTATTATGAAGTTAAAACTATTGAATAATGTTAAGAAACCCTATCTGCCACCATTTCGTGTGCGCCAGAGACAGGAAAACTCCATGACACGGCGCAATGTGTAGCGTGATGACGACTCGCGCGCTCCAATGGATTCCGGTGAGCCTGAAGCAAATCGCTGAAGTAGAACACGAATAACCCCACATGGGAGACGAATCGTTCCTGGCCTACATTGGTGTGGCTTCAAGTACGCGCCCATTTGCGACCGGAGCTGAACGCCCGACGGGGCTGTATCCTCAGCCTTTACTTCCATGTTCGTGTTCGTGTTCGTGTTCTTTTGAGGATGTCTTTTCAAACCATTCCCTGGGATTGGTTTCCTTTGTTCTCTACATTCGCTTCCTCGCGACTATTGTATTATACGCTATTGAACACTTCTGCGACCACCACCTGACTGGCCTCTGCTTTTCAGCTATATAATCGTATCACGAGGCAGTAGCATTCTCCAAGTCAACTCGAACCAATCGCTTATCTTGCCGAACCTACGTGCTTTCTACGTTCCACATCGGCCCCCAGTGGACAACTCAGAAGTGAGACCAAGCCTCAAGGCGTGTCATAAAAACAAAAACTCTCCGTCTCTGTTTCTTGGGGTGCATATCACTGCTAAAAGATGGTCATAAGGTCTCTCTACCTAAGTTGAGGTTCCCCTATTACTAGATATTAGAAGCGCGTTTCAACCAGCATCACCCTCGTCTAAATAACCCACTACGTTTCAAACAGCCGGCCTGATTAACATTGACAATCATGCGCGACTATGCACCAGAGAGTATATCATCCCTTGATTCCGCAAACGGTGATGATGCTTCTGTCCGTCAGTTCAGCGATTCCTTGTCAACGACGCCTGTGTCGACAGCACCGCCTGTATCGACAGCACCGCATCCGAACAACTCGTCAGTCAAATCAACCGCCTGCATACCGGACGGCAAGGAGAACAGGTCACTGTTAAAATCTAGCTTGAAGTCATCCAAGTCCGCTACTGCTCTAGTGGTACGCTTTTCGGTTCCCGAGCCTCCGCCTGTCATGCCTGAACGCGAGCCGGATGCACCTTTGTCGACGAATACATATAAGCCAACCTCTCCTGGATCTCAGCCTCTATTACGAGCATCACTGGATCTTACTGTTAGACCGCCAATCAAAATGAGACTTCCCAAGCGCCTTTCAGCCCCGGCACCCATATCTCGCAAAGAGAGTAAGACGTTCGCGGCACCACCTCTACCACCCTTACCCAATGACCCAAGGATATATTCCACGTCAATCGGCGGCTATACACCGCGGGTTGCCTCCTTTCAGTCCGTCGCCTCGGCACCCGCTACACTACAGACTCCACCCTCGCCCTCGAACTCTCCTTCACAATATGACCCGCTCCAGCACTACGTCCCATGCCTCGCTTCGAATTGCAGAAATCATTATACCGCAAGCTTATTGGGTCCAACCTTCTACTCCCCGCAATCCCCCTACCAACTCATCCGTAAGCGCGGTCTATGCCCTTTCCACGCACACCAAGACCTCAAGCTTGCGAACCAGCGTGTAAAGAGCACATATGAGTCCATGCGGCAAAACTGTGGGCGCAAAACGCTCGGGGCAATCGCAGCCGAGTTTGAGATATTCGTGCAGCAGATCCGGGAAGAAAGAGCTGGGGAGTCGAAAAGAATGAAGGAGTGGCAAATACAGCGTGTCCTTCCCTCTTCTCTCTTTTCGGATTCGAACGGGAAGGGAAAGGCCTGGGAAGAGGAGTGGGACTGGCGTTTCTTGCCCAGGCCGTGCACCAAAAAGGGCTGCGAGAAGGAGTGGTATTCACCTTTTGATAACCGACTATATCTCTTTTATACTACGCCGAGGCCATCGCGGTTGGTTCCGTTAAGTACATTGTGTCCTGGTTGTGCGAAAGAAGACGTAGAAAGCGTAGAAGAGAGGGTTGCAGGGAGAAGGAGGGATGTGGGAGGATTGGTGGGGCCTGAGTGGGAGGAATGGTATGAGCAGGTGGGCAGGGATCGTGAGATGGAAATTGAGTTTTGGGAGGGTGCGCAGGAGAGGGTTGTCAGAGAGCAAATGGGCAATGCTCCTGTAGTTGCACCACAACCAGAGGAAAAGGTAAAAGAGAAGAAAGGTAAGCGGGTGACGAAATTGGATGTCTGCGTTGTAATGTAATAACCTTCCCATCTCGGTTGGTTGCACCTTTCTGGCGTATGGGTTGGTGGCACATTGGTAAGGGTCGTGCAACTGATGATATATAATCATAATGATTACTACATCCGCATTTCCTCCGTCTCCACATCGCTGACTTGCATTGCGTGTCTACATCATCCAGCATTTCATTTCAGAGATTACCCTTGACAGGGTCGAATTCTGTCGCCTTATTGTTCTTAATCCACTCCAACTCCGCCTCACTGCCCGGCATCGGCGGCACAAACCCTTGTATCTTCCACAGGTCGCGACTTGTTTCTTCGACGCTATATTCCCAATCATACCCTTTGTCCGCTATATACGGCTTGAGAGCTTCGTCGACCATCTTCAGAAATCGATCGCGAACTTCCGTGTCGGGACTTCCGGTAGTTAGCTTGATGTAAGACTTGCAAGAATGCGTTTGGGTAAATAGTCTGACATAAGTAGAATGATCGACGGGCAATCTGCATTTTGCCTTCCCTAATTTCGGGAAAGGAGGGAAGCAAGGATGAGAAGTTGAAGGAAGAAGAGATCAGGGGAATGTGTGAAGCGAGACTTACATCTTACGCGCAATATTCTGAATAGTGACTCGAATGAATGGCACACTAGAATCTGGGCCTGGATGATTGGCAGCGCTGTGCTGCGAAGGACGTGCGACGCCGCCGACATAGATATTGTTCATCTCGAGCGGAACGAACAGGACGTTGACGTAGAAGGCTGGGAGTGGGACGGCCGTGTAAACTAGACAACGTTTGTTAACAGCTGATGACTAGAATATGGGGAAGAAATGTATAGGTTGACTATGAGGTAAAAGTATAGACAGTATGGTTTGAGGATTTTTTACTTTTCGTGATGTCCTTCGCTAGAGCAGCTTTCTCGTCTTCGGATGTGAATGTTGAGCGTGGATGGTAGATGATCCAAAGAGGCATGTTGAGGAGTAGCGAAAGTTAGCTGTTGTTAAACCCAGTGTATGAATGTATGTAGAGTTATCTTCACACGGATCAATGCTTAAATCGTGGCCTCCTAGAGCCCTTCTATAGTCATTCGTGGATGGTAATGTGATGATATAACTTGATGCTATGGCCAATGGCGTTGTCCCCACTCATTCCGCAGGGTCAAGAGACTAATCATCAGCAGTTTACTAATCTCAAACACTTGAGCACACCGCTTTCCGCTGCGCTAAATCCCTCGAATATGACTTATTATGATGTTATTGCCGTCTATGCCGAGGTAGTGCACGCACATGTGCTGGTCGCTTCAATCGACTAGGCTTCGGAATTCTCACGCCCCTAGGTTACACCACCAATAAGTGCTCTAGTGCTTTGCCAACACTTTCCGAACCGTCTCTTCAAGATTCTCCTCTTGCAATCCGAGCAGCTCATTCGAAAGCCTACCCTCCCAATCACTCGCCACAAGCCCCCAAATTCCCACCGTCTCCTCTGTAGCATGGTAATCGCCTTCCAACATCTTTGGCCTCAATTCCGCAATCCTCTCCTCACTCTTCTGGTGGACAATCTCGAATTTCTCACCCGTGACCTTCTCCAGCACAGCCAAGACCTCATTCTGCGTGACGCGAAAGCTCTGAATGTATAGCAGCTTATTCGCCGTCTTCTCCGGCCTCTCGAAAACCTTCACCACAGCCTTAGCGATGAAAGGCAGGTTCGAGGCGCTAAACTTGATATCCCCGCCATCCTGAATATACGCCTTGCGCTTGGCAACGTCGAAGCAAAGTAAGCTGTTACCAAGTCCCCAATCGAAGAAGTGCGCAGGCACGAGTCCTGTCCAACTCAACTTTCCAGCTCCCTCGTCTCGCTCTTCATCTTGCAGTGAAATGAGATAATCGCGCGCTTCCTTTTTGCGGTCCGCGAGAGGGTAGACCTCCCGCGTTTTGGCGTCCGCCGAGTCAACGCTTCCGAATTCGGCGGGAATGACGCGTTTGACCCCGGATTTGAAGGCTGCTTCGATAAGGCGCTTGTTCTCTGCTACTTGGCCGGGTTTGATGGCCAGAATGAGACCATGGATGTTATTCTCCTTCAACAAGCGCGTGAGCTCTGGGACGTTGAGGTCGTCGGGCACAGTTATGACATGAGTCCCAGGATAGGTCGACTTGGAGGACTTGCGGTTGAGTACGCTGACATTGAAGGATGAGCCCTTGAGTGCTTCAAGGATGGGTTCACCGATGGTACCGGTCCCACCAACGAGGCCGACGTTCTTGATTGACATGGTAAGTGGGGAGGAATTGATGGCTCAATGAATATGAGGGATCCAAGATGAATATTTGGTGAGAGATTATGGCGAACCTTAATTAAGGGTTGCTATTGTTGAGTCTGTCCGTGAGGTACCCCGCAATTTCTTCGCGTACCTTCGCCAACAATGCCTTCTCCTACTTTAGCGAAAGAATTTGTGGGGAGCGTGGTCCTCTTGTTCGATGTATTGATAGACGAAAAAAAATGATGGACGTGATTTATGACAGTGTTTGGAAAATTGAATAGATTACAATAGTACTCCAATGATGAATATGACGCAATAGGGTTTATGTACTAGCCCGCAACGGACTGATCGGAGCAATGGCGCCAGTTGAACATCAGGAAACCCGAATACTCCTACTCCGTGCAAGAACTCACCGAATCCTAAACATCTCGCGTATCCTTCTCAATACCTCCAAAGACCATTCTAGAATCCACCTCATCAATAACCAGAGCTTCTCCAGCCTTCCATCAGGGGGTCTCTTTTTCGGCACGGGAATACTCATCTCGCCCTCAGTTCGAGCGCCGCCAAAATCCGACTGCAGGATTGGAGAAAGCCCAGAGTACTCCGACCCAACTACACTGCCCTCGTCTGAATACGACTTGGGGGAGTACAGCGGCGCTTCTCTAGGACTGTAGTCCTGGCCTCTGGGGCTTATGGCCTGTACGTAGTGCCGCACGGGCGTCTCTGGAATTTGCAGTGGCGAAGGCGACGTCGCTACCCGCCCAGATTGATAATGGGGGTGAATCGCATATGACACGTGAGGCCGCACCTGATGTTGTGCTCCAGGCTCGTAGTTGGTAAGAACCTTGGTTTTGGCGAGCATTTTATCGCACGATTCCCGGTCAAAGCGGAACGTTTGCACGAGAGGCGTATCGGGATTTGCATATGGTTTTAGCAGCGTCCAGTCTATCTTGTAGACATGTCGGATATTGACGTATGAATCCCAGCGCAGGGTCGCACCATGTTGCAAATCTAGCGTTGGGAACCGCTTTTGCATTTTCTTGGAAGTGGCATCTGGATGAGGTGGGGAGGGCGATATGGGAAGGTACCATGAGCGGCGTGAAGCGTGGAATTCATTATTTTTGGAATATATTTCGTGCAGGCGTTTGCCCTGGAAAGATGTGATCTATAAATTGGTAAGTTTGATGTTTCCTCAGAAGCGGCATAAGGATAAACTAACTATGTGGAAGTGTACGACTGCCGGCTCCTCTGCTGGTCGGGATACAACGACTACAGGATGGTTATATATACCCTCTTCGACGGCACCCTTTCCGTGCGCACGCCGCACTGCTCTCGGAGGTAGCTCTTCTTTGGGTGGGAGCCAGAAAACGCGCCCCAGAACCAGATCTGCTTCATCGACTCTTCTAACCTCTTTATAGGTTGATGCTCTTCGAGAAGTGGGTATTCTCGCATGGGTTCTCGTTGGAGATGTGTTTCCATATTCGGTATTAGCGTACGAATACGCACCGTAGGCTTCATAGGAATAAGAATAGTTAGCCATCTTGACCACAATTCAAGGCGAACCGTGTGCAGCAACCTGCCTATACTGACAATTCGACTTGCGGCTCTACAACTCATATATACCAGCCACACGACGCCCCAAGTCACTAAGTATCTGCCCACGCGAGCCGCGGATAGTAACATTGGGGGCAGAGTCATCTCAAGGTGGAGTACACCCACGCCGACCCAATTCGGTCGGCGCGGCACCCTACTCGCATTCGGAGCCTTGCGGTGCCTTCACTCGCCCTACCTACCTCATTCCCTTCTGGTCTCAGCATATCGAAGACAGCCCACAAGGGTAGGTCGGTCCGGCTGATGGCCTAAACCAAGTGCTCATTCGAAGGATCTTCATGCGCCACAACCAGCGCCGCATCGTGTCCTGTGGCTGCGGCGCACGGACATGCAGCCCCTCGCTAGCCGATCTGGATGCAGATGGCAGCTGAGCGCGTGTGCAGAGCCTCACTCAGGCTTATACCGCGGCAGAAAAATTGCCGCGGAGATTGCGCGTGAGCAAGCCAGAGGTGTGGCTTTACAGTGAGAATTTGCGGCGCTGGGAGATGAATCTCCTGTACGAGGCGGAATCTCCCACAGTCAGGCCTCCCAGAACGGTACCGTTCCATCTAATCGGTAATAGCACAACGGACTTCGTGCAGGTTACGTTCCATGAGCGCTTTTTTATTTTCTAATTTTCTGCAAAAGGTGTCACTGTGATTCGCTGCATATAATCATTTCTTGCACAAACGAAGGAATCACGGCGCAGAAATTTTAGCAGAGTGGCTGTGGGTGTCGTAGGAGTGCGCTGGAAGGTGACGTCTCATGCAAGGCGCCAGTACCACCCTTCAGGGTGTCCCAACGCCCGTACGCTGTCCCCGTGCACGCCTGACTATTCCGTAGTACTAGGCCCCCAAAGAAAAGGGCGCGCCGATTCTTGGATCCGAATACCTGGTAAGGCATTACGATGACGAACACGCCGTTGGAGGATCTTCAGGTCCATAAGCCACAACTACTGCATTAAGTCATAATGTGGGGTGTATGTAGCCCAATTCTGTCATAAGCCAATACTCCTTAGCATTACCTCCCTCTTCAGTATTACTTTGCGCTGCAAGGCCGCCATTGTGGCCATACCGCGGCCACTCCGACCATTACCTCCTCGGTTCTTCATCTCGGCCCTTCGTCTTTCCTTCTCGCCCACAGTCCACAACTTCCTCCCGTTATCTACCATGACTTATCGATATTGACTTATCGATATTCGATTTATCGACCCCACAATCCGCTTACCTTCTCGCCAAAGCCCGAAGCCATGGTGCTGAACCTCCGGCTCCCACTACGCTCCCGGGCCGCGGCTTTACCCACATCCATCCTCGGCTCCACACCTCTCAATTCGAGCTTGAACATGTCCGTCTTTGCACCGATGCCTTGGAGTTGACGGACGGGATGCGCCACATGTCTATCCCACATATCGTCACTAACTTCCTGCCCATTCTGGCCGAAGCTCTTCTGCAAGGGGTGCTTGAATCTATCGGCATCGGCGCGGCTGCTCCATTGGAAAATCATAACGAGGACCTCGTCTTCCATATTACTCCGCTCTTCATCCTCGGCATAGAAAAGCGACATATTCTTTTCATCGGAGTTTGTGCTCATTAAGGCTGGTCTGCTATCGAAGCTTTCGTATCCACTTCCGACTGAACTCGACGGGGATATAGGAGCACTGGGATGTAGCTCGGCCCAGGCCCAGAAGTCATGGACAAGATCACCTGGTCTGCTGAATGCTGCCGGGCCACCAACCCCCAATTGAGCAGACAATGCAGATCGTGATGGATCCCAACCAAAGCGTTTTCCGATCGCGCTCGCTACGCCTGGGTTAAGCGCTTGTAGTACGATAATATCGCATGGGATTCTCTCATCGGGCGATGATGCAGCAAGTGATATGACTGAGTAATCAAGGTAGACGTGCTGAACGCTCGGTGGTGAGGACAAGTGCCTCAGCACGGTTTCAAAGACTGCCGAGGCACTCTCTCTACATGTCTCGCTTGCTGTAGTGAGGACAACGACCGTGGTCGAGTTTGATGAACATGGGGACCAGGCCGTGAACGTTGTCGGATGCGATGTATTTTCAGCTGCGTCGGCGATGTTGTTCAAGGTTGTATTGAGTGCCCTATATGCCGCTGCATTCGCAGGAGTGATCGGTGTCTTGAAAGACAGCCTGATCAAACATACTTCAAGAAATGCCCTTGTGCTCGGGGAATCCTGGACTGCATGCTGTCGATGGTCGCACGTCCGGCAACAAGACGACATCTTGTTGTTTATGGAATAGTTGAAAACGATCGTGAGCTTCTGTGAGCGAGCGAAAACCTGGAATGCTGTGGTGCCGGAAACGCGAGAGACGTCGAAATTGTAGTCTTAGATTTGAGATTGGAGTTTGATAGTCAACGAGCAAAAGGAATAAGCTTGTCGCGAGTTGTTAACGTCAGGCCGCAGCAAGTGACGGTGGTTGGTCTGAGCGGTGGAGTAGGAGGAGGCTGTGAAGGCTGCAATCTGCGCTAGAGTGGAGCAAGTGGGAAAGCGAGAGACGAAAACTTCTTAAGACACCAGAACGAGTGAGGCTTGTGGTCGCATCAACTACACAGCTATCGAAGGTGTGGTCAGTATATACTTGTGCGCAATTACCGAAAACGGCTAGCTTGCGCGCGGCAGATTTGCCCCAGCACCGCCCGTGGAAGCGTGATCTTGCCTCCTCCGGGTATATTTAGTACGCGATCAAGCTGGAATACGCACCTGCGCTCCAGCGTTTCAGAGTAGCTTACATAGAAAGAGGGGGGCCGCTGGTTTAAGAGCATCTGTGAGTGCAAACACGTATGCTGTTTGTTATGCTGACCTTGCAGCAGCCGATAAGCCAATGAAGAGAGCGATGTTACTGCAATGTGATCGATCGTGAGGTCATCCAACAAACACGTTAGTCTTATTGAATCGAAGATGGTGTGGTGCTTGCGAAGAAGTGTGGCGGAGTTAAGGTCCGGGGTCGATCGTGACTCGGGGTTCCACAGAGGCAAATGTGGAAAGGCGCGGGAACGCGAGCAAGCAGAATTGACAACCTCTGCTCGTTTGAACAATAACCTTTGTTTATGCTTTAGAACATGCTGCAGATGAATTACAAGCCTGGAAACTCGAAAAACACGCCTTTTCGGGCATTGCGTCATCAACAGGCGTTGGCCGTCACATACGGTATACGAATTTTCTAAGAGTCTTGTACAGTACAAGAAGCTTCTCCCATATACCAAGGATTAATAACCACAGAAAGAGCCAAGTGCCCCTTGCTTTACAAGGCCGGCTTCGACCCCGCCTTCTCTGGACCGCACAGGACGAGAGACGCATGTGCTCACCCTTCATTTTTGTCCCAATGTTTATGGACACAGAGCCACCTAGATTCCCTTCTTTTGTAGAAGGGAAAATAGGAATAGTAACCACGAAATCAAACTTATACGCATTCTCCAAGTGACACCCCGATCAAATCAATACAGTCGGCCTTAACATTACCAATAACAGCATAATACAATGCCCGAAATTTAGCTAACCATACTGCGTTCATAATATATCAGATTTTCTTTGACGTGGGAGTACTAAGAGGGGAGAACGAAGGATTTGCTACACAAAAAGTAGACTAGCTAACAGGATTTTTTTCTTTATAGAGGCACACGGGAAAACTTACAGTACCTCCTACATCCTTAAGCTCATGTTTGAATTGTATGTATCTCTTGATAAAAATCGCTCATAAACGGTGGCGTTCCAGCTATCATCATCGTACGCATGAACAAAGCACTTAGGATGATTCCCGACCAAGGGATAATTGCTTTCTATTGCATAATTCTTGGATAGCCTTTCATTCATGTGTATACACCGAAATATACTTGTAAATAGCATCGTTAAGGGTGTGAGAATTCCCCCAAGGTTTTGACTAACACTAGAGATTTCGACAGAATGTAGAAATAGCCTCCTGTGCAATTTTGCAATATTTATTTACGCAGGGCAAATGTAATGTCCGTCAGCACCGCTGCATGGAAACTCCGACCCACTGCGGTCGTCACACGTGCCCGTTTCGCAACCATAGGACTGTATCTCTTATCAGTCGTGAGATCCATCATCGTAGAAAGCAACATACCACTCCATCAATAATGCAATAATATCTAGAGTTGTATGTGTCGAAACCGCATGCGCCAGTTTTTGTAGTGGCCTGGGGCAGTGCTGAAGCGGAAGCAACACCGAGGGCGCTAACGAGGGCAAAAATGATTGAAAGCTGCATATTGGTGATGTAAGACGTGTACGTTAGAAAAAATTGACGCAGATGAGGGTTTTAGAAAGGTGATGCAAGAGTAAACCTCTTATACGCTCTATGGGCATGGCTGTGAGTTATCGGACCGACCCAAGGCCAGAATTAAATGAAGTTACAATATAAGAAGAGCGCTATACCAGGAGCGATCATTAGGATGTGAACCCTGGAATATTCGGAGGGTCTTCGGCGCATCGATTTAAACTAATGTTTGACCAAGACCGTTGATGAAACATGAACATTTCACACGCTTGTACGATGTATATCCATTGAGTATATTTAACACAAAGTTTAGAAGCATGTCGTATATCAAACTGCTGTCAATCTTTCATGAATTTTGGCAGAGCGAGGACGCTTCGAAAGAGGTAATAGATGACGTACAGTCTTTGCATGATATCCTTGGATATTGCATGGATTCACAGTTATACAACTAATTAAGCAGAGAAATACGCGCCAGATTCAAAAGCATCCGACCGGTAAACGATCCGGGTGGCGACTCCACATTCAGGTTCACTAGCTCGACACTTACAGTCACCTCGATATAACGCCCTTCAATGAGAATTCTTGATTGCGATAGCGAGCGTCACGGAGAGCATATAGATCCTTGCAGCTGAATATGGCCACCCTATTGAACGGTAATGCCACTGAGTGCGAAGCATGAGGGCCCCTAGCAAACGGTCGGCTACGTCCTGGTAAATTTTCTATTGATGCGAGCAAAGCGTGCGGGGAACGCAGTGTAGATCGGATACAGGACCACAGTGCTAGTTCTTGGATAACCCTAAAGAGGTTACCGATAACTACACATGAATTTAGCCTCGGAAGACAGCCGACTGGTGGAAAAGCTCACATCACTATCTCCATTAGAAATCTCTGGTCCTTGTCTAGCGAACTATAAGCGACCTCGCCCAGTTATTAGATAAAATCCGTAGCACATTGTGTACTTGGCCGCAGTGACCAGAATCTTGGATGGCCAATTTATCAACCGGATCATGAGACTTTTGATCAAGCGCCATCAATTCGGATTTAAGGAATTAACTTCCAAGTATAAATAGTTAGCATACTTCGCCGCCGATCTGCATACAGATTATTCTTACCCGAAGTATCCATCATGTTGCAGTTTTAGATTCCATTTTGGGGCAAAGATATGTGGTGATCAGCCACACTCTCACCTGTTCAGAGGTGACACATAATAACAAGATATACGTCACAGTACTCATCTTTGTGCCCAACGTTAAACTATTTGTATTGTTCTCCACTAGATGCAAGTAAGCCTCCAAGTCTTAATGAGTTACTGACAACAGAATTCTCCACCAAATCGCTATGCAAAAAATAACCAAAGATTTCCTTCAATACGCTTTCGGCTGATCACATGAGAATCGTTATTCATGCAGCATAGCTTATCATCCATGCCTTAGAAATGCCTCGCCTTGCATGATCCATGTTCATATTATAACATCAACGTCGCTGCGACTGCAATGGCCAGAACTAGGTATGTACTTGAAGATGTTGCACGTATCGCAATCGAGCTGGTCGCCTTGCCGCAGCACTGGCGATCATACGTGACATTGTTCGCACGCGCGGCCACCTCGAACACCGAGCCGTTCATAGGAGATCCGTAATTGTAGTAGTCCACGAGAAGGAAGTTAGGTGGACGATCCCACATGCCTACAAGGTCGTTAGCATCATGGGAATGGTTTTGAGGAAGGATGAGGTAACTGACCTGTACAGTTGTCCGACATCTCACCCAAACTACCGGATCCATTAACTCCGTTTGTCTCGTTAAGCTCCGCAGTGTTTGGTATCAGCAAATTCAACCCCGCGATGCTGACTTGTACATTCAAGTTATGGTTGGCCATGTAGAGCATTTCCCTGGACTTGTTTTCGGCAAGACCATCTGGACGTTGGATCTCACATGTAAAGTCTTTGCTAGTAGGACTAAACGGTGTCTCCCACATGTTGTAGAACTCCCAAAGTAGATATGGCACAGTGTTGGTATCGGCGTTGTAGTCAATGAACGTGATGACGCGTTTGCCGGAAAGAATTAGCTCTCCGAGCGTAGGCCAGTCATCGAGCGTCATGGCCGTCTTGGGCGGCTGGTAGATGTATCGCAGGAGGCCAGAAGCTTCAATGGGTTCGGCAAAGTTACTAGAGGTAACGAGAGACTTGCCATCTTCGTCTTTGTCTTGCCAGTTGTAGTTCCCGAATAGGATTGTTACAACGTCGAACGGATGCGCTGCGATCCAGTCCGATACTGTACGGAGATAATCTTCTACAGTACCTGCGTTGAGGAGATCGCAAGAAGTATGACAGTAGAAGAGGGTGCCGTTCACATTGTGCGCCTGTCCTTGGAGCATGCGAATACCGTCGTTAAGCTGCTGTGTGACAGTTAATTCCTGGTTGGAGCCTGCATTCCTCGCTCGGACGAAAGGACTATTGTGTGCGCACACCTCAGTGATGTTGCTGTATTTGCGATCGCAGAATTCGGGGTAATTGTTGCAAGGTTGAGTATTTACGGGTGCGCTGGCGGTCGATGTGATAGCTGTTGCCTGTCCGCTCAATATGCTTGATGCTCGTGTGCCACCGTTAAGTTGTGTATATGTAGCTTCGGATGATACTGCGGACGCTGTGACATTTACTGTGCCTGTGCTTCCTGAAACGGAGCTGGTCGAACTCGCGGTTACTATCGTGCTCCCATTAAAATCCGAAGGCACTGTAGCGACGGGAGCTTCTCCGTCCGAGAGGCTAACACTGCTTCCAGTGATTGTAATGATCTCAACAGAGGAACTTTCCAGCTGTGCTGTTGAAAGGCTCGCAAGCCATAGAAGGCAGGACCATGACCTCTTCATAATCCACCAAGACGAATGCTGTCGCTTGAAGGTATTCGGGAGTAACAGAAAGAGCGCACTCTTAAATATCGTAGCGGTGAGGTTCTTAAGAATCGCTAGGTCTTTGCCAAGCAATTCGTTCTACGTGATGTGCTGTCTGGTTTTCACGGAAGATATGCAATGAAGGATTTAGGGATTACGAAAATGATAGAGAAAGAAAAGAATGGTGAAAGAGAATTAGAGCAAAATTTCGGGCACTGAAACGACGCTCTGCTACCGTGTTCCTGGGATAGAGCAACTAATAACAATTGCCATAGCAGATTTCCGCTTGAAGAAACATGACGTCGGCCGCCCGCCTGCGCCCCACAACATCAGGGGTCAGGCTTTCAGCCACAGGTGATCAGCCAAAGATCGCGCAGAGCCGCGCGGCCGATCGGATACCGGCTTGTCTTGGAGATGTGACGTTTCGCGTAATCGACGGTAGAGCAGGCTTGCCAGGAGCATCTAGAACGTGGTTAAGTGCACAATGCCAACGCAAAGTCATTGAGGTCGGCACATACGCTAGTCTGCCAACTTGACTGTCGATAGAAATATTGACATTAGCAAATACTATGTACAAGGGCAATCCTTGGGAGTTAAGACCTAATTTTGTATGCGAGCAAGTTTCCCACTCAAATAGTACAGAAGGCGACAAAACGCATTTTCACGAACTGAACAGTTGCTCAAATTTGTTTTTGCCTTCGAGCTGCTGTATCTCTTGTTTCATCGCATCAATGCGATAGTTTTTGAACGCCTTCTCTATCCGTTCTTTCGCTTCGGGGTCCTTGGTGATAGTTCGTGACGCGGATGCGGTGCCAGTCAAGAAACCGGCTTCTCCACCGAGAAACAGACCTCCAAGTGAGAAGAAAAAGTACGTCGCTGCATCACTCCACTTCGATGGTGCAAGTTGGTTCGTGATATCGGGGATAGGTTCTGTGACGACATTAGTATGCAAGCACTTGCGCGTACGAGCTTTGTTGCGAACCGGTCCGACCATCAGCAAACCTGACTTCTACAGGTTTCTCCATGGCCCTGAAAGCATTAAAGTATGCCCTAGATTAACGACACATATTAGCGTATACTCCTTCTCAATGGTGATGATTTGGAAGAAGAGGTTTTGACAAAGCTCTGTAGTGTAAGACTTCAAGTAATATCCGAAGATTTAAACATTACTTGTGTCCCTTTTTCCAGAACTTTTATTCTGGGGTTCACTTACGTGCGCATCGATCGCAATCTGAAAGCACAATATATGCCAAATCCTAAACCTAGTAGGGAGCCCACTTTTGCATGTGTCGAAACTTTGCTGCCTGCGCTCTTTAGAATATCACGGTCGGATTGATTCAAGCTATGATATGTCAGTTCTACTCTCACACGAGCAAGAATCCATGTACTCATGCTGCAGGTGCTGTTCCGCAAGCTTTCGAAGTTGTCCACTTCGTCCATCTCTGAATGCAGCTAGCGAATTCTCCATGGTCACGGGGGAGATGAAACAATGATATGAATCAAGTGTCTAGTGTAGGATAGAAGAATTGAAATTAGCGGGAATGAAGGTGTGTACTTAATAAGGGCTTGGCCTGCAACTCGAAGCTTCGACATGTGAGCACGCGTAACTGATACGTCACGTCATAGTATCACGCTAACCCTGACTGGATCAATTTACCGGATGCTACCCCGTTCGCTTCTTGTTGGACACCACGGCACGTTTTATAAATTTATGTTCAAGGGTGGTTTCGATCCTCACTCTAATAATAAAAGTCCCGACAACTATGCACATCATGCCAAGAGAACACCTCAACTTTGTCTTGCCACAATGCACCTCTTCATTCAAGGCGTAAAAATTTTGACCATGCGATACACTACCGCATCGATCGACGTACACTCGCCCATAGTCCTCTTCGTCCAGTCTGTCATAGGATTCAAAGGTTCAACCTCTGTTCCAATCTTGTTTCCCTCTCCAAACTGATGTAAGGCAATGAAGTCCAAGCCACTCGGCTTCCCAATGTTTCGTGTCTGAAAGAGCGGACTATACCTGGTCGTCCGTTTGTAGCCCCGTTCTTTAGACATCTGCTGATTGTGTTCCTCTCTGTACCAAGCATCCAAGTTTTTCTCTCCACCAGGTGCGGGCTGCATGGCTGCATAGATGATGGTAGTTACCTCATCTAGATTTTGATCAGCAAAAAGTTTTGAAGGGACTTGCTCAGATTAGACACACCTGCCGAGTTCCCGTTTGTTCCATATAACTGGATCTGCGACAGGATTCTAGACTCAAAATCGATAAAGTCGTCCACCGGCCCATCCGTCGGAAACATGTCGCTAGTACGAAGAATTTCATGCAAGCCCCCACCTACGTGCTTTCTATTGCCATATTGCACAAGCTCAAGATTTTCCACTTCAAACAAAATCATCCATTGCCTTTCGTAGCTCGGATTTGCAGCTTTCCATGATGTGATCGACTTGACTACACCAGTTTTTAGTACAGCCGGAAGATACACTTCATAGAACCACTTCTCAAGAGTCCCTTGCGAAAGTTTCGAATCCTCCCTAACCTTAACAAACGACTGCATCATGCCAGGACCGCGCCATGACTGAGGATTTTCGCTTGGTCCGTTGGCTGTATACATCATAAAGCTGTATCGAGGCGGTGATAGATACAAGGAAGCATAAGAAGAGAAGAAGAAGTACTAGCTATATGATATCTTGCTGTGCCGCGAACTGTATAATCACAACAGGCGTTGATTCGCCACACTGCTTACTCCGCACGGAACCGTTTACCCGGATATCCCTTTCATCACTACCGTTTCCGGGATAGCGTACCTTCAAGTAAATAAAATACGGTCTAAGGTTTCTGTTACTCACCTTTTAAGATCTATCATCGTAAAATAAAGATCAAGATTGCTCTCAATGTATGCTGAATAAAGCAGGACTTTGCATTCGACTAATCTTGACTATGCAGAAGGACTTGCCCATAACCTTTGATATTTCGGAGTAGACCCAACTTGACAGCTTACAAAGTACGTCAACATCCTACTCAGGGGTACCTCCTTTTTCGTACGTCGAACCAGAAATCACACAATCGCACGATTATGGCCTTTTCGTAAGGCAAAAGTAGCTCTTTCACACGCGCAACCCTTCTCATGTCTATTTAGACGACGTATCGTGATGTTTGAGTGCACCGAGAACAACGAATCAAATCACCTATCCCATACTGCATTTTTCTGTACCGTCTGTGTCTACTATCAGAGATCAGCGACCACGAGTAGCAACAACAACGTAATATTATTCGGAGACCAAGAGGTTGTTGCATTCTATTTATAGCACAAGATGCTCCGATCCACTAGACGTCTCGGAAAAACGTGGCTCTGCCTGCACCCACATGAAGCCACAGCACCCCAGCCCATGGACACGCAAAATCAAGGCCCCGGTGGAAAGGACCATGCCATAAATTAACATTCGCGGTCAACGTGCACTAGGCGCGCACAGTGCCAGCCTTACCGACGTCTGATAACGCCTTTCATAACCCACAAAGTCAGGCATGTCGGGCAACACCAAGTATAATTAGATGGAAAGTATATCTATGGCGTCTCCTCCACATAGCTTCCATTTGAAACGGAGACGATGTGTGGAACCGGAAAGAGGGGGTGGTGCGACAGGATGGGCCGGTTCTAGGGCTGATGGGCGGAGCGTAAAGTACTGCGCACGTCTGGTTGGTATTTTAAAGGCGGGGTGCACGAAGGCCTGCATCAAACGGTCAGGCTAAGTCTCGTCCACATAAAAGCCTCAATATACAATTTATAACGGTACTTTTACATTGGGCATACACATTGAGATTTTTCACAGCGTTCTTTTCCCACTTGCAGGCCGCAATGTGACCTCGTGTGCCAATGTTACTCCTGCCGAGTGCGCCATTGTGATAGTCATATTGGACGATGAGCCTTGGCGGTCGCCGACTTTTGATATTACGACAAGGGAACGGCTAACGATAATGCGCCTTGACAGGCGCGGATCGAAACATTTGCACGTTATAACCCAATTATAGCCGCGTTCGAAGCATGCGGGTGCTGGCAGTCATATACCTATCATGAAGTGTGTAACAGTAAGCTCCAGCTGTTGCGCAGCAGCTTGTCGGAGCACAGATTAGATTATTCTGAGATGATCACACTTATTTATATATATTTCTTCGCGTTGTGCGATGATGAAATGGGTATTAAGCAATGTGTGGTCGGTAGCTAAAGGATTCAGATTTATGAAGTGCAATGCCGGACCCTACGTCTTCTCGCAACAACCTCTTTCTATTATCCTTGCATCTTGCTCCCGCTTCAATGATTTTTAAAGGAAACTGAGACCGTGAGGCACGGACGACACCCCGAAGTTTCAAACATATTCTCTCGTGACTAAATGCAGAGAGTTGCCAAAATAGAGAGCAATGGTGGACCAACGCCCAATCATCATTTGGCTCAATGCCTTTCTCATAGCTGTCACGCTCTGCGCCGTACTTTCCAGAGTAGGACGCAAGATCATCGTCATTGGCAATTTTGGCTGGCAAGATGGTCTCATTGTACTGGCTGCCGTATGAACAAGACCATTACCTAACATGTAGCTAATATCCATTGACTCAACCACAGATCTCAGCCACCACATTTTCCATACTCCAAATGACCAGCACTAGATTTGGTCTGGGCGACCACCAAGTCAATGTCGACCCAATCAACATGCCCTTACTCAGGAAGCTCCTCCTCGCGTCGAACGTCTTCTATTTTCTCTGCAACTGGGCCATCAAACACGCCCTTCTACTCTTCTACTCCGAAATTACTCGCCAGCGCAATCACCACGTTTCTATGTGCATCAGTAAGCAACGCCAGAGTACAAAGTGGGTGCTCATGCTGGTGATTGTCTGAAACTTAGACTATCCACTTGTGCCTAGAGTTTTCAGATATAAAAAGCTGGCTAAGACACCGACTTCCATCTACTCCTTTGATTTTTGATCATCACACTGACATTATACCTCCGCCTTTAGTGCACGGTGTCGCTTTGGGATTCGGTAAGCTCTATCCTGCCTTGTTATATCACCCTTCTATATTAACCTCCACTACAGGTTTTTCGAGTATTGTCGTCGACATGTTCCGTTGTCGGCCTTTCCAAAAAGCCTTCCATCCGCAAATGCAAGGCTACTGCGTTAACCTCAATGCGTTCTACTACTACAACTCAAGCATGATGCTGGCGACGGATATAGTGCTGTATGCGATGCCGCTGGTGTTTACACGGAATCTGATGTTGCGGCGGCCACAAAGGATCGGCCTCAACTGTTTGTTTGGGCTAGGTGGACTGTGAGAATCCTTCCCACTGTTGCCTTGTGAAGGGAGAAGTGACGCTAATATGTGCGAATAGTGTCCTAGCAGCCAGTGGCGCACGCATTTGGGCGGTGCACATGTTTGCTGTCAAGCCTGATTTTACGTGTAAGTTCTAGTCTGCGCTTTCACATCTGGTCGTTCTTTACAGCAGGCAAGAAAAGTGGATAGCTGACTGGAAATGATAAAGGGCGTTTCGCAACTATAATGCTTTTCTCCGTTATCGAGAACCACACAGCTATCCTAGTCGCTTGCGCTCCTTACATCAAGATCATCGTACTCGTTATCTTCCCTCGACTCGCGTCTTCCCTAAGTAGACTCGCTTCTCGTATCACATCTACCTCATCGTTCCCCTCCTGGTCCACCCGTCTCAAATCCCGCACGTCAACACCAACACATCTCGTCGATATCGAAGGTGGTAAGTCACAGATCTATGTCAGGAGGGATTCGATTGCGAGCAAGGAAGATGAGTTGAGGATGGCGCCGGGCCAAACGATTCCTCTCAGTAACGATAGTGGGTTGAGTAGGGCAGGCAGGGCAGGTAGGGCAAGCCGGGGGTTTTCAAGATGGTTTGATAGGGGTTCGAGGCAGGTGGGCACGGTAGACAACACGGAGGATGTGGGGTTAGTGTATGTGCAGCATAGTTTCAGTGTTGAGCGGTCGGCGCGAACACCTCATAGCTAGACTATTTCTTTGCCAGATTAAAAAAAAGAAGAAGCAGAAGAAGAACCTGAAGTAATACAAGACGCCGAATATAGCGTGAACAAAAATTATCGTAAGGTCGTAAGAAAGTCATCCCGTGCATGAATACACATCAAATACCAACGCCATACCAACGCCGAGAAAACATGTAGCCGGAGAACCAACTGTTGGGATTTCGTCAATCTGGGGCTTGATCATGATAGAATGGGAGATCTAGGCTTAGTCCTTTTACTGGGCAACGCCTGGAAGATATTAGTCAACGGTGTAGGATGGGTATCGGGACCAGGACGATACGTACAGTAAGATTAGGAAGCTAACCATGCACAGACTCCGAAGGGCGGACGGTCTCCCAATCCTCGGAATTCTCAACCTCAGCATCATGGCTCTCAGTTGCAGGTTGTGTAGGTAGACAAGCGATTCCCGTCTGCAAGTGCTGGAAATCTGTCGGTCCACTTATAACCAGTTCCTTTGGCTCCGGAACCGGTGCTTTCTCTTTGCGAAAGGGCTTCTTGAGCACCTCAATGAACCGTCGCCAAATAGATTCCTTCCTCTTGTCATCCTCTTCCAAATTGTCCATGCTCCAAGAGTGCCTGAGCGCCCTATCCGGAAGTCCATTCGAGTGGTCAGTTGGGCCTCCTTGTGGCCCCAGCGAGGAAGAGGCCGCCAAGTCTTGTTTCTTCAGCTGATGACGGAGGAGGTGGACAGGTGGGGGCGGGAGGGCGGTGATGTATTCATCTGGCTCTTCGACTGGAATGTGGGCGAGGGTCGTTGTCGACTTTGTGTAGATATTGCGCTGAGTAGTTGAAGGTAAGTTGGTGGACGATTTTGATTTGAAGATCATGCTGTTGAGAGGGAGAAGGTAATGTGATTTCTGGTGCTTAACTGAAGGCATGATTGGTGACTGACAGAATAGCTTGGTGGAAGTGGCGAATACGAATCAATTGATAGAGGACGGTATGGGTGGGAAGTTTAGAGGTTAAAGGCAGACCGATTCGCTTGAAGCATTTTGGCGCCGTTGCCTGCGCGGGTGCAAACGAAATCAGAAGTAAACGTGACGGGCGGTGAGAGTTGAAAATTGCAGTGAACGAGAGTATCCGAGCAAAAGCAATGGTAGATATCCAACTTACAGCAGCGAACTTGCGAATTTTTTGTATGTTCTCTATCAAAGTCGCATCCGTCTCATACTTGACCATGGCTGATGTGTAGAAATGGCTTGAGCTGGCGTGGCACGATCTATAGTCCTCTGCATTTCCACACGCCATATCTGCATTATTTCTGGAAGAGAAGTATTGCAATCCTCATCATATTAGATATGCAACCGGAGGGGCTACGTCAAGAGCCGTTGAGAAAATTTTCGACCTGGAGCTGCACGCTTCGGTGGTGTACCATGGTAGCCATGACGCTAAGAGAGCGTTCCTGACAGCAAAGACGAGAAGTCGAGGCCGGGGATAAGCCCTTGAAAGCGTTGCCCATGATGTTGCTGCACGCTTTTTAGTCGTACCCGCAGAACATGCGGTGGAGACGTTGCGCCGTCGTTGAGGGGTACGTGGATCGATGTACAGACTGGTGCAAGCGTGCTCTCTAGGCCCTGGCTTCGACTGGGGAAATGGCTACTAGGGCTGGATTCCTGGCAGATATGATGAATTACGATGCGGGCACCACAGGACCACAGTACCACAACTCAATAATGTTCTCGTAGATGATATGTCGCCCGTGCTTCGATGTGTACAGCTTCCCCAGTTACTCAGCCGCGCTACGCCACTTTGGACACAACCAATCAGCAGCTGCTTATATCTTGATGGAGAAGACTTGGAAATGCTTTCTGCTGTCTGCGCAGCAACCACCTGCCTCTTGTCTTCGGAAAAGCGCTGCTCGCAAGACTCTCCTCAATCGGTTCTGCAGCTCCTTTCCTTTCTCCGTTCACAAATTGGTTGTGACGTGCTTTACGAGCATTTCGGAGTAAAAAGAAGACCCGCCTCGGCTTGTGCGGCACCCTTGTAACGGCGTAGACCCGCCACCTCGTCTCATCACATTTATTGCGACACCTCTAAAACTTTCGTTCTGCCCTACAACCCGCCACCTCTCCCATTGACGCCCTTCTGCGCCCTCTCATTGAACTCGAAACCACACAATCTGCACTGGACACCCATACGAAATGTCTTTCTCTAGCCTCGTGTCCGACATTGCGTACCGCAAAGACGCGGAGCGCAATGACGACAAGCAGTCACAAGTGTCGCGAGCCAGGTCGTACGCCAGCACCACAGCGACGAGCGTTAGCATTACTGGAGACATCAAAAGTCAGCTGCACGGAGGATACAGTCACCCTCTGGCTCGCGCATGGCAGGCGGAACGGCAATTGACAAAGGTCAGAGCTGCGGAATAAACCCCATTCCGCGCTTGCGGAAGCTGACATCTGCCACAGTCCATGCTCATCTATCCGCTTTTCATATCCGACCAGCCCGACGAGGAGACCGCCATCCCCGCGCTGCCGAACCAGCACCGCCGCGGCCTGAACAAGCTCGTCCCATACTTGCGACCGCTGGTCGAGAAGGGCTTGAAGTCGGTGATACTGTTCGGTGTGCCTCTTGCGCCAGGAGCCAAGGATGCGTTAGGAACCAGTGCCGACGATCCCAAGGGTCCCGTCATCAAGGCTATTCGATTGCTCCGACGAACATTTCCCGACCTGTTCATTGTCGCCGACGTCTGCCTCTGCGAGTATACAAATCACGGTCACTGCGGTATTTTGCGCGATGATGGCAGTCTCAACAACGCGCTGTCGGTAGATAGGATCAGTGATGTGGCCATGGCATACGCGGAGGCAGGTGCACATTGTGTTGCTCCTTCGGACATGAACGACGGCCGTATCCGGGCCATCAAGCTCAAGTTGATTGAGGCGGGCATTGCACACCAAGTCGTGCTGATGTCGTATTCGGCCAAGTTCTCTGGTGTTTTATATGGACCATTCCGCGATGCTGCAGGATCATGCCCGTCATTCGGCGACCGCAGGTGTTATCAACTCCCTCCTGGCGGACGTGGCCTTGCCCGACGAGCTATTGTCCGTGACATTAACGAGGGCGCCGATATCATCATGGTAAAGCCCGCCAGCCAATATCTAGACATCATCAGCGATGCGAAAGAGCTTGGCAAGGACATGCCCATAGCGGCGTACCAGGTGTCGGGCGAGTACGCTATGATCCACGCAGCAGCGAAGGCTGGCGTGTTCGACTTGAGGGCCATGGCTGAAGAGGCAACCCAGGGTATTTTGCGTGCGGGTGCTTCAATCGTCGTGAGCTACTTCACTCCCGAGTTCCTTGATTGGCTGAGCTAGAAGTAGCCCGTTCTCTTTTTCATTGACTGATTGCATGGTTGAACCGCGTTTCGTTATTCAATAGAGCATGGCGTTTCATATCTAGGGTTGTACAAGGTTGGATATCGTGTGGTCATGATGCTGGTTGTCTTGTCCATGTTTCAACGGGCTCTCCAGCCAATGGAGCCATACAAATGTATGAGGAATACACGCTTTCAATATATCTTACGGATAGTTGGGTAAAGTTCTCACGGTACTCCAAGCATTGACTTGTATGGTTTGAAATGCCGTCTAGGGTTCGATGCTTTGCAAGATGTATGCAGTGGTAGCGTCTAGATGCGTGGTTCTAACGTAATACGGAGACCAATCACTCGACATTGCCCTACGCCTTTCGTCCATGCATCAGGTCACCAAACGCTCTTCGGAGGTTCCAGGATGGAGCGAGGATAGCGCACCTTCCAGATGCGCTTTAAGCTTACAGTGGAAGCGCAATGGACCAAACTCGATTCGGCCGAGCACAATGTCTTCCTCGATCCGGCTCGTGCACGGCGAAGGAACTTCAACAAATTTTCCAGAATCCTCAGGCGCTGTCAACAATGGCATCGGCAATTGCGCGGCCATCCATGGATGACTTTACCCAACCCGAAAGGATGCTCTGGCGACTTGCCGCCTCCTGCGAAGGGAAGCGGCATCTCTTTCCCACTCGGGACGTCTACTGCCAGTCTAGGCGCAAGGCGGTGAAGGTGGATGTCAGCTCGTTCGATGCAGGCGAGCACGGAAACTGCAGCGAGGCATTGATAGCGCCATCTCATCGATAGCCTCATTGGCGGGCATCTTCGCATCTTCGGATGGGGGTCGATTGATTATCAGCCCGGAGAGAGAGGCGACTTGGCGATACGTGGCGGGGTTGCGAGATTAACAGCAGTCTCGTGCCCAAGCGCTCCCATGATGTTTTGTTGATTCTACTGGTTCTCTCTGAGCCAAACTGCCCCTTATCTACGGGCTACACAATGGTCGGCCGCTCCATTCCCCTTTGAGCTGCCCTGGTTGGCTTCCCAATTCGGTCCAAACGGGTATGCAGGGTCTCGTCTGCGCAACGCCGATCCAGGGTCCAGTCCACTTTCTGCCGGTTTTCGGAGACATGCAGACAACCCGGGGACTGCCTGCGTTCTGATAGAGCAACGAGAGCATTTCAACACCAGCACTCTCTATCCGATATCCGAGAGGGCCAGACAGCTCACCTCGCTCGTAGGGTTGCACATCCCGCGCGCAATGGCACCACCACCACCGTAAGGCCACGTCGAATGGTAGCTGCATGTATTCCCCGGCAGACCCTGGCTGTGGGTCCTAGTGTCGGCTCGACCGCTTCACGTTTATCAAACTTATCAAAGTGCAGCTAATCCGGGGAGCACCTTGCCCTCGACATGGATCCAGCGGTCCGAGCTTACGAGGGAGTCAGACAAAAGGCGCACGTATAAAGCCGACTATGTGCCCTTGGAGACTAACAAAAGCTCTTTGTTTCGGATTCGACTTGTTGATTGCGTGGACATATAAGGGTTAGACGGGAAAGAAGGGCACATATACGTACATTCAATTTCCTTCGGTGCTTTCACGGACAGCGATTCGCAGTAGCTTCTCAGCGTTCTCTTGCGGGCATCTTATTTTGAGAGCTTTTTGCATAGTGCTAGATCTTTAGGTGAGCTACTCTCCTCTTCCTCAACTGGACTCAGTGTTGTTACGCCGAACGCTCCCTGGGCCGGCAACATCCACCTCCCAGATATAGGATAACCAGCGCGATGGCGGGAGCCAAACAGCGCAGCAATCGCATGCTATACACAACGAAGAGGATTTGCAGCTGACAACCATATCAGACCATACCAGGAAAACACCCAATCCCTATCCTATATCGTTCGAGGCGCATTCTCAGCTCGCTGACCAACCACGCGACACCCTTAACTCCGCCAACATGTGCTCCTACACCTACTCGTGGTACTACTGCAACCACGACTACTACATCTGGTGAGTTCCAATTCTCCCAGCCATAAAACTGTTGGTCTCGAGCTGCTACTAACCCATCCGCAGGGCCAACAGCATCGAAATCTGCCACAACCGCCTCCTCTCGGGCTACTCATACGACGCATGGAGCATAGACATGTGCAAGAACATGACGGTCGCGTGCGGCGGCTTCTCCAACTACTACTGCCACGAGTGCAGCGAAGACGTTGCTCTCGAATTCGAGCTCGACGAACTATAAGCGCGTAGTCGGAGTTGCAATGCCGCTGCTGTAGCACCTGGGCAGGGTCCAGCCCCACTCCACCGACACCGCTACACTCACCGCCCCTCGCACATCCCCACCTGGCGCGACACCCCTGCACGCGGCACGCCAACGGCACAATCTCCCACGCGACCAGCGAAACGAATCTCCCCTTCTCGCACGCGATAACGTATTTACGGCATTTGCATTGGATACCACTTTTTGTATTCTTGTCTCGCGGCTTCAGCGAAACATGGCAACGGCGCTTACGTTCAGCGTCGGGGCTCTGTTGTTGGCTTTTGACTTCTGGTATATTTGATTTCTGGTGTCTGGATGGGCTTTGGGAACGGGCGTTTACACGGATTTGGCGCGGACTTCGGTCTCATCGAGCGCATTGTCTGCTTGGGTATACCATAGATCGCGTTACGGTTGCGTGATAGATAGCCTAGTCTTGCGTAAATGGATACAGTATACATTACTTCTCGTGTTTCTAGGTTCGAATGTACTGTAGCTCCGCCCTCGTGTTATATACAACCTCCATGCGACATACAACAAGTATAAGACAATCGATCCGCGCTACTCAGTAACACTCTGCTCGGCCGCCTTTGGACTCAACCCCACGCCCTCCTCCTGCAGCGTCTCCTTGACCTGCTCCGCCCGTCTTCTTGCGTCAAGATACAGCATGAACTCCTGGTACGTCCTCGGCACCACTCTGATATTCTTCTCGACGAGGAAAGTGTAATTAAACGTCCCCGTTGGATTACTCCTCCCGTGCTCAACATCGCGCACCTTGCTGTCCACCCGTACCTGCACCCTTGTGTACTTGCTCTCGGCGTCGAACTGCTCATCTGGGGCCCCGATGAGCGGCGGATCTGTATAGACAACCGTCGCGGTAAGGTATAGGATGCTGCCAACGGGGACAGGGTTCTGGAACGTAGACGGGTCGAGCGATACGAATGTGGGGCGAGCGTGTGCGAAAGCAGCGGCGGTCGTGAACGCGAGCTCGAACGTTTGCTTCAGCAAGAAGCCACCGAAGATCATGAACTGGTGCCGGTTCCTGTTCTGGGGCTGCATTATGGTGGCGGTTCGGAGGATCGTCGTGTCCATGAAGTGCGCGTTGTCGGGCTTGCGGAGCTCGTCGTAGGGATCGTGGTACTGGAGCTGCTTTTGCCAGAAGGCGTGTATGAGATCAGATTCGAGGTCGTTGGGGGTGTGTTTTGTAAGAGCGTTTTCTTTGCGTTGTTTGCGGATTTTGGAATTACGTTCGCCGAGAGCGTAGAGGCGCTTTTCTTCGTCCGTGGAGGCAATGAGGGGGTTCACGTTTACAGGTCTTCAGATAATGTTAGTTGCATACTTATTATGGGCCATGAGAGGGCGGGTCGTACTTCTTTGTACCTGGGTCGAGAGACACCATGGTGAAGGTGCAGTGGATGAGCACGTCTTCGTTCTTGATCGGCTGGCCTTCTTGCGGCGCCTTTGCTACTTGCATCGTGATCTCCATACTGCTTCTGCCAGTCGCATATGTGACCTTTCCGGATAGCTCCAAATCGCAGATCTCAGTCAATGGGTGATTGATCATGATGCGATCGCAGCTCGCGGTCACGGTGGTTACATCGTCGCCGGTATGCTTGTATGCGATGACTCCGGAAAGCGCGTCGAGATCCATGAATATCGTTCCTAGACGTATGTGCCCAGAGGAATTAAGATACGTGTCGAGCAGCCATGGATCTCTTGCGAGGGGAAGAACCACTTTGTGATAGCTGTCATCCATACGCTTCGGTGTCAAGTCCCGTTCCTTTGGTACCTGGGGCGTGCCAGAAGACTCATTACGGCTCTTGCCTTCGTCCTGTTGTTTTCGCAGCGCTTCGATCCATGGTGTCTGTAAGCGCTGCGCCGTGAGCTCGCGAAAGACACCGTCGGTTCGGTTGGGAGAGGTGGTGTGGAGGGCACGACTCGTCGGTAGCACAGTAGAAGATCGCTTGATGAAAGGTTGAGCGCAATTGCGCTCAGCGGCCTGGCTGAGGCGGCGCAGTGTTATCCTGGAGAGGTGCGCCATGGTGTAGGAGGGGCTGCGGAGCAGGACAGGGCATGACGTCGGGTGCACTTGCCGTGTTTTGGGTCTTGGCCTTCTTTCTGGGAAGCAAGCCTCAGCCCTCACCTTCTTCCACCCCAACCACTTAGACTCTACCAGTAGGGACTGAAGGCTTCGCGGCGTTATTGCGATGTCGCGGACTGTCGAATTGGGGCGCGCAGTCATCGCTTTACAATCGACAAATATCGAGCTATGGCTCACAACATTGATCACACTCTCACCAGACACAAATAACTCTCCAGCACAGAACAGTAGCGTTGTTCTCCAGAACCTCGAGTCTAGCGCACTCTTGGATTATTTGGCATCAGGAAATGTTTGGGTCAGACATAGCAATGCCATGCACATGACCTTTGATTGGAAGCAGCTTGGGAGACCTCTGGACAGCCACCATCTTCGACGGCTTGGAAACAGCATCATCAATGCGCCAGTGAGTTTCAATAGCTTATAGCAGCTTATTGACTGACAGAACAGGCATGGAAGCAGTTTGGCTTCTGCTTGAACCTCCCTTTCAACTATGAACCGGCTCACGGTGAATTGCGCATCAATATTGACCATATTCGCCAAAATGACCACTCAGCCGCAAAACCTAATAACAGCATTGCGAACTCACTTAGCGCAGATGTCCAACCCCCAGAAGGAATTCCAGTTTTTTCCCTGGAATCCGTAGAGTTTGTTATTGCAATTTGCGAGACAAGGAATCGCGCAATGGTACGGAAACGTGCAAAGCGGGAAGCGCTGAAGCCGTTGTTTGATATCGACGAGCTGGATGGCTTCTTGGGAAATGCACCCCCTAGCCTAGAATCTTTGTGCAGATCAGACTCAGTATCGAACCCTTCATACCACAGCAACAGGGCTGCAGATCAAGGCCAAGATCGTCCTATTCAAGCAAGGTTCAAAGCACAGCGCTCATCAACAACTCCAGGCGGCAAAACGAGCTCTAGGTTGGAACTCGGCTCCCCAAACTGCGGCAAAAGGAAACGACCTGTAAGTACCTCAGAGGCTCCTGCAGTGGACTACATGTCGTATGAATCAGCGAACATCGTGGCTTTGACTGATGCCATTCTCCGCTTCTCGATCTATGTCAATTTGAGAGGGACTACGTCCAACTTCAAAGTTAAGGCCACTACCTTTGTGCATGGCCTGACAGATGTCGCTCCGGCTTTGTGGCGGACCGGCTTTCGCTCAGTAGGTAAAATCTTGACACGGAACAGACTTTGCGGTACACACTGATCGCTAATTTAGTGTAGGCATGCTCACAAGTGGTGTGCACTGCTCCAATCCTTGCTCGCTCACTTAGTCGTGTAAGCGTTTCAGCAAGATCTATGACTTTGGAAGCCAAAATCGCAACACTCAGGAATTCTCTTTGCGGAAGGAGATACGAGCAAGGTTTAGCTGGCCAGGAATTAGTCCATGACACAGCGTCAACTATTGCTAGTCGGTTATGGTGTCACATCCAGAAAAGTCAATTGTCAAAAGCAGTATCGAGTCCGATTCAGATCCTGTGCGACCCCGGGTTCCAAGCTAGTTCTGTTGAAGAATCTGTCGAGATTCTGGAAGAGTGCAGCGGCACCGGCGTAACTAGATGTCGAGACGAAGGCGAAAAACGACTGCAAATTCCGACCCATAACAACCTTCCTGAGCAGGGGCAATTCTCGATACAGAACCTAACAAAGTTCTCTTCCAACACTGGAGTCACGGTCCCTGGTAGGATAAACGACCAAAATCAATACAGTGACTGTTCAATTTTCGGCTTGGTCAGCAGCGCCTCTGCCGTGATCAGTGGTCAAGTTGTAGATGAAGAGGTAGTTGGAAAGGAAGAATTACATTTCGAATGCAGTGAGTCACTCAAGCACAGCACACTGAACAGCGATCGAACTTCTCGCAAAGACACAGGCGCGGATATCGTATGGACGGGCAGAGTGGCTTCATCGTTCACAGACGCTGAAGACATGCTCTTCAATATCTGAGGTCGTTCGCCACTTCGAGAAAGGATCAGGTTGCTTCGGATTAGCTGCGTTAGACGGAGAATGTTCCTAGAAGAGGTCACAGTAAACTTTATGTGGTGGAGCTTCGTGACACATGCGTATGAAGACATTGAGGCAAATCCCTGTGGAGTGATGCATCTCGACTGCCCTAGAAGTGCCGTGTGTTATTGCGCAAGAACCTCCCCCTTCTCTATCCTGACGCTATTCATACCACGTGGAGTTGCTGATCGGGAAATTGTATTTGAGTTGTTCGCTCGTGTCGATGCAGACTGTTACCAGGGCGAGAGCCGTGCAGAGTTCGCACTATGATCATTCTGGGTGAATCTATAACAATCTAGCGCCCTCAGTTACGATCCGTCAGATGACGGAACTTCCTCTAGTCCACATCATGTTCGCCTCTCGACGAACCGAACCACTAACGGTCAAGTGAAAAGCATCGACGGACAAAACGGTGCCCTCATAAGTCCGCTAGCTCACGGCGACCCGTTCCCATTTCAACGTTTGGCCCGGGGGATTCGTGGAGTATCTTCACAATGGCGTGCATCTAATCTCCGGGATGCCTCGAATTTTGCTCTCTCTAGTATCGATTCTGCGGCTCGGCCCCACGTCGAGCCACTACAGCCAGTTGCGCGAGACACTCGTCTGCTGGTATGGGAGCCGGTCCAATAGGGATTACTGGTGACTTTTGACAGCTTGGTTCTCGATCGTGCGCCGGCGACTTTGCTGTTTCAGGGACCCGCTCCACCGATATCAACTTGAACTTACAACCGAGCTCAATAATGGCTGCATGCGCGATATCAAGAGCGGGAGTAAAATTACACTAGTGGGATCGGACGCGTTCCTGAATCTCGATTGGCGATAGGGACCGGCATACGGGAGAGGCTGCATCTCCCGGCAAGCGAGGCGGATCATAAATCTTCGCGAATTGCACAGGCCAACCCACCATACAGCTGAGACAACGGCGGATAAGACAGCGTCATGGAACCATGGCTTCAAACGTTTCCACTACTCTCGCTGGAAATTCTCGACGCGTGCGCATACAGTCAGCTTGCTCACATGCTGGTTTTCCATCAGTTGAACGCCTGAAAGGACGTTATCAATACTCCGTTAGGTGTACACCAAGTTTCGCGAAGGTCGACTCCAAAGTAGCAAAACCGAAAGCCTAGAGTAAAGACTAAGGACTAGTGCTTTGCTTTCATATCCGCGTTTCTGGTTGCCGTTTTCCGCTGCGCATGAGCACGCACCGTCGAGGGCTTGTGCTTTTTAAAGCAGCCAACTTGGACCAGCGTCCGGCCTAGGAAGAGTTAGCCGCGGGGTAGCCGGCAGACGTGAGATGCCTCTTTCCAAGGACTCGGAACACGGCGTGTATACTGGCTTACACCATTGCTACGCATGCTGTCACTCCGCACGCCTGATCTCTGTACGCAACTGTGCACAAATAGACTAACATGAATACCGGTTGTACATGGGAAAAGACTTCATGAGTAGCAGCTGGCCGGTAGTGGCCGCAGAGTCACCAGAAGTGATACCTCGGTGACGTTCTTGCATCTGGTTGGGTCCCTGGAGATTGACTTCGCTAGCGAGTACGTACCTATATGGCCAGGCGTTCATCACCATGCCCGTAACATTCTAGCATTTTCCCAGAATGACGCGCTTTCAGCTTGACCCAGAAGCGGGTCAGCCACACCAGCGCAAAGCTGCGGCAGCCGCCGAGGTGGCTCTTCCTTGTAGGCTCCGCTAGGGTGTTCTCAAAACATTCAACTAGCCAGGATGAGTTCTAACATCAAAACTATACTCTGGCGCGTGGCGTACCACAATTCGATCATATCTCGTCCATGGGAAAGATCTGTCGTGGCGTGCGAACCGCGGCATACCTAATTTTGTTTCTGACATGAGCTGTAAAGAGTGGAACGGCATGGCGATGAAGCAGCGGCAAGAGCCTAAGTGTGTGACTTGCAGAATCTATTAGAACGGCAATGTCAATCATACTCTTGGCCAGACCAGTTCCCGTATATACGGGGAAGCGGCGCCCAATCTGCACAGGTTGCATACTGCTTGCTAGTCGCCGGTCTACTTAGGGTCGCGGTAGATGCTTGCACCCCAAACGCCTCCCTCGCGCCCCCAGAACAAAGAATTCGAATGCTGTTGAAGCCCAACATACCTCAAACCTCTCCCAACTCCCGCAATTACGTCTGCGGTGCTCTGTGTCTGTCTAACACTATCACGCGCCAGTCAAACATGGGATCTGCTTGATCGTTACGCTCCTTGACACCTCTGTACTACCGTCACCAAGCTACTCGAAACCCAATACAGTTTGGAGAGCGAAAGCATATAGCTGCCAAGAGGTAAACTACTTTGCTCTCTCTATGTATGTTTTCTTAGACACTTCAGGATGCGACAGTTGCTGACCATGACGAAAGCACTTGACAAGATCCATCGTACCAACATGACCCTAACAGTTAAGGAGCAGTACCCCATCGGGTCTAATCCAAGGATCCATTATTTACCCTATTTGATCTTCATCTCCTATATTGTAAGCTTGATCGGAGCGTTTACAACAGTTGAACTTCTCCACCGAAGAATCTCTGGAACTGGGTGGCGCAGTTGGTAAGTGTGTCTTGATAGCATGATTCTTGATTGCATGGCTTAGGTCTGACTTTGTCATAGGATACAACTAGGCGCTTGTTCAGTTTCTTTCGGCTTGGTGGCAATCTGGTGTATGCACTTCGTCGGCAACCGTGCGATTATTCTTGGAAGAGGTGAAAGTGAGATTCAACTCTACTACAACGCGACATACACGACTGTCTCTGCGATCCTACCTATCGTCGTCATTTTCTTAGGTCTCCTGGCCACTGATCGTTTCTACAAAGGCAACCGGAACGCAATAACACGCTATGTCGCTTTGATGGTTTGCGGTGTAATGTGCGGAGCCTCTGTAACAGAAATGCATTACTTGGGAAACCAAGGAACGACCAACTACCGACTGAAGCCTCTCCCTGGATACATCGTGGGAGCTGCCGCGATTGCAATCGGCGCTTGTCTGATTGCCTTTAGTCTGTTCTTCCATTGGAGTGGACATTGGATGAACAACATTTGGCGCCGAATCATCGTTGCTTGCTTTTTGGCCGTCGCGGTATGTGGAATGCATTGGACGGCTGCAGCAGGCACTGCGTATGAACTCCGTGGATACCACCAGGGATCCGGGGATGCGCGCAATATTAATGTTATCATTGCTGTATGCTTAGTGAGTAACGTTTTGACCGAAGAATTGCAATACACTGATAGCACTAGTGCCTCGCAGCATGCGGTATCTGCTTCGCATTGGGCTTCATGAAGCAGCGGCAACAAAGAAAGCAGCGAGATCGCGCGAAACAAGTTGTGCTTGCCGTCGCAACTTTTGATGTGGATGGCAGACTTCTCGTCACACCGGGGGGTCTGCTACCTTGCCAGACGATCACCCGGGAATTCCACCAGAGGGTAGGCATACTTTTTTCTATCCAAAACGTCATGTTTCCATTGAGCTGACAGTTGCAGACATTCGATGAGGAGTTTAACACAAGGCACCCTGTATTTCAGTGGCTCTATCGGGTGTCTCGAAATTGGGGAGGCATCGTGGACCTCATCCCCACGATGCGTGACCACCTTCAACATACCGATTACATGCAGGTCAACACGCCTTTGAAAAGTCATAGTCGTGACTCCATGGGCACAGAAGAAGGTGATTCGACCTATTCTGCGATATTCCGACAGCTGTTCTGCGTTGCAGCCCAAGACATTGCGAGAAGTATGGAGACTAGACTGCAAGATCTCGGTCAACTCTTCGAGGATGTTCTCATCACGGGTACGTTGCACACAAAAACCATGTTGAAGGACAGTCAAGGAGGGCCAATCGTGGCGAGCGATGCCGATGCACAGCAAAAGGATGTTGAGGCTGCGAAGAACAACCTTAGTCTGTTCGGTAGGGGACAACTCCTTGTCCTAACGCGCAAGGTTGGGCAAGAGGAAGCCGATCGACTCCAAAATATTGGATATCGTTTTGCCAGCACAAATCAGATTGGAGACCATCTCGCTCGAAGCATGCAAATCCCACGCCACGATCTCAATGGCCTCATTATACAGTTGCAGAATTACTGCGAGAGGAAGTCATCTATCCCTCGTTCCGGAACCTACCTCGCATCTTTCTTGCTTCAGCCGTCTCCGAGCCTGAAAGGGCTGGACGTAATTGTGTCAAGAGTGAGCCCTGATAGACTCCCAATGGTGAAGTTCATGAATGAGGAACCAACCCCGAGGCAACTGAGGATGCTGTCGACTTTCAATGGTCTTACTCTTGACGAATGTATTATCCGTATCAGCTCTAGCTCCGACTCAGTCACTGAAGACGATATCTTCATGGAAAAGTTTCGAAATCGTATCCAAGAACTGGTCGCTCAGGTGCCTGAACCGGCGCTTCGTCATGCTACGTTCTCCTCTCAGCAACTGGATATTGCGCACGGAATGTCTGGACAAAATGAGTCATTACAAGCTACAGTGTTTTCTTTCTGTGGGATCAAGGAGGTATACAGTCAATCACTGCAAAGCCAGGAGCTCCAGTATGTCCCTCTTTCGTTCTTCAAGACGAACCTGAGGAGTTATCCGGGTTGTCCCGACCATGCCAT
Organism: Paracamarosporium sp. OC-R06-R3; assembly: GCA_019828545.1. Taxonomy (NCBI): domain Eukaryota; kingdom Fungi; phylum Ascomycota; class Dothideomycetes; order Pleosporales; family Didymosphaeriaceae; genus Paracamarosporium; species Paracamarosporium sp. OC-R06-R3. Next base: position 151,357 of record JACVRA010000364.1, on the reverse strand, counting down.
CCTGGCGCATCAAAATCACAAGGAGTTCAGCTCTCTTTTCGCCACTACGGGCGAGTCATCGATGCCCGAATCCAGGTCAGGCACAAAATGGGCCAACATGTTCCGATCCAACGGTAGGACTATGTCGGAAACTACCATTCCCAACGACAGCAGCTCTGAAAAGGGCTTGGTGCATGTTTCGCACACAAGCCTGAGCCCTCCAAGCACCACGGGAAACCCATTTGGAGGCATCATGGTCAGCCAGGAGGTTGTCATCAGCCAGGACGCGGATGCTTCACGATATGAGATGCAAGAAATGGGTGTGCGGTCGCAGGCTGGTATCGGTGATAGCGAGCAACTCACTATGGCGGACCGCCTATTATCCATCACAACATCTTTCCGCGATCCCCATGCCAGGTTACTGGCAAAGGAGCAAATCGTACGGCGGTAAGCTTCGGCTCCGCAGCTGCCTTCAGGCACCCTTTTCTTTAGCATGTTTGGCGTTCTTGGTGGGATACCTGATACTTAATACCCAGGGAGGCAATTTGCAACTGTCACGTTAGTAGTGCTTAGTATGGTGACGTGGTGGAGTTAATGGAGCGGGTGCAGGTGGCGTCTGTGGAAAGTTGGGATGGGTCTGACGGGATATGATTCTATGCGATCCGGATAAACAACTCTCCAAGCACAGTGTATATAACATGTTATTGGCACCAATAATAATAGGTCGATGTCTAAGCGCGATGTTCACTGGTGAAAACGGCTGGCGTAGAGGTGCACTGAGGGGCAAGAGTTAGCGAGGCCGACGTCAACACGAACTTTTGTTGCCCCACGCACGACCAACAGCTTCACCTCCTTCGACGGCTCGAGGCCCTACCACAAGAAAGCACATTTCGCATTCCGAACGCTCACCGTGCGCATCCGTTCGCCTACATACGGGCCCATGATCCCTCGCTCACCTACGACCTAATATCGAGTACCTTACATGGCATCCCCTCCTTCCGACGCCGACGCGTCCACGTCAATTCATGCACCAACACACACAGCCCGCCTCCTCGCCACGCTTACACCGCCCTCCAATTCGCGCACTTGGCAAACGGCGCCCCATCCCTCGCAGCCCGTAGTCGCAACGGCGTGCTCCGACCGCAGCGTGCGCGTCTACAGTCTCACATCCTTCACGCTACTACACAGTATTACCGGAGGCCACAAGCGTAGCGTACGCAGCGTGTCTTGGAAGCCGCATGTGAGAGGGCAGGATGTGCTTGCGACGGGAAGTTTTGATGCAAGTGCGGGGATTTGGCGCCGACAGCACAACCGGCTGGAGCGAGAGATTACTGGAGCGGGCGATGGTGATGACGAGGAAGAAGATGAGGACGAGTACCAATTCGCCTGCATTCTCGATGGTCATGAGAGCGAGATCAAGAGTCTGAACTGGAGCCCGAGTGGACAGTACCTGGCTACCTGTAGTAGAGATAAAAGCGTATGGATATGGGAGGAGCTTGAAGAGGATAATTTTGAGACGGTAGCCGTGCTACAGGAGCATGACGGGGACGTAAAGTGCGTAGCGTGGCATCCAGAGGAGGACCTCCTGGTCAGCGCGTCTTATGATGATACTGTGAGGCTGTATAAAGAGGATGCGGACGATTGGGTGCAGGTCTCCTGCATCGATGGCCACAAGATGACGGTATGGTGGGCCGAATTTGAGGGCTCGGGCATGTCTACAAAAGACTTCCGTGCCCAGCGAGACAGCCTGTCCGAAGCGCAGAGAGGTCACATACAGGAGCTGGAGAAGTCGGGACCGCGACTAGCCACTTGCTCAGACGATTGCTCAGTTAGGATATGGAGGAGGAGAGCGAAAGAAAGAGCGTATGGTGGTAACGATGGGGTCCCGAGCATCATTCGGAGTTCTGCTGTTGATGAGGATTGGTACGAAGAAGCCGTACTTCCTCGACGGCACGATCGTGCCGTCTATTCCGTTTCGTGGTCACCTCGAAGTGGCATGATTGTCTCTGCTGGTAGCGACGGGAAAATCATTGTGTACAGGGAACGATGGAAGACAGCTTTGCAAGCACAGAACCCAAAAACAAGGGCGAACGGCACAGAGACGCAGGAATCGCCGGCGAATGGTGATGCTGCGGTTCCGGATAGCAATGCGCCGCTTACGGAATGGATTGTTGTTGCAGAGTTGTTTTCGGCGCACGACGTCTTCGAGATCAATCATGTGGTCTGGGCGGAGAGGGCAGACAAGGGAAAGAAGGAGGGCGAAGAGGTGGTGCTCAGTACGGGTGATGATGGTGAGGTCAGAGTTTGGGTGTTAAACGAGAAAGGGTTGCAACAGGAGGACGCTGCGCCGTGAGATACATAGGCAGTCTAGTAAAGACGGGCACTGTTCGCAAGTTGCACGCCCAAAGCCGTAAAGACGGTTTGAATGCCATGTACACAGTCAAGTCACGGTGTGTATGCATGCTCGCTTGGGTTTGCAGAAGGGAGCAGCATGTCGCGTGCCGGTTGCCAGGGTTGTCTGCCGTCATAAACCCCTATCGAAATGCACCCACGTCAACACAACGCATGTCAGATCTTGCCCGGCAGCTGAAGCTGTTGCTCCCGGGTTGCAAAGGGGATAAATCAGAGACGAGATGGATGCACGTGCTGGGCTGGTGGAGTCTCAAGTGTTCAGCCGGGGCCGCGGATGACGCTGGGCCAGCTTGCGGCCTCCGTCACTGCCAAGGAATGATCGAATCAGGGAATGGATTTCGCGAAATTTATGGACTGATTATGGTTTCGCGTCTCCTGCATCTATCCTCTCTTTTCCCTATCTTCCTCCCATCCTAACACTCCGCGCAGCTTCACAAGCTACGGCTCCATTGAAGCTTCACCCGCCGTCTCCACGCACGTCATCGGCGCTGCGCCGGTTCCTAAACCCGCCAACCCAACGCTCTACCAGCGACAGCTGTCATCGCCGAGCAGAATTGTAAACCTCGACGCGCCGACGTAATTAAACTGTCCAAAGACATTGCACTCGCATAAACCCCGCTGTCAATGCCGCCAAAACGCAAGAGGACCAACACCGTCTCCTCTGTTAAGAGCCAAGCCATGGACGTCCCGCTCGCACAGCCATCGTCACGCGACGCGTCCGACGAGGGCGCCGAAGATTCGGTTCTCCAGCAAGTCACCTCTAAGAAGGAGCGACAGGCCGACTCACATGTGTCCTCGAAGCGAACGCGTGCCGACAAGAATGGCGACGGCGGGAATGGAGACATTGACGGCCAGTCGGATCGCGCGAACAAGAAGAGCAAAACGAGCGACTTTGAAGACGACCACGGCGTGAATGGCGAAGCCGGTACCATGAGGATGGCACCTCCGCCCAAGGCCGGCTTGGTGGATCCAGTGGGCTACAAGACGAATCCGCCGCCACAAGGCCGCCCAGTCAGGGTGTATGCGGATGGTGTGTTCGACCTCTTCCATCTTGGCCACGCGCGAGCACTTCAGCAGGCCAAGACGGCCTTCCCAGACACGCATCTCATTGTCGGCGTCACTGGGAACGAGGAGACACATCGCAGAAAGGGTCTTACTGTGCTTTCTGCCACAGAACGTGCCGAGAGTGTGCGACACTGCAAATGGGTAGATGATGTCATCGAGGACTGCCCTTGGATTGTGACTGCAGAATTCCTCGAAAAGCACGGAATTGACTACGTTGCTCACGACGATCTTCCTTATGGCGCAGACGAGGGGGACGATATCTACAAGCCAATTAAGGAGAAAGGGATGTTCCTGGTAACCCAGCGAACCGAGGGCCTCAGCACTACCGGCATCATCACAAAGTAAGGTTACCCACGACTTCCCTACCTCAAGCAATGCTAATTCCTGTACAGGATTGTTCGAGACTACGACCAATACATCGACAGACAGCTCAAGCGTGGTACTTCACGCAAAGAGCTCAATGTCTCGTGGCTGAAAAAGAATGAGCTTGATTTCAAGCGCAACATGGTCGAGTTACGCGACAGCATCAAGGCCAACTGGGCTACTACAGGCCAGGAGCTTACTAAAGACTTCCGTCAATTCTGGCAATCTAGCAGACCTGCGAGTCCGGCTAGAACTCCCACTCGCGAGCGGACGGAACGCGAATTGGCCATGAGCGCTACTTCTCCTTCTGCCGTGTCACATCTCAGCCATTTAGAGATCCCCAACCGTGCAACAGAACGAGGTTCGTCTGAATTTGCTGCAGGCTACAATCTTGGTCTGATCGGTGGTGTACGTGCTTGGGTAAGTATTCGTGTCTAGTCTTTTAGAAATATTTCTAATATACGATAGATGGCTCGCAGTCGTCGCAACCTTAACGACAGCCGGCCGCCGAGCCCATCCGATGAGGACAGTCCGGACGAGCAGATGGAGGCAAGCACAAAGGAATTGCCACGTGGTCGCACTGGCAAACAATCTTCAGAAGCGATGGATGTACGCTCGTGATGTTCTGGCACTCACAACGTATCAAAAGTTGTCCTTACTTTTTAGCTTTCCGCACCCGGTTGTCCCGGAATTCACAGTTCGTGTTAGCGCGTTTGACTCTTAAGTCTGATACTTTCAAGCAGTAAAGAGAAGTGCCTCCGTCTTGATTCGGAAAACACTGCTTTTTGTATTCCCTGGAGTATATGTCATGAAGACGTGGCCGATGAAATTGCAGCTGTGCTGGCAACTGCGGCGGAGTAGTTGCACATCGCATTCGGCTGTCCAACACCGCCTGACTCCGCCTCATACTCGTAATAATGGTTTCGTACGATAGAATGGGAAGTTTTCCTTACTGTTGCGTGCGCTGCACATACACACACTGCATTGCTTGCTTTCACATCGAGCGTGTTGTCACTTACTTAATACATACACAATTTGATCGACTCTCGTTTGAGCAGGTTGAAAGGTATCTAACCGGTGATGTTAGTCAGGTAGCGAGGTGCTTGTTGTGGTACAGCAATCGCGATGATTGCTTCCGCTCAAGTGGGCCGGGGGAGGAAGTGGGAAGTATGTTTTCCTGGCTCGTTCTTTATGTGCTGTTTCCCGCTGCACGCAAAGAGCAACGCAGAAGCTGCAAGCCGCAATTCGAGATGGATTGCTCGCTATCTCATTGTTGTCTGTCCACTTAAGAGATCGTTAGATGTTGATTCACAGCTAACCGGAGCGTCACTGACAACCAGCATCTACTGACTTCCGTTGTCGAGCCGCACTCATCGATATACCACAAGTAGGAGTAAGGCAGCCTCGACATCCTCCCATAGAAACAATACTAGCATCAGCACCTCCGATCTTCGATTGTCAACCGTCCCAAGACCTCTGTCCTTTACGATCGGCTTGATATTCCAGTCTTATCCGCAGCCCATCTTCCCCAGCAGCATCCGTTCCGCACGTCGAACATTCGAACATCACGCTTCCCCCAACCAATGTGCCTCGTCATCTACGCACACTCAACCTGCGGCTGTCCGCCCACGCCCATGTACCCGTACCTTGAGCTCTGCTCTTCAGCGAAGAGGAAGGGCAGCGGATGTCCGCCGGGAATAAGGAGAGCGAGGCATGTTTATGCGCCGGGGGCTTGTGCGTGGTGTAGGGAGGTTGCGAGGGATGAGTTGAAGAGGGAAAGAGTAGAGTTGAGAAGGAGAGCGTGGTGGAGGAACTAGGTGGGTGGGATGTGAAGGAATGGGGAGGGAAGAGAAGGAACAGAGACATGGGAGCATGGAGGAAGAGTAGAAGAGAGAGCATTGTATTGGCTGGGAGTCGATGAACTGGAGTGCTTTGGAGTATCGTTGTGGCATCGCATCAGCATGGGATGGGAAGGCAGGACTGTGTTTCATCTGGACAGAGGGTTGTGGTTTTGCATGGTAGCGGCGTTACCTGTATCGGAAGTGGCAAGCTCATGGTCGGACGACTCATTTGGGAGGTTCTGTAAGAGTAAAAGGCGTTTCGGTGTGGATGGGGGTACTTGTATCCAGTATATTGGAACATTTACTGTTACTCGATTGACTGACTGACTGACTGTCTCAGTCCCCGGATAGTCATGCCGTTCTAGGGCGATGGATGAGATTGATTAGCTTTGGCTGAGTGACATGTTCTGGAGTGATATGGACGCGATGAAATCCACAGCCGATGGCCTTCCTTCACCCCTCGCAGCAGCAACGTTGCCTCATCTTGGGGAGGGAGATTTGTGAGGCTTCGTCGTGAAAACTGCCAGGCTTGGCCTAGGAAGTCGCTGCCTGAGACGGAAGGCGCGCTCCTCAGCCTTACCTAGAGTACAAATATGGGGCCTCTCTCCACTGCTCTGACACTAATTCCACTTGTTCGCATGGCTGTCTTCTGTTGCCGCTGTCTGCTTAGCTTTGAACGGGAAAGATTCGCAACAAAGGTACAAAGGCCCGCGTGTCCCAGGCATCATCCTTTCCAGCCTGCCTCGTCGGACGGCATCGTTTCACTGGGCTCCTTGTGAGTCGTCGCCCTGCACCTCACGTTTTGCCCGCCCAACCAACAGGTGGCCCTGGAGATGCTCCGGCAATGAGTAATGCTGTCTTCTGCACACAGCATCTGCGAGTCATCTGACTGGCATGCCGTCTCGAGGCGACGAAAGACGGTGGCTACACGCTGCATCAGGAGGATGGCAGAGGGCGCCGCAGACCGGGCGCGTTTGACAATGGCATGTTTCTTGCGCCCCGAGCACTCGAGTGAAGCTGTTCGTACACAGCACTGAGTTTCTGCATCCGGCCGGCCACACGTCGGACGACTCCCTTACCTCAACCTCAAGGCTGGCTGGCGGAACATTGCGCGACGGCATTTTGTTCACTATGGGACCCGTCTGACGCGGCCATCACACTGAATGAGCCGGCTCGGCACGACGCGCATCTATCTGAGCAGCAACAGTCGAATCGAAGACGGCGGACAACGCGGGCGCGCTGCAGGCTGCAGTTACTTTTGCCTCCGGGCGCCGCTCATCACCGTCGCCCTGTTTTGCGCGCGCCGTTCCCGGGTGTCAAAAAAGTGAGGCGTTGGCGGATGCGGATGCGGCTGCGGCTGCAGTGAACAGCCAGCCAATCTCGCTTTCCTGTCGCCGCAGGCCTTGTCCAAACCGGGCCCGGAATTCACTCTCGTCGAGGCCTCTCACGATCCCCTCGCTGCGTGTGACGGCTGCTGCCGTGGGTCCGCCAGCTCCTGCGACGCTCTCTCGATGGTGGGTAGTGGTGTGGGCGCTGGGAAGGCCTGACCGCACGCTTCACAAATGCCCTCCAGCATGCCGACGTCGCGCAACGGCCACGAGAGCCCCAGCGCCGTCACCCCAGTGGCGATCCGCCTCCGCGCTGCATTATCGAAAGCACGGCCGCATCGTCGCATGTCCTTTTAACAGGACGCAAGGGCCTCGTCCTCCGCTGCCTTGATGTGAGAACCCGCGTCGTCCGTCTTCACCGACACATTGCACTCTGCCAAACAATCACAGGAACGAACGAGTCAGCGCCCGGTTTGAATTCCGCAACACACCTTGCAGCGTCCCTTTCTAGTGAAGCGTGCCAGCTAGAATAAGACGCTTAGTATTCCTGTCTGCCTCTCTGTTTTCTCTCGCTTTGCTTTTCGCGGCAAAGCCTTTTCGTACTGAAGTTCTCACGCAGAACTTCCTTCTGCAAACGTCTCGTCTTCATTCCGCAAACGTCCTGTATATCTTTCTTTCAGCTCGCCGCCATCTCACCGCTTGTCCGCCCCGACAATGTTGACCGCGCACAAGCCCTGATCTCGCGTCCCAGATCTCACCGGCCTGAGCATATGCGAAAGGTATACCTTCCCACAAGCGTGAAACAGACACTTTGCCGCGTATCGCAGCTTGTCTGTCTGACTCGGCCCGCCTGGCACCTCCATGCGGCTACCCGAGCGCTCAGTCAAACGGCCCGCGAACACGTCTTGATTGTGTCCTCGCAAAGCGCTTGCCTTCTTGTATGGTTTGGTGGCTGACGGGGTTGCAGTTGAGGAGTAACGCTTGCGCTTTACTTCACCGGTGGCTTCCTCAAGCACATCGACTCCCCTGCCTCCACACTCTTGGGGCTCGGTCGTTAATCCTTCACTGGTCATTGCAACCTCATGAAGACTCGCCCATCTAGGAAACGTTGTGACAATTTACGTCGTCGCGTAAACATGAGCGCACAGTCTCCGACCGGAAGCAGGGCAACTGATGCCTTCCTCCCGTTGCCCAAGTCAGACGTGGAAGGCGCATCGACCTGCGTTGCAACTAATGAGACAACGTGGGACAACAGTGTCACGAGTTCGGAGGGGGTGACGATCGATGGAAGCCATCTACAACGAGAAAGAACATCACCTATTGACGAGCATCAACGCCCACGAAGTGCTTCCATGGCCGAAAAAGATATCACAGAACAGCTAGTAGACGTTCTCAAGAGTTCCGTTGAAAGCCTGTCGGAGTATCGGACTGAAACCCAGCGTGAAGAGTTGGCGTATGCGTTCAGGCATGCAACAATATCGCCTCCAATCACGAAGCAATCTTTAAGCGAACTTGACATACAAAACATACTCAGCAACATCAAATTACGTCACGACGTCAACTTTGATCGGGATTTGAGCTTCCGACCAAATAACGAGGGACCCAAAGGGCAACAGAAAATACGACACTCAGAGCGATATTGGCTAGCTTTAGAAGCCGAGTTGCACTTGTACACACGCCTGTTTCGGGGAACGCCATCATTTCGACCCTCAGGGCAGACAGACGCGTCCGAGTGCTTCCAACATGTGCAAAAGAGGGTACCGAAAGTGTTCGACACAATACACGAGGTTTTGAAGAGCTTGGTACCTGATAGAGACCATGAAAGAGTAGACGAGCATTTGGATGTGCAGATGCTGATGCAGGAAATCGGCAAAGGTGTTTGTGATATGGTTGCCTTGATTGAATGGATCGCACGTCTTCTGAAAGAACATTGCGCGCCTATGCGGGATGAGTGGGTCGACGAGATGGTGAAACTGATGCAGGAGGGTGCCACGAATAACCAGCTTAAGACGATTGTGGGGAGTCTTAATAGATTGCTGGCAATGCTAGAAACAATGAAGCTTGTATGTATACTAACCCGTCGCACGAACCAATGCTAACAAGCACAGGACGTGGCGAACCATCAAATCCGAAACCTAAAACCATTGCTTATCGAAGATACCGTCAACTACGAAAAGCATTACCATCTGGACCGGATAGTGAACAAACGCTCGAAAGTCAATTTCGAGGCAGCTCAAAAGTGGTGGGCAACCGTTGTTCTGGACCATCAGTACATCCACGCATCTCCGAACAAAGACGTAGCCCGAACGAGGCTGGATATGTTCTCGCAAGCAGTCGTTTCTGGCTTGTTTTATCTAAACATTCAGCACGAGCTCCCGAACACCTTCTATCTTGACATTGACAGATTACAAGCTTTGAAGTTTGAGATTGAGGATCTGGTACATTTCGAAATCTGCTTCAGCATGTTCAACCAGTTGCGTAAGAACTCGGGAAGTAATGGAGTGTTGTCGAACGCTACCAAGCACCATCTCCGCTCATCGCTAATGGCGATCATGGGAGAATCCCTAGGCCACGGTTCCCAGGCTTGGATGTACAACTCGGAATCGCTCTCGCTCGAAATATTTAGACAGGCGCAAATCATCGCTGGACGATCTCCTGTCTTTGATCATCACATCTTACAGAAAACGAATGAGTGTCTCCGCTCACTATTCTACGATACATTTGCATCGCATGCCTCGGCGTTGGAAGCCGTCCTTCTCCAGCAGGTCCTTGGCTGCATCAACAAGCATTTCAATTCATCACCTACTGAGCTTTACAACAGCCTCGTCGCATCACCACCGCCGACGTCTACGCACTCATTTATTCCAACACCACCTACCATTGATACGTTTTCCTTCTCCAACAATACACCCCAAGTTAAACTGAGCGACCTCACCAAGCGCATTTCACACATTGTCCTTCTCCACTGGCGCATCTGGTCACCCATTGCATACGTTCAAGATGACACGAGACCCGTTGCATCTCTCTCGCCACCGCTGCAACAGCCGACGCATCCGCAACCGACTACTACACCATGTACACCATTACCCACAGCTCCAACGCCACCTCCGGCTCCGATATGTCCTGCATCGGCCTCTGAGCACGACATGCAGGTAGTCACCATGATGAAAACAGGAGAACCACCAGATCCAGGGTCGGGCTACGAGAGCAATGTTTCCGAGGAGACGAGGCTACCGTGATTCATTCTTTATTGTAGTATACCCCTATATTGTTTTTTAGGTCGGGGTTCTGGAATTTGCGTTTTTGATCGCATCTGCATAGCGGCGCGTTAGGGTTCAACATTGTGGCCTGACACTGGATCAGTCGGGCTTATTTAGGATAGTTTAGTCTAGGATACGATAGGTCTAGGAGTATCGATATATTCTTTACTTATTTGTTATACGCGCGTTGCCTTCGGTTGACCGCTTAGGTTGCCGACAGATTCCGGGCCTTGAATATGTTGACGTAAAGCTGTCTAGTAGTCAGCAGGCTGCGTTCTGGAATGGCGCTGGGAGACTATACATGGCCCCGCACACCTTGCAGGGCCAAGAAGACCTTTATTCTGGCTTCGATCTCGTTGGCAGCGGGCCAAAAGTACAAATGCCTGCCTCTTGGCTGCTGCTTAAAATAAGGATTGTGAGCGGCCTCCTGATGAAGCCTACGGTCCAAAGCAGCTCAGCCTTCTGCATGAGCCGAGGGATGTAGGCCTCTAAGGCTGACAAACGTATAACATCACTTTTTGTTAAGAACGTTCAAATTCAATTGCATTGTAACTAGATATTTTAAAGTTTCCATCTGCGAATCCTTCGACTGCTCTTGCTTCGTAACACTCGCGCTAACCGTTTTTGGGGTGCGGTAAAGGGCTCCGAGGGTTAGGGTCAACCACCAATCATCTCATCTTGCACTCCTTAGGCAACATTCCGTCACCACGATCCCTCTTTCGACTTCGCTGTATTACATGTAATGTTCCTCAACTGTTTTCCTGTATTACACTTTCACACCTCCGGCCACCTGCTTTCAGCTAACAAAGTTACAGCAACTTTTCTGCGGTAGCGACTCTTCATCTTCACTTGCACGACATCCACATCTCAGGGAAGGATGGCCCTAAACAAGCTTTCCAAATATCAAGATCGTGGCCTGCATGAAGAAGAGCGACCTAGTAAACGTAGGAAGAGATCACGAGCTGGTACCACTGGCGGTTTCTCTTGTTTCACCGTTGACGGCAAAGACGTCAATCTTTACCGACGTTCGGCGTTTTCTCCGAAAAGGAAAGCGGAAGTCAAGGGAATCAGAAGGAAAGGGGCCTGCTTGCGATGCCGACTGCTCAAACGAGCTGTGAGTCTGGGCATGTATGGCTGCGCTACCTGCTAACCGGTACTAGTGCTCAGGTGAAGACCCGTGCAAGACATGCATTACTGCAGCGGGAGCCGCTGCAAATTCAAAGGCTCTTATGTGGATGGAATGCATCAGGCCATCCTTCCAATTGATTAATATTTTCAGTGAGAGTATGTCGAATGATTGTTATTATCGAGCGCTTTTGACTAAGAGAGCACAGGTGTCACTACATTGTGTCAGTCCCGCATCGACGGTATAATCGATCATCTTTCGACGGATGACATATACCTGGATTTTCACATACCTTTTGCTCTGAATGTAGAAGCAGCGTCTTCTCATCTTGCTCGATGGCTATCTGAGGACGATGCGTCGCCTTCGTTCAGCGTCATCGGAGTCTTTTCTTGCAGCTCGAACACAGACCTGCTGCAAAACGCCCTCGATCCCAAGCTAGCTCGATACTTACGACTGTTTGTTCATCTGACTACACACCTCTATACTACCGGAATGCAGGGCGGCTACGAAGATTATACGGACGAAGAGATACGCTCTGTACGCGACTGTGTAGGGGACCGATTGTTGCGAGAGTTAGACCCATTAGTCCGCCCTACTGAAATTGAAGCTTCTGGAGATAAACTTGCCAAGCTGCGATCATTGTTCTTGCTGCTTCTGGGTACTGTGGTAGGCATGAGATACACTTGTTCGGATGTAAGCAATTTAGTCTTCATACAGCTGTACCCTGGAAAGCATTGACCAAATTTATTAGGTTTTCGATCAGACTGTGGCACAATGGACCGAACATGAATCTAAACAAGAAGCATTGCTGCGACTCCTGTGTCACTACCTTATCTACATTGGCAAAGCCACAAATCTTTTGGAAAGCTCAAGCGAGGAGAAAACCTTACTCGATCGGTGGAGGACACAATGGAACAAGCCTGCAGCTTTCACATGGAATTGTAACCAAGGCTTGGAGATGCACTACAGGATAGAGCCTCCAGCCAACTGGATAGTGTCGTCATCCGAAGACGAGTCACTCAGTAGCATTGACGTCGATCTTTCAGAGTTTGATGATATTGCCATGTTTACCGAAGACGGGGATCTAACCAAATGCACATCGTGCGGAACGTTATGGACCGAGTTGGACCAGGCAGGATTGTGCCTGATCTGCCAATCACCTGAATACCAAGACGAAGGATTCACGCAACTTTTGTCTTTCGAAAGCGACATTAGCTTCCCAACAGACCATTTGATTGATGTTGGCTCGCAGCTAGACCTTCATATACCCACCAACAGCCTCGATCAGCCACTTTCTGAAGACAGGATTCTCGAAGAGGACGATTCAATAATTACTACTGTACAAGACCCAAAGTCCACCTCTCTCGATTTTCACGATGCTCTGCTATGAATAGTGTCGCAGACTTCAATACCGAGCACTAGCTATATGATCGAAGGCCTAGATAACTTGCTGGCCCAGTGCACGATGTCTGATACTGTTGGTCTTCAGAGTCCTAGGCTCAAACAGAACACTAAGATCGCAAAGGGGTCGGTTTCTCTCTGACAATCGAGTCTGCTTATCCAGTACAGGCGAAAGTGCTCCAAACCCCTCTTATAGCTTTACAACTATACCTTATCGAAACGAAGATGCGGTTTTGTCATGCCCGCCCCAAAGTCCGATATACTCTGGGAGCGATACCAGCGAGCGACAAGAGCTGATCCTGGCGACTTTTCCAATACGTCGTCAAAACCGACAGCTGTAGTCAAGAAGCATAGGCAGTTGTTCACCTCATAAGATCCCTTGAATTTGAGCATGGTCATTGGTTATGATTCCATTGTTAAAGCTCAGGATATACAAAAGCTATCAGAAGCGCAGATGTGGTCTATCGCCCTTACGAAACATCATGTAGAGTCTCTTATGTATATTATTGGAATGATTAGGCAGATATTGGGCCGTACTGAGAATGATATCCACCCGGCAAGGTCTCAAGCCCTACGTTCGTTGTCAGCAATACACTATAGCGGAAGAGAAACCCAATCCAGACTTACAGCTATCAATATCCTCGTCGACAACGGGGTTTTGTGCGCACTTGTTCATGTCGTTCACTGATTGCAGCTTATGCCCGTACTCAGAGCAGTTCGTGTAAAAGTAACACGGCGAGTCCAGCACCTTTTGCAGCGAGTCATCCTTCCAACCAAAGACGTAATCGGCGTGGTTAGCATAGCCTGTGGCATCACCGAACGACCACACAAACGGATTGCTCCCATCAGCGGGCCACTCTAGATCGTTGAACTGCTTTGTGTCCCAGAGAACTTCGAACATGACCTGTGCAGTGCGAACAGGGTGTGAAGCCGGGCATGGTCCGCCGCTTTCGAAGGTCCCGGTTTCCGGATAGCTACAATTCAGTGAGCTAGGTGCGAGGTTCCTCGGGCCCAGCAGACTCACCTCATGTGCGCCATGTGGTCCGGGCTATCGAGGTTCTTCCTACCCAGTATTAGTGTACGAAGCGCTTATGTGTCTTTTCGACGGTCGGACACTTACCCATCCCAACATGTTGGAAAACGTAGAGTCGTCATGATACCCTCTTTGCACTTGCGCTGCGGAAACCCGATTGTCTCTGGCGACCGCTGCGTCCAGGTGTCCATGCACGTGTATGTCAAATATCTATATCTCGAAGCTTCTGCGAGAGATCGCGCACGTACATCTCCGATGAACATTCGGAAGCCCTGTTGGTTTCAGTGTCCATTCTATACAAGTCGGGAGAGGAGGGTGTTGGAAGAATAGATATACCGGCTTGAAGGCAGTCACGTTCGACTTTTGGTTCTCATCGTAAATGGCGTCCTGCATGTAGTATATCGTCAGGCCCCCATTCGCTTTTTCGAACTGGTTGTTTCCGATATTCGGGACGCGCTTGTATGTCCCGTTCTTTGCGCGGAAGTAAAGCACGGCGGTCCAGTAGTTCGCTGCGTCGGTCGAAGTGTGTCAGTATTGGGGCTATGTTACTGTCACAGGTTTGGCTGCAAAGGCTCAACTCACAAAAATCGTCCGCGAAAGTACACGTCGTACATGTGCTTTCTCCGGGCATGTCCTTCTCAGGCTCCATGGTCGCGTTGAACGAATTCTTTTCGTGTCCGTTAGATGTCTATAAAGAGGCTGTTGTCGATGAGGAACCACTTACACCGCCCACAATCTGATGAACATGCGCAGATGGATTTGCGCCCGGTTCTACCAGAGGATCCAATCGTTCTCGGACAAGCTGCGAGCAATGGAAACGGACTATGGCGCTGCTGGGCGCCACGAGCGCCAGCATGAGCAGATTCTGCCAATGCATCTTGATCTTGGAGGCGCTGTTTGGCTTGGAAAGTTCAGTGTGACGATCGGTCGTGGTAGGAGTAGCATGTGCTGACTTTGGTGTTGCACTTCATTAATCTACATCCATGCCACAATAAACACAACGCAGATATTGTTCCCAACGAACCCATAGTGTGGGGCATACACGATAATGCCGAGGTGGGGCATATGTTATTTGCCTGACTATCGTCACTTCACTGTTCACTCTTCTCCGGTCCGTTGCAGAAGATACCAGTACCCACGGAAGGATTGTCGTCTCTAATCTCGAACCAAGTATCGAAAGGGAACCAAAACATGCATCTCTTCATTACTTTCATTGTTCTGCTATCCATCCGGGCCTTCACCGCCGCGGAGCAAGACCTCTGTCCCAAAGACGAATACGCTTGCCTTGACATCATCAACTCCAGCCAATGCCTCGCCCAGCTCGTCATCCAGAAACAATCTCCATTAACCAAAGAAGCCATGATAAAGTGCATCGACTATGAGGGTGTCGCAAGTAGCCTGCCAGGAGCGCAAAAGGTACGTCGAAACTCAGAGTAGACAAGCATTAAGGAAGGAAAACTCGAGCCATAACATATCACATAAACTGATACGTGGGTCTAGTTTTGTCGATGTCCAGGATGCCATACCGAGCCGATCAATGCAGCGATCAGAGAGCTTTTCCCAGGACCGTGCGAGTAAACGTCGAAAGTGTACGAATAGAGGTGTTTGTACTGCTTGATGGATGGTAGGTGATGCTAGATATGGTCAGGCAGTCCACGACGTTTTATGGATGTAGTAGGCCTACTGATATCTGAAGGAGGCGATTATCCGGGTATGTGAAGGAACTAGGAGGTCGGCGGGAGGAGCGGATTACCATACTGTATCAGCATCGGTCGCCCTCAAACAGTTGCATAGGCTAAGTTATACCGAGCCAATATATATGTTACTTGAACGTTTGAGAAATATCGTCATTCTCTTCGCGCCGCTCGCTTGATTTTTGTCAGGCGTACCCAGGAATTCGTCAGTTGCAATGTATATCCGTCCCTTGTTCCTCACGACCCTATTCAATTCCCCATCTTGTCTTCGTGATTTTGCTTCAACAATAGTCATCCTCAGGGTCATCGTAGTCATCAGCATCTTCATCATCTACAAAATCGTCGCCACCTAGATCATCGTCGTCGACGACATCTGAGTCGCTGTAGTAGTCAATAGCGTCCGTGCTGTCGTAGTCTGAAGAGTCCTCAACATCATTCACTTCCTTTTGATGTTCTTGCTCATCACCGTATCTGTAGGCTGATCTCCTGTCGTGACTGCTATACATTCGGTCGACTCCTCTACGTTCGGATCGAAATTCGCCGCTGCTAACCACAATACGCTCATCATGTTCATACTCGCTGATGAGATCCGAATCGTCTTCGTCATCGTAGCTATTTTCATTCCTCTGGCGCGTACTGTAATTCTCGCGGTAGTGAGTATGGTCCTCCCAACTGGGTAAGTATTCACCAGCAGCCTGGGCATCAGCTCGTCTGTACCCGTCGAGCAACTCTTTCGCTTCGTCAAAATCTCCGGGCTCGTATATGCTAAGGCCATGGCTTTCCATGAACTCTTGCTGGTTTGCCCACCCGCCTTCTTTGATCATCTGCTGGTCTGACTTGTCCCAGGGAGAAATGTACTCGGCTCTTTCGAATCTTGGGGCATCGTTGGTACCGTGGGTATGCGTTGGTTGAGGAGTGTGGTGCCGTTTTGAGCTCGGAGTAGCGTGGGAGATGTAGTCCGATTGTGTACGTCTGGAACGCGATTTCGAAGGAGGATATATGTGGTCGGAGCTATGCGAGTAGGATCTGTCTTGGTGGTAATTGTTCCGGCCATGAGCGTGATGCTCCACATTGCTCGGTTCGGTGGACGCAAAGTAATTCCGAAGGTCGAGGAAGACGTAAGGCTCGCGGTCGCTGTCCGATGAGGAAGTGAAATTGACCGACACACGACGGTATCCGTGTCCATTGTCGTAGTCATCCGGGCGACACGCATACTTTTGGCGGGCCATGTTACGTGCAACAAGCCGCCGGCTGCTTTGAAAATTGATTGTGGCGCGCGCGAACAACTCAAGCCAAGATTAAGTGGGAGCAGATAGTCGTCACGGGCATCTTCGCAAGCCCAGACCAAGTTACGCGAGGGCGCGAAGGAAAGCACGCACCGTCGCTGCATGGCCACGTGTTCGCCCAATGAGCCTTCCTGACCGACTCTTAGTCTCCACTGGTGTTAGTCGTTTTCTTTGGCTACTAGAATCAGGGAAGGCGCGTCGGTAAAGTACTGGGTATGTAGTTGAGTAGCGGTCGAGAGGCTTCCAGCACAATCCACCAGTAAAAGGCGAGGAGTAATGTAAGCGACTACTCTAGGGCAGAGTAAGGAACAATGGAGTAAGGAGAAGGGGATTATCTTAAAACGAAACCTTGATCATGTGAGAGATATTCTGGAGTAAAATGCTAGTGAATAAAGAGTTGAGGAGGGGGGCGCCGGCCTGTTACTCCGAAATCCTCATCACTGCTATCTGCTACCTCTTCAACTTCTTCCAGATCTCTCACAATGTACTCTGTCTGG
Source organism: Paracamarosporium sp. OC-R06-R3 (assembly GCA_019828545.1). Classification (NCBI taxonomy): domain Eukaryota; kingdom Fungi; phylum Ascomycota; class Dothideomycetes; order Pleosporales; family Didymosphaeriaceae; genus Paracamarosporium; species Paracamarosporium sp. OC-R06-R3. Next base: position 134,072 of record JACVRA010000364.1, on the reverse strand, counting down.
GTGTCTCTGTGCACTGATCTATTTCGGTCATCCATCATCGGGAGCTGATCAGGATTCACGCGATAGTAGCGGGTTTGTCCAAGCTGTAACCAGATACCAAGATGAGTGGATGTGCTCATGTGGCTAAGGCGACAGTTAAGAGGCATGAACAAGGGAGGTAAACCCTCCTCTTGTTTTATTCCATAATCGCGTGGGTAATAGAGTTGTGTCTCGATACGCAAACCGCGGTTTGTGACCGCGAACTCCGGGCTGACGTACGGCTTCGATATGATTGACTTTGCGTGCGCGAATTCTTTAACGGAGCGCGCAAAAATACCGCGGGAGCCCTTCGTTCCGGTCTTTGCCTTCCATGCAAAGATCGTCAAGTCCGTGCTGTTTTTGACAATCTCTTCTTGGAGTCGCATAAACGCTTTTGGCCCCTCACCGTAAAGAAGTGGCAGATTGACGCCGAAAATACCAAAGAGGCAATAGGCAAGATCCTCTTCGCGTGTGGTTTCGCGGTACGCGGCCCACGACATGCGTTCCGCGACCGAGTATCGGCTTGGCAAAAAGCGTCCGCTACTAATTACAATAGATGATATACCGGTGATATGTGCAATTTCAGGTGCAAGGTCGCGTTTGTTTCCGTGGTGCCGCCATTCTGCATCATAGAACCGGACGTCGCGCGGTGCGATAAGCTCTTGTAGTGTCCTGGGATGCTACGTTAAAACTGCAATCTTAGACCACAGGCAAACTTGTTGCTGAAAACTCAGATGCTCACCATCCGCGAGTAAACCACCGACAGCGACGAAGTTGAGCCTTCGGATTCAAAGTATCAAAATCGCTCAAGAAAACTATACACTGTGCTGCTCGCTTATACCAGGTAAACATTGAGTTGATAGCCTCTGTAAGCTCTGCGCTACTGCTCTTGTCAATGCAACAAGAGTCGATCCCTGAGTATCTCAGCGCCTTACGATCTGCTATCCCGAGACCAAAACTTACAGACATACTCGAATCCCTTCCCCGTTGCAATATCACAAGTTTTGAGGATCTTCTCAGCCTGGGGCCCAGGCTTCCACCTCAAATCATCTATGCTGCAATAATCTTTGTAAGATATTTCGTACGTCTCCCATGTGTGACTTAAGATTACATATGGAGGTATATTTTTACCGATGAATTCCTCGAATTTCAGAGTTGCGCAGTTGATGAGCCTCATGATGCCAACATGAAGTACGGGCTGTAAGCCTAGCTGCCCGCGTGGAGGGGTACAGGTAGATGCATCGAAGTTCCTTCGGCTAGCTACAATGAGTTAGGCAAATGCAATACTTGGTCCTCAATCCACGGTAATCAAAACCCGCTTGTACAAATTTCTACAGAGGTGATTCAACAGGTAGCTCCTCGCCATGCGAATACATATCTTCACCTTCCTTCCTCCCTGAACGCCTTCTTATGGTATGGTATGGTATGGTATGATACAGGATATGTATGTACAACAGTAGAATCGTCTCTATGCAGGATTAGCAGCCACCTCAACGGCAGCCGGCGCAATCGAGGCCGGTGTAATATCGTCCAACTTCATGGGGCCCGTAGGCCACGGCTTGCCCATCGCATCCTGAACCCTGATGATCTGGTTCTTGGGACCGGGAACGCAGCCTAGACATCGTGAGTAAACATCTTATAGATGGAAACAGGGTCACGTACCGTTAACAACCACAATACCGTTTACCTCGTCGACCTGCAGCACCTTCAGGTTCTTCACCGTCACACTCTCATTCCCCATATTCCCTGCCATTCGCTTCCCAGGAAGCACTCTTGAACCGGATCCCTGCGAACCTCCTGCGGAACCCATACCACGATGCATGAGCGATTGTCCATGGGATGCAGGCTGACCACCGAATCCATGCCTCTTCATACCACCCTCGAATCCCATTCCCCTACTTATCCCCTTAACATCCACCCACTGGCCCACGCTAAACCAACTCGCACCCACCGTCTCCCCAACACCAACACCCAGACCTTCCTTGCCTCTGACTTTGAACTCCATGACCCACCTCTTCGGCTCGACTCCTGCAACCGCAAAATGTCCCAGCATGGGCTTGCTCGTGTTCTCGATCAACTTGTGTCCAGCGCCGACCTGCACAGCCCAATATCCGTTCTTCTCCCTCGTTTTATGCGCAATAATTTCGTTGCGGTCGAGCTGCAGCACCGTGCACGCAGTGCGCTTTCCGGTCGTAGGATCGAAGACTGCGGTCATACCGCGTTTTTGCGCAAGTAGGCCTGTGCGAAGGGGCGTGGTTGCTGCTTTTCGGGCGAGGGCTGCGCGGGATGTGCTATTTAGGGCAGGTTTCTTGGGGTTGTGGGCGAAGCGGTCGGGACGGGGCGTGTTGACTGATTTGATGGTTCGGATGGTCGTATGTGAGGGTTTTGGGAGCGGCGCTGCGAAGATTGGTAGTAAGGAGCGCGTTGATGAAGGTAGAAGGAATGACGAGGGCAAGGGCCCCCAATTGAGAGGCGCCTTGGGCGGCATTATGTTGGCTGTAAGTGAAGTGATGGGTTGGATTCGCGAACGGAGATGGGAGATTTTTGGGATGGGGATTGGCCCGAGCGCTGCGCGCCAAGAATGAGATCACGTGCAAATCCATTCACATCGATGCGCTAACCCTTACGAGTGTTCTACATAGCGAAGTTATGAAATCCGTGATTGAAAGCTGAAAGAGGAGCCGAAAAACATATTGTGGTATCCAAGCGTGCCAAACCATTCCTAAGCGTTCCTTCGTCCAGATCGTAGCCATCCCATCCCATCCCATCTTATCCTACACATGTTACCTTTATTTTGTTAATGAACCGTTGTGTCCTGCCCATCTAGATAAGAAGCAATAAAAATAAATACAATAAGACAGGGTATCCGCCCAAAAAAAAAAAAAAAAAAAAAAAAACATCGCGATCCTTCGGGGCCAAACGGAGGCTACCAGAGCATGTGATGCAGAAAACTTATTTATCGTGATTAAACATAATCAGCGGGGTTGCCGCGCGCGATGCGATCAGCCGGAATGTCCTGTTCATGTTAGGAGCGACCTTACGAGTTACATTCCGATAGACTTACTCGAACAACAACAGATCCGGGATGGATGATGGCATTCTCGCCAATACTGACGCCAGCGAGAATAATGCAGTTGGCACCAATGTGTACGTTCTTGCCAATATGAATCTTCAGGGCGACTGAGGTGCGATATGGGCCACTGCCCTTGGCACTTCTGGTGTCTGTCGGTGTCTTCACCGTGTCGATGGTCACATTGGCACCGATGGATGTGTTGTCCCCAACCGTTATGTCACCAGAGTCTAGGAATCTACAGCCCGTTCCGATATCTACGTTGCTACCAATGTGGATGTTGTAGCCGTAGTCGCACATGAACGGCGTATCAACGAAAAATGGTTTGCCCAAGTGTCCCGTAGGTGCGTTACCACGGAACGTTTGAGTCCAGCTCGCAGACAGGATAGAGCGAAAGTTCCGGTCCAGTTCTTCGGTAGATATCTTCAAATGAGGGTTGTTCGTGTTGTTGAAGCGATACACGGCGCTTTTGCACTTCTCGCGCTCGGCAACGAGTTCTCTATCAAATGGATAGAACGGTTCCTCGCTCATCATTTTTCCCTTTTCACTCTTCTCATGCCTTGGGGGTGGTGGAGCGTAGTGCGGTGGTGGAGGTCCGGCAGGCGCAGCGGCATGTGAAACCATCATGGGTGGCTGGGAGGGGTGAAGGTCGGTGGTCGCAGAGGAACCTTTGCTGTTGAGATGTTTTGCCATCGATTCCTGAGTATGGTGATAGTTGCGAGAGGCGTGCTGTCGCTGCAGAGCCGGCGCGGTAGTAGATAGAGGTACGTGTTGCTCGCTTGAGGGTGGGCGTCCATAGTTGGAGGCTGGGGGCGCAGGCGCATACTCGGTATGAGGTTGTTGTTCTTGCGCATATGCCGGGCGGGGTGCGTCATTCCACCCATTCGCCCAGTTACTTCTTGCCGATGGGTGATCATGCTCTTCAACGACAATGGGGCGACCGCGGCCACCGTCAGTTCCATTAGGAGAGCTAGAGTCGGTGTAGCCTTCCCGAGGGGCACCATGACTGATGCAGTCAGATCACTGATATCTTCTGGAAGCGAACATGGCTTACCTGTGATAGAGCTGCGATGGGTCGACCGGGAACCGATCTTTGGCTTGCAAAGGAGGATGTGGTTTTGGTGTACCATTCTTGGGCCACGGCACCTTGTTGGCATAGCCTTCACAGATGAAGCCTCCGCGTTGGCAGTTGTTGCCTTGACACGAGTCAGCATGCCACAAAGGACCAAGAAGAAGGAGGGGAGATGAACGTACATTCAGGCTTTGCTTCGTCACATTTCTTCTTGCGCCGTCGGCATGTGCCACAGCCGGTCTTGGTTCGATTGGCGAATTGCTATCCCTATTAGACAAACCTTGATATTGGTGGGTTGGACTTACCCTCTTCCTCTTTTTGTGGTCCACTTGGACGCCAGCCTTGGTAATCTCAGTCGTACTGGACCGTGCAAAGTGATTTGGTGCATCTACCACAACTATTTGCGCCTGGCTAGCGGCGTTGTGGTGTGGGTCTACTTCGGCGGTACGCAGTGAATCGCGATGTTGAGGCTGGGTCTCGTGGTAACCATTGTAAGGCGCCCAAGACCTATCAGTGTCGATCCTATCTACAGGAGGCAGCGTGCGCGGCTGTGGATGATCCATGACCAGTTGTTGGACCTGGGCGATGGTGTTAGGCGAGTCGCTTCTTCCCATGGAAGCATGTGAATCCAAACGACGACGCTGCCCTGGAGCGTCGTCGGAAGAAGGATGCGAGCGGTTGTCCTCGGTTGAGGCTGACCTTCTCCTTTTGCCAGGGCTGAGGGGTGATCTGTCTTGATCGGATATGGTTGGGGAGGCAGAACTATTGCCGTTTTGCAGAGCAGTCTCAACTGCAGGTTGCGGAGGGCTCCAGTTGTCCCTGGGTGGGACGCGAGGAGGATTGGATTGGTCCTGTTGGCGGTCGGGACTGTGCCGAGAAACGGGACGCGGCTGGTTGTTGTTCGTGGTCATTCCGTTGGTACCGTTCAGTCTGGGTGGATGAGGTGGTGAAGGTGGGGAGTTTCTTCCATTGACAGCGGTGAAGGCAGAGGCCAGGTGCTCGCCAGCCTTGTCTTTGAAGAAGCCGGTGTTGATCAATGGTGCATGGACCACGGACGGCATGGTAGGCTGGGGGAAGCAGGAGCGGAGGAAGGCAGAGTAAACGACCGCGTTGGTTGGGTGATGACGTCTATACTCTGTGCCGGATTGCAGCTCAGTTGTCAGAGGAGGGAATGTGTCTCTCAAGGCGAGGACAGTGGCACGCCGGCGGGGTGATTGGGTGTCCCACACTGCACTGGCGAGGCGGCTTTCGCGCTTACAGACAGACGAGGCGGTCACAAAGGATGGCGGTCCGGAGGTCCAGGAGTCGCGGATTCGGATTCACAGAGTACGGGGCAGCGTGCCGGGGAGGGTGGCAGCAAGGTAGGCGGCGGTGGACACAGTGACAGACGGAATGCTGGTGAGGTGAGGGTGGTGGAATCCGCGGTCGGGTGAAGGAGCCGGCGCAACGAGGGAGAGTGAGGATGGAGAAGCAGCAGCAGCAATGGTAACGGGAACAGCAACAGCAACAGCAGCAACGACGACGACGGCGACGGCAACACGCACGCACACACACGCCGCTGGCGAGAGCGGTGTATAAGGGCGGCAGCGGGCTCGAGTACAGCTCGGGCAAGAGGGGCGGCCACCACAGGCGGCGGAGACGTCGTCGACTACTGGAGGCTCCCTGGGATGCGATGGAGCCCTGCACGGCGCTCATGCAGTGGTTTGGGGCGCGGGGCGGTGATTGGGCGGGCGCGGCAGGGGTGTTTTAGCGGGCGCTTATCCGCCATTCAGCGGGCGCCGTGGTCGCGCGCCAAACCCGCCTACGGGCGTCTAGAGACGCGCAAAAAAAGAGGGTGCACGGCCCTGCGTCTGTAAGACACGGCCCACGTTTTTTTCCGCGAAAAACGCACGTTTGAGCCCTACAGAGCGGGATTGTTTGTGGAGGAGGGCAGGCGGCCGGTGGAGCCGGCAGGGGTGCGAGTGCGCTAGCAGCTGCGCGCACAGACCGCACGGGCCCGGCATGCTGGCAGCAGCGACCGGAGGCGACCCAGCGCGGGACGCGGCGCATCTGGGAGGGCAGCGACGCCCGGCGCCCGCCTGCCATTGGGCGGCCTCTCGGCTGCCGTGCGGGTGAGACGGGGCCTATTTTTGAGCAACCGCGAGGCGCGCCTATCTCACGCCCTCGCCCTCGCCGTCGCTCCTGCCCGCGCCCGCGCCCGCGCCCACGCCCGCGCCCATGCCCACCGCCCACAGCAAGGCGCCCTCAGCAGCTGCTGCACGCCGCCCGCCCAGGCCCGCCCGCCGCCTGGGCCGCCTCGTCGCGGCAGTCTGCCAGCTGCCACGGCCGCCACCGCTGCCTAACCGCCCGCAGCCAGCCTGTTTCAGCGCCTCCGCACGCGTTCCGCCCGTTCCAGCAGCCCCCGGGCCTAGCGCCCTCGGGAGCGTATGGGGTCGCCCCGTGCTGTTACGCGCGCATCCAAGTCACACTCGGGCCTGCTGTGCCACGCCGACAGACTCACTCCTGCGTGAGACGTCGTGCCTTGTGTGCGCACCCTGCCGCGCGGCGTGCCCTACCCATCACTGCGCGTCTGCTGCTGTGTGCTCGCCGACGTCGTCGGTGCCGTCGGCGCGAGGCCCCGCCCGCCTGTTGGCTGCTGGCCGCTGGCTGCTAGCTGCTGCCACCTGCCTGCACACGCCCGCCTCGCACGTCGCCTCGCACCTCGCACATCGCACATCGCCTCCCTACGCGCCCGTCTACACGCCCGCAACGCCCGCCAGTCCCGACCCCGTGGCCGCGCCGGTAATGGCACCTGGCCAAGTGCTCGGCTAAAATCACGGCCCAAACTTAGCCGGGGGGCTGTATACGCTCTTGTTCGGCTCGCACTGAAGCACACCCCGGCACCGACGACAACTCTCTCATCAGAGGCCCCGTGCAGATTGCTCGACCCCAGCCAATGGCCGTGTGCCTCCTTCTTGGAGCTGTCCTTTTGCTCTTGCACCACGCTCCACACCAAAGCCAACTTGCGGCGCGGTTCGCTCGTCTTTGCTTTGCCGCCTGCTTCGGCCTGTACTCACTCTTCCCGCCCTCTGATTTATTATGCGTCCTTCGTCCTGGGTCCGAGCCGTTCCGCTCCCGAGCGAGTCGATTCGTTGGGATTGCGGCAATGCAATGTCTGCATCTCTCCCTCGTAACCCATACCCGCCACACCATACTGCTTCCCGCGTCGAGTACCGACTCCGCTGAGATGCATGATACCTCTACCGCTACTGTCGTCATCCGCCGCTCGCTACGCGAAGGATCAGTCAGCAGGGAATGTGAAGGATTCTGCGCTTATGTACATATTTTGCGCCTGATCTGCCTACCGAGCTGTCCGCCCGTTGACTCTAACTTGAATCGCGCTTAATTGTCGCTTCGTCCAACCCCGATCGATGCATCTTTCGCCCAACCAAGCCACGAGTCATCAGCTCTTCTCCGTCTGCGTCCTAACGTTTCTGTGAAACCAAGCTGCTGTCAATTGCATCCACTCCAAGCCTGTCTGTACCGTGCCGCAAGAGCTATCGGATTTGCTGCCTTGACGCGATCCAGGACCCCCGGCAGCAACTAAGTCTCCGTACCTGTCATGTTGGTCGTCCTGAGCCGATGACTGGCCGACCCAGCGCTTGGCGTAAATCGATATTTCCAACGCCCCAGACCTGCAGGGGAGGCTGAAGCTCTTGTGACCACGTTTCTGGGGCTGTGTCCAAATCAAGGCCAAAAAACACGACTTCTCGAACCTTTTCAGTTGGCATCGTATTCGCAGAACGCCTACTGTCTCGGTTGGGCACAGCGGTCACTTCCTTGGGAATAGAGTCCAATCTGGCCCACCCATATCTTCGTTCGCATCATCAATGGTCTTTGGTGCAGTCAGCAACAACTTCAACGAGCATGTGCTAACCGTGCCACCGCGTCACAGACAGTCACCTGCAATATGCGATCCTCCGGAGGTCGTGGAAATGGTCTCGCCCCTATGATCCATGAACCACTGCAATCTTCAAAGGCGGGAGACCCGCTGTTTGATCGCCCCTGCTCGCTATGTGCGTGGCTTGTCCACTAAAACCTCAAAGTTCCTTCGTTCCCATGCACGATGCAGCCTATCGAATCGATGGCGTGGGGCTTAATACGACTATGCCGCTAGGGTAACGGCTTGCCAATATGGCGCTCGACGCGGCTATTGAGCACCTGCCTCATGCACCTACAAGCATAAGCGCGCACAATTGCTTCTCCGGTCGGTGAATGTGCTGCGAGGTGGACGGAATGTCACTTTGTCATTGAAGCTGATCCTGTTCGACTGCTTGCACGACCTTGAATCGACACGTCGCTGCCTCGCGTACGTGTCCGCCCAAAAGAGACTTCAGCGAACACTTTCGCTATCCCCTGTATTTCCACCCAATGCTCAGTCCATCACCGTGCGTACCAGTATTCTGATTGTGCAAGAGTTGATCAGCTTAGCTACGACAAGGACTGACGCATCCCCCCCCACAAACAGACACTCCGTAAGGAGCCTAATCCTGTCGAGGCACACTCAATCGTATGCCCGAAGGCCGTAATGGCTGCCTGCCGGGTAGTACAAAGCTGCGGACCACAGCGATCCGTCATGATTATCATGATTATCATGATGCATGCAAATGACTAACATACCCGAGCCCATGCCGACATATCTACAGGAAGGGGTAGCTCGCTTGTCACCCACGTTAGTGAGATGTCGATTCAGGCTTGATGAAGGGCTTCGTACTCGACGTGCACTGATCTGTTGGATGTGTGTGCTACCACAATCACCAAGCGGACCTTACCACAACTACACGCTAATATTTATGCTTCAAGCTTGCCGTAGCCGGCAGATGTACCCGCTGCATCGTCTCGACAAGCAGGGCGTTTTACCAAGAATCCGTACTATCGAAGAACAGCTGAGCAGATGCCGAGGGTCGGATCCAAGTCCGTGGCCACTCTTTACGAGTTTTGGGGCCTTCTTCATTCGCGACCGTGCCGCAGATGGATATGGATGCAAGACGCTGACGTACCTGTATGCGTTGGCGACGAGGCTGGTATCTGGCATCTACACCGTTGAACAGCCTTCATGTTTCCTGCTTTGTATATTTCGAAACGTACCACGGCTACAACAACAACAGTTTTTCCGTCTTTCCGTGCATAATCTCGCTGCGTGAACCGCAGTATACTATAGATTTTGCCATGTTAGTGTACCTGCCTAGCGGGTATTTGAATTTTCCGAGTATGGGTGGGGTGATGTCGACGAGGCTTTCTCAGAGAGCCTGATATATGCCTAGGCAAACCTGCTTTTTCGCCCTTTGCCTTGCACAAATACACGTTTAGTCACCGCTACTTATGGTTTTCTGCAGATTAATGTCAAATCTAGAGATACAAAGTATGCGCCAAGTAGCCCTTCTACATGCCGATGCATGACTAGCCTCGACACAAAAGCCTCTCGTTGTGTGCAGCTCGACCCATCGCCGTGGTTCGTGTGTTGACGACATCACGCTCTAGACACATTCGCTTCTTAGTGCAGATGTCTTGAGCCCTCGCGTCCCTTTAATTCCCAGTGGTCTAACATGGCATTGGCCTAGCATGTGTGCGTATGTGATACACACGACGGAAGCGCTACGACTTCCCCGTCCCGAGGCTGGCACTGCTCCGGTGCGACGCAAGTAGTGGCCAGCGTGCTCAGCGTCAGGCCCCGCCTGCTGAGCGAGGGCGTATCCGACATCTGGAGAAGTGCGCAAATCCGAGCCACGGCACTCACAAGGCGGCGAGGAACCTTCCTCTTCCAGCCGTTATTGGCCGCGCTTCTTCCCCCCGTGCATACCGCGCAGCCAGTGGGCGATCGGACTTTGAGCAGGGAAGCCCAAGTTTCGATACTGTTGTGTAGCCGGACAGACGGCTTGCTGCCGGTACCAGCTTAGTGGATGCCCGAAGCAAATTCGTGCGATGGAATGCCTGCGACGACTGAGGAAGCAGGGCTGCGCTTTGTCGCCTCGTCTATCGACGAGGTCGGTTCCGTCTGGCTGATTTGGAGAGTGCTGGATCGTTGGCCAGTGCAGATGGAATCGACGTGAATGTATTGAGATGTAATCATATGTAATCATTCGATCTGTTTTTTATCACCTGTTTTTTTCTGACTACTTTTTGTACTCAGGCCTACGCCGAATTCTTATGCAAAAAACAAAATCCAGATGAACATTCGAGACTGACGGGTTATGCAACAGGGCAAAGCCAAAATCCATGCAGAGGGAGCGATTAGGGAAGGTGTGGTCGCGGAGTGAAGTGGCGGCATGGATATGTCCGAGATCGATGGCTAGAAAATTTATGAAATTGTGGGGTTGAGGCTTTTGTGCTTTGCTTGATGGGTATGTATGCCTCCCTGACTAAGGTGCTCGGGAGGACGATACAAGTCAATAGGTAGGGCATAATTCTGCTTTCGACATGGTAGATACGTGCACATGTAGAAGACACAGCCCATGTAATTCTAATGTACAAACACAACAAGAACACGCAAACATTGGTTGTGGAACTTCTATGTCATGCTAGATGCTCCCTCACATTTCGAAAAGGCCATACGTAGCTTCCACAACCCAGCACCGAACCAAAAAGTACCAGTAAAATCCAGTACCAGGATGCCACTCTATGAATCCAGAGCCATGTCATTCCCCATCCACGTTACTTTCGTTAGCCGTCTTCCTTTACTCCTCAGACCCCACTTTTACCTTTCCTCACCAGGTTGAACCTTTCCTTTCTAACTAATACAAACTACAAGAACAGAGAAGCTAGCATGTTAAAATCATTGAGTCTTACCTAACGGCTCGACTCAACGATGGGCCGATTCTCCAAGATGTTCGTGAGCAACAAGACGATGACGAGAATGATACGCGCAATATCTAAGAGCTTTGCAGACTTGTCTGCTTTACGCCTTCTGCGACCTCCTCGACCGCCGTTTTCTCGGCAGGTACCTCTCCCTTTCCACCCTTCTCGCTGGCCTCAACACCTGCTCCAACAGCAGCGGCAGCCTTCTTTGCCTTCTTGCGCTCCTTCTCTGCCTTCTTAGCGGCGGCTTTGGCGGCTTTCTCCTCCTTCGCTTTTCGCGCCTCCTCTCCACCAAATTGCTCTCGCCACTCTTGCTCGCGCTCCGGCTTGATCTGTGAGAAAAGGTAGGCCGCCTTACCGATCTTGTGGCCTACAGGGAGCGAACGGGCTTCCCATTCGTCAGGGATGGTAAGGAAAGATGCATTTAGCTGTGCGAGGATGGAGGTCGTAGTTTCGGGCATGTACGGGTGGATGAGGGAGGAGAGCAGATGGATGTGGCTCAACGCTAGACCGACAACAGCAGCGCATCTGTCCGGCTCGTTCGTAGCCAAGCTGTTGTCGAGCTTGTTGTCTTGGAGGAGCGTGTTGCCCAAACTCGAAATGTGGAGTGCTGTCGCAAGGGCTGCCCTGATCTTCACATCTTCCGACTCGGCAATGTATCGCTTCAGTGCCTCATTGACCTTCTTCTTGTGCTCATCCAAGTACTCGCTTGTAAATTTGGTGTAGTCTGGTACGACTGAATCGTAAATCTTGGAGTTTACAAATTTGATGACGCGGTTCACGAAGTTGCCCAAGTTCTTCAGAAGCTCGTTGTTGTTTGAGTCGATGAAGCCTTTCCATTCGAACTCCGTGTCACCGGTTTCGGGGCGATGAGAGAGGAGGTAATAGCGCCAAACATCTGAAGGAATACCAGTTTCCTTCGCATTGTTACCGAAAACACCGATCCCTCGTGACTTCGAGAACTTTCCGTGTTCGTAGTTGAGGTACTCGGTGGTGGAAATAGTGTTGAGCATAGTCCATTTGTCTCCAGTGCCGATTTGAGAGCAGGGGAAGACGACGGTGTGGAAAGGTACGTTGTCCTTACCCATGAATTGGTAGAGCTTTACATTGTCGGGATTACGCCACCACTTCTCCCACTGGTCCGTGTACGTTGCGGTTATCGAGACGTAACCGATGCATGCATCGAACCACACGTACATGACCTTGTTCTCATAGCCCTCAAGCGGAACGGCGGTGCCCCATTTCAGATCGCGGGTAATACCTCGTGGCTTCAGGCCCTCCTTCAACCAGCTGGAAGTGATCTGAACACCGTTGGAGCTCCAGTTGCCCTCCTTGCTCGCTTTGGCGAACCACTCCTCCTCCAATGGCTGGAGCTTGTCCAATAAGAGGTATACGTGCTTTGTCTCTTTAGGTACGGGAGTCGCACCGTCGAGTTTACAGCGCGGGTTGATGAGCTCTAGTGGGTCGAGGAGGTGACCGCACTTATCGCACTGGTCACCTCGGGCATCGTCGTACTGACACAACGGACAGGTACCCTCGACGAAGCGATCTGCCAGGAAGCTTTTGTGGGTCTCACAGTACGGCTGCGTCGTGGTCTGCTCCTCGAGGTATCCGTTCTTGTGCAGCTTCGTGAAGATGTCCTGAGCGATGTCTGTCTGCTGCTGCGTTGGGGTCCGGCCGAAATGATCGAAGCCGATGTTGAACCACTGGTACACTTCGGCGTGCAGCGCGTTGTACTTGGAGCACAGCTGCTCGGGCGTGACCTTCTCTTCGATGGCCTTTGTTTCGGTGGCGGTGCCGTACTCGTCGGTGCCGCAGATGTAGAGTGTGTTGTAGCCTCGCGCGCGCGAGTAGCGGGCGAAGACGTCGGCGGAGAGCACGCTGCCCACGATGTTTCCTAAATGCGGTACGTTGTTTACGTAGGGGAGTGCGCTGGTGATGAGCACATTGCGCTCGCCCTCGACGGGCAGGATCTTCTTCTTTGGTTCAGCCATGGTGACTGTGAATATAGTCAATGTGTTAATGGCGGAGTGTGAGCAGACAAGCGAGGGCAGGAGTCGGCTTGAGGTAAGAAAGCTGAGTGTGAATCATAAAATGTTGGTCCCCGAGCCTTGGGACGCTCCAACGCAAGCGTGGGCTGCTCCTGCCCCACCAACACCTGGAAAACGCAGTTACCCCGCTACGCCACCACCGCCACAGACCCTGCTGACTCACTGCCGCGCTCGCACGCGACATTCTTCAGATGCTTCTTTGGTTGAACCGGTTGATTGAGTTTGAGCGAGTTCTATGCACAAGGACTCAGGCCATACCTACTACATCATTCGAGGGCGACGACTGCGAGTTCGAGCAAGCTTGAAAGATTAGATTTACATCTTCAAACTCCCAAGTAGACTTCATTGGAAGTCGTCCATACTGTGAAGATTTTCAGAGGGGAAAATCAGTATCTCGTTTTCTACGACAACCATGTCACCGTCGCACTCAGACCCTTTTGATACCCTCCTCACCCTGGAAGATGACCTCTACACCACCGCTTATGCCCAAGGTGCCGCAGACGGCTCTCGCGCTGGCCGCATTGAAGGCCGTGTTTTCGGTCTCGAAAAGGGTTTTGAGAAGTTTGCTGCATTAGGCCAACTGCACGGCAGGGCTGCAGTCTGGGGAGCACGGTTGCCTTCGTCCAAGAACACGGCAGGAAAGAAAGAGGACATCAACGTGGAGAAGGGTAGCGGAGCCGAGCAAGAGAGGGGACAGCAGGGGTTGGCGACGTTGAGTGGAAACGAGAGGTTGAAGAAGCATATCCAGATGCTCCATGCGTTGACCGATCCGGCGACGTTCAGTACGCTCAATACTGAGGATGCAGTCGCCGATTTCGACGACCGGTTCAAGCGCGCAGGCGCAAAGGCTAAGATCATTGAGCGCATTGTCGGAGAGACGGCGACTTCGTCATCACCAGATCGAGACTCACCAGAAGCAGCTGCAAGCAATATCCGTATTAGTGGAGCGGACAAGAAGAAGGGTAACGACAACATGGAGGACTTTGTCGGGTCGCGATTCCTTAGTTGAACACCTCTTCACGATTCCAAAGTCAAGCCCTCACTGTTACGCAACCCCAGTCTCAGTTGCACCACCATCCCTCAGCTTTGCTCAGTTCGGCAACATTGGATTTCTCACTAACTGTTCGTGCTCTTCTCCCTGAAGATCCATCTCCACTTCATTGAAGGTCTGACAGTGGTAGTGTTCGAGTGGTAACGGTTCGAGAATGAGAAGGTTAGCCTAGAAACCGCCTGTTAAGTTAAAAGATTTGGGGACTCCTAAATGGACTCGAGGACTGTCCAACGAACTCGAGAAGGTCGCTGTCATTCTCATCTGGGAAGGAAGCAGGAAGCCTTGCGACACGACACGACTAGTCGCTGCCCGCTTAGACATGGAAATGTCATCGCTCGCACTTGAGACGGTTCTGTCTCCGACAATTGCAAGCTCGGCGGCGGACAATATTTACATCTTTTGAGCTCTGCCTGAGCCGTCCTGTACATACTTGATGACAGTCATCTTGAATACACAATCTTGTCATAAATTAGATGGAGTAGTATCATTTCACACGCATCGCGATTCCCTTATTCCCGCTACTCGGGGTTGGAAGTCCTGCATGCTTTACTGGTAGTGAGCTACCGAGCGGTGAAATACCGACCGATGCTCTCGATCTTTAGGAGATGCTGCCACATCTGGTACTTAGTGCCGCCGAAATGAATTTCCTGGACTGCATCACAAAGAAGGATGCAGCTTCAATGAGAAATACCGTTATAAGTTCGTTGTCCGTGCTCATGCTAAAAGCACAAATCACCACTTCCCCCTGCGCGACACGCCAACACGACATCGAACGGGATGTGGCCAGACATTGTCCATGCGGGAGGCAGTCAGGAAAAAAAAACCCCATTGTACCTTCCAGCGTGTGATGTGAAATAGCATCAACCGTTAACTGGTCGGAAACTCAATGCAGCAGAACAAAGTTACCCACTATGCACACCACATTATCCTCGTAATGACTTTTGTCTCAAGATTACCACCGCTATCCTAGAGTTCGGCCCAGGTGTAACCAGCTGAGCCGAGGTCTACCCAATCAACAGTCCACATACTACCGCTAAACATAGGAGAAGAATCGAAGTGAATAATAATCCATGCCTTACTAAAAAAAAGTTATTAGAATGTATAGCGCTTTGCAACCCACAACGAACGCCACATGTCGGCTAAGTCAACGTGCTAAGACCTGCACTGGTATCATACCGCAAACCGCGTCTCTACCTCTCCCCTGCTTCCACACCACTGTCCGAATGTTCTTGAACCCCTCAATTGATTGGATCGATTATGGGGGCAACCCTTGGCCCAGGAGGTCCCGCCGTCTTGGCCCCAATGCTGTCGACCCGACTATGAGCAGGGAACTCCTAGTACCCGTTCATGGTCATCCGCTGGCTGTTCCTGCTAAGTTCGCGATCTGCGGCGGGTGAGATGGGGCGGGAGCCGTGACCG
Source organism: Paracamarosporium sp. OC-R06-R3 (assembly GCA_019828545.1). Lineage (NCBI taxonomy): Eukaryota > Fungi > Ascomycota > Dothideomycetes > Pleosporales > Didymosphaeriaceae > Paracamarosporium > Paracamarosporium sp. OC-R06-R3. Next base: position 118,557 of record JACVRA010000364.1, on the reverse strand, counting down.
CCGCCGACTGCGGAACTCTCCTTGAGCGCGAGAAGCTGCTTGGCGCGGAAAGATTCGTAGTGGATTTGCGACGTCGTCTCAATCAGGTCTTGCAGGTGGGTGCGGGTAAGGAAATTGCGGAGGTAGACAAATTCGCAGTGGTTCTCGTCCTCAACTGTACATCGTTAGTAAAAGTGACGGCAGCGAAGATAATTGGGCTGACCATTGATGAAGCCCCAGCGGTTCTGGCGACCGCGAACTTGCTTGCCGTTCACGACGATGTTCTTCTCGGAGCCGACAACGGCAAAGGGAATGATGCTCTATGCTAGATTAACACGGGCCATTGCCAATCTGGTTGCGAATGTGCTTACCTTGATGGAGGTGTTGAGGGCAACTTCCTCCTGATCATGCTCCTCATTGTCGTACGGGTACATGCGCAGGTTGTGGAAGGAAAACTCCTCCTTTATCCGCTCCTTGAAGGCAGCGCGCTCCTCAAGGGTCAAGCTGTCGCTCTTGGCAATGACGGGCACGACGTTGACAAACTCGCTCAGCTTCTTGAGCACAACAATGTCAATGGGCTTGAGACCGTGACCAGAGGGGTTGATGAAGAACAAGCAGCAGTGGATGCGCGTGTCCTGGAGGTAGCGCTCACGCTGGGCGGTGAGCTCCTTGCGAAGGTATGCACTGTGCTGGTCCTTGATGTACTTGACAATGGGGTCCCAGCAGCGCTCGTTGTTGATCAGGTCACCGTAGCCGGGGGTGTCGACGATGTTGAGGCGGAGACGGACGCCGTTCTCCTCGATTGTGTGCGAGACGGCCTGGATCTCAGTGGTCTGGCGGATGGGTTCGTCGGGCAGCATGCGACCCTTGCTGTCTATGAGGTGCGAGGCGAAGATGGTGTTGATCAGGGTCGACTTGCCGAGGCCAGTCTGTCCTGCGCAGGCGTTAGACCAACAATTCTCCGAAAGGCCCGCCGCCGAGAAGCTTACCGACGCAGATGATGTTGAACTGGAAGCCCCGCTTGACGAGCTTCTTTTCGATCTGTTTGGTGATGCTGTCGAAACCGACATAGCTCTCAGGGTAGACCGACTGCTGCGGTGCTCCGTATGCGGCAGCCATTGCGGGGGATGCGGACCTCGGGGCGGCGGTGTGCTGTGCGGGTGGCCTGGGGGGGAAGCTGAGAAGCAGGAGAGTGGTGTCGAGGGCGGGCGTGTGTATCAACAATGCAGGGCGGTCGCGGTGGACTTTCTGGCGCTCTTGCTGGCGCGGAAAGGGGCAGCCACGAAGCGAAGGCGCGCTAGCACTGCCCGCGGCTAGCGCGAGGGACCTTGGGACTGGGGTGCATTGGGAGACGGAATTTCTCTACACCAAAGACACGCGCCATCCCCAGCCGCCGCCTCCATCGCCATGGCCCTCGCCCGCCCGCTGCCTCCGCTGTGGCAGACGCTGCTGCCCGCTCTCAATGGCCCCGCGCGCCCCGTCCTGAACCTGCCGCTGCTCCAGCGCCTCGCGCTGCCCACTCCCTTTGCTGCGCTCGCCATACCTCTCTCGCTGCCATCGATACCGTCACTCTCGGACATCTGGGAGGGCGTGCTGAAGGCAGTGCCCAAGAAAAAGACATCATACATGAAGAAGCGAACACGCTTCATGGCCGGCAAGGGCTTGAAGGACCTCACAAATCTGAACAAGTGTTCGGCATGCGGCAGGGTAAAGCGCGCGCACTTTCTATGTCCCTACTGCGTGGATGGTACGTGTTGAGGCCATTTCTTCACATGGTAGCCGGTCATGTCTAACAGCCAATGCAGCGATCAAATCTAACATATTCGGTGACAACTGGTGGTCCGTACGAATGCCCACGAGGAAGCAAGAGAAGCAGTTGAAGCGCGAGCAGCGTGAAGAGGGGAAGAGGGCACGCATGGTTGAGCCCGACCCAAGGGACGTCAAACACATCGTGAAGCACACCACGTGGGTTAAGAGATGACGACCAAGGAATTGTTGATACTGTACATTAGTGTACTTCCTAGCATGATTGGCGCTTTTGGACAGGAGGTACGGCAGGGCATCTGTAACCATAGAAGAGAGAGTTGGAAGACGAAGTGTATCATAGCCATTTAGGCAACTTAGCATGCTATCATGCGTGTCGCAGCCGAAATTTCGAAACGCTTGCACTCCAGGACGGCAACCCCACGGGTTTGTCCTGTCTCACGCTGATATGCTCAATCCATTCATCCGCATGCAATCAGAAGGTATCCTATCCTATGTAAATACAATAAATAGCTGTCATTTCAATAATCGGGCTTGTCTTCATTATCTCTTCTCCCCTTCGCTAATTCCTAGACCGCTGGCCGTATCACTTCTCGGCGGTGGAGATGTAGGTTCACTACCTCTACGGGAGTCGGCTTCACGTTCCAGAAAGTCGGACCACAGCTCCGCTAACGATTCCTTGTTGCTGGAGCTGCTGGCCATGAGCATAGGGTCGTTGATGCCGCTGTTGAGAGAAGGCGTAGACGGTGTCCGACGGAAAGGAGACATCGGGATTCGCAGACTGCTATTAGAGGTTCCAGGGCGGGCAAGACCAGCCTGTTCTTTTTGTTCTAGAAAGTACTAAGTATAACAGGACGTATACATTGGGAAAACACTCACCATCAGTCCAGCCTAGCAATGCAGATATGAGCTGCAGCGCCTCGAATTTCTTCGGATCCGACCGGTCGATGGACAAGAAATGGATGAAGTAATTTGTGACAATCTGCCTGTCCACGTTGTCCTCTGGTCGTCCTTTCTTTAGTATTCGGAGAGCCTTGGTGAGGTGCTCGTTAAGCGTCACCGCCTCGTGTCGGAGCTTGCCTATCAAGAGGTTCTTCTCTTTGACTTCCTTTTCGAAAGGTATAGCTCTTTCAAGTTCTCTCTGGGTTGTTTCAAGAGTCGTCCTAGATGCTGTGGCAGCGTCCTGTGCCGCCTGCACCTGTTTACGAAGCTCATCAATCTGCGATTCGTAGTTCTCCACTGATCTCCGCAGCTCAGTCTTACGTACTGAGACAACCTGTCAGCGCGGCGAGTAAGTCGAAGGCGCATGGACTTACAATTCTGTACCTCATGGAGCGCCTTCTGGAGGCCTTCAACAGCCTCGTTATTAGTGTCCCGGTCCCGCGCCGCTTTCTCATACGCCTCGCGCAATGACTCTATCTGTTCCTTTAGCTCGGCCTCCTTCTCCGCAAGATTCTCTCTGATCGAGCGCTCGTTCATAGCTAGGACCTCCCAGTCCTGCATAGCCTGCTTCGCGTTCTCAAACTCTTCTCTGGCGAAGGCTTCTCTTGAAATTAGTTCATCGCGCTCCTTGATCCAATTCTGCTGTGACAGATTCGATCGGCTGCGGAGAGTTGCAGCTTCCGCTGCCTGCGCCTCGTTGTCCTTCCGCAGCTTGTCAAGCTGCTCGGTCAATGAAGTGTTGCTCTCTTGTAATTCGCGACTCTGCTCCTCAAGCTCCGAGACATGGGTCTGGTACTCTTCGATCCTGGCCTAGTCATTGTCAGTAACCTCGATGCCCGAACCCACTTCACATTGCACAGAAACTTCACGCTTACCGCATCAGCCTTTAATCGATCGCCTAGCGAGGTCTTGATGGTATTCACCCTTCCTAGCAGATTCTTGTACTGCGTCTCAAAGTGATCCTTGTTCTCGTTTGCCTCTTCCAATTCACCCTGTAGAGTGCCAATCTCTTCCTCGTGTTTCTCTTGTATGCTCTCTAAGCTCTTTCTCAGCTCTGTCACCTCCTGCCGTAGCGCATCTCGTTCCTTCGCGATTGCATCTAAGCGGGCGCTGGCGTCGGATGGCGGGGGAGGGGACGGCGAAAGGCCCTGCTGAGAGCGTGAGCGTGACAGGCCAAGAGCTACGGCAGACGATATGGAGCGCGATGTTGCGCCGTTCGCTTGCGCGGTCGTGGGCGAGAGCGGTTGTTCATCTTCAACGTCGTCGGGCTCATACGATTGAACAGTTGGCTTCTGTGGGATGTCAGTCCCGTTCTAGGTGACCGAGCCTGGTTCAGGAGACGGGAGGCAGATCGTACGGATTGTTCATCTTCCTCATCCGGGTCATCGTCCTGCTCCTCTTGCTTCTCGTGGGTCCCATTCACAGTCGCGGCTTCCTCAGTTTTGTTCGTGTTACCTCCGCCCTTCTTCTTGTTCTTCTTCTTCTTGGACTTTGAGGCGGCAGCTGTAGTTTGGTCAGTCTAAACTAGTGTTTACTTGCCCAATTTCCTCCGGAACGACCCTTGGTACACGGATAGTTCAGCTCACGTACCACTTTCCTTGAGCGGGTCCGATGTCGACGGTGCAGACATGATTGCAGAGCGCGTAGCTATCGGCAGGAAAGGAGGAGGGTTAAGATCGAGGGCTGGCGCATCGGGAGAGAGAAAGGTGAGGCGTAATGGCGTTCCGGCGTTGACAATGTTTCGACTTGGCACATCGTGTCCATAACGACGGTTCGGCATTTGTGGCGCTAGTCAAGCCACTTGACACTAGCCACACTGACTGCATCTCTACGGCATCCCCATGTTCCGAGTCACCTCCGCATACGGATCTCAACGCATAGCTATGCTTTGTATCCGCTCAGTCGCTCGGTTCATCTAGGAAGCTGCATAGGTATGATTAGGCTCTCCGATATGAAGCATTATACGCCACTGTTCGCCTCCGCAGTTTCGATCATTTACCTCTCCTTTGGATTTCGAATATTTCGGCTATGTTATGTTACTAGCCACATTGGAAAATCTAAAAGACTGGGCGAAGAGAACAAATAACTATTATGAAGTACAAGAGGAGGTAATCTGCTGGTTTAAAAACATTGGACACGGACGAAGAATGCAACATCTTGCGCGATACGCTTGAGCAGTGGCACTTTTAGTTGCCTTATATTCATGAGGTTCTATGTATGTCGACTTGTTTCATGTGAAGTCGGAACCTCTACATTAGTCGGTTTCATACCACAAAAACTAACCAACGCAAGAACCCCAATGTTAAAGTATCGACCTTGATCAGCGGAAAGGTCGAAGCTGCCTCGTATGCGGACGAGGATACAGTAGTCGAAGAAGTCGCGGCTGTCTAGCTCACAAAGTATCCCTCTCATCGGCGTCGGTGTCGCTAGGCTCTTCGCTTATGTCCATGTCCTCCGAACTTAAGGTACCGTATTCAGAGACGAGTGGCGAGGATGAAGACTGATGTGAACCGGGGGCCAAGGCACATTGCGGGGCTGGAAGGCGGATTACGACAAGGGAACGGCATCCAGGTGCTGGTGGATGATATGGGGCGGGTATGTTGCAGTCGCGGTTCTCCGCGAAGAATTGGTGGACTTGATTCCAGCACGCCTTGTTCTCTTGTCCGTCGGGGAAGAAGAAGAAGACCTACAAAACAATTAACCATAATCAGTTGTAAACTCTTAGGCCTTCCAATTGTGCACTCACCGTGTCCACAGCTCGCTTGAGCGGGGTGTAAGCTGTGAACTTTTGAGGGACCACGTCTGAGTCGACGTTCTCAGGCTCGCCCCTGGCAATGCCCAAGATCGCCTCTTCATCGATGACCTGCTCATCTAACACCTCGTCGGAGTCTCCCTCCCAAAGCTCCATCTCGTCCGTGTCTTCATCGTAATCGGGCTCATCTTCTTCGAACCACAATTCTTGCTCCTCCGCCTCGTACTCGCGCAATACGTTGGACATGTTTAGAGTCTGGGGCACAGATACGTTAGCTTGTTGTTTTTTTAGTTAAAAACAGGAACGAGGTGTGCGGAGAGTGTGGTTAGCAAAGAAGGTGTCTTTAGAAAAGTGAAGGTACTATTTATCTCTGTGCCAAGCTCGGGACATGCGATGCGTTTTCTCGCGTGCAGTTGCCTTCACCTAGCTCGTTGTTGCCGTTTGAGAATTCATCTTGTTTACCACTGTTTATGGGTCACCTGAAATTGGACGCACCTCCAAGCTTTGTATCTCTTCGCATTTATGGTGACTCAGTCTCTAAAATACACTAATAAAAATTGACAATTACAACAACCAAGAGCTTCGAAATAACGAGAGATTTGAAGCTCAGCCAGAAAGTCTACAAATGCTATCGAACCCGAGATCATCATAAGCCAGGACACCTATACGGTGACACTGCCGGTTATCAAAAACACGCTTCAAATAGGCTATTTTTACAATTTGATAGCACTAAACTTGATGGACTTATATTTTTATACTCTTCCATTGCTTTCCTATGTTTAGTATTAGCTATTGTTGACATCACGTCCCGGATTATTATTGAACCAGAAACTCAAACACAGCATTTCAATCGCACACACTAGTAGATTGTGTCTGATGGAAAGAACGGGTGATACTGTTCAACGCTAGAACGAGTCGGTTTGGGCAATGAACGGTCTGCGTGTCGTGCTCACTTTTATGTGGTGCGTGCTTTTAAAGTCAGGAAGCGAGGCCTCATTCGATCAGGCTCAGGCTTTGGAATGGTTTATTAAATAATTTACAAGACTTGTGACATAGATGAAATTATTGTGGTAGAGACATTAAGACTTAGGGCGAGGAGATAGTGGAATCTGTGAATGAGAGCGTTAGATATCTCTCTCTTCCACCCCCTTCTTCCTACTAACGAGAGCCTTGAGGACCGTGAGGTTTGGAAATACACCGTCGCCACCATAAAGTAGAGCCATCATGTGGTATCGGGATGGCCAACTCCTTGCGCACGGCTTAGCTACCAATAATGGGAACGGATCACAGGAGACGAATCGTAGCATTACCTTAGGCATGTAATATTCAATCTAATCTGAATGGTACTATGTGCTAGTCGTCATCACTATTTCACCAACCATCAAGCTCCTCCGCCTTCGTCTCAATAGGTGGAGGCATGGCAGGCATTCCTTTTTTCAAAGCGCCCATCATGGAGTCTCTTGTCAGTAACGCATCGATCTCTTCCTCCGTATCAACCTTATTCTTTACCCTTGCATAAGCCATCCGACTTGGCTTATCTATCACCGTCAAGAACTTTTGCCGCCGCGCATCAGACCAGGAAGTTAGAAGCTTCTCAGGATTTGAAGATTGTTTTGTAAGAATGCGAATGAGAACTTCGGCAAGAGAAGATGCATCTGCGATGCCGGAGGCGAGACCGAGGCCAGCGTAGGGGTTCGTTACTAGATTAGATTAGATCTCTGCTCCAATGAGCCGTTTGCTCATAATGAAGAGGAACTCACGGTGCGCTGCATCGCCACATAGGCCTACCCTTCCTCTCCAAAACTTATCCACGCATAGCTGCTGCGCTTTGTATGGCGCGATCCTCTTCACTTCAAATCCACTCTTCCCGCCATCTGGAAGCATCTTCTTTATCTTGTCCTCGGCACCTTTGCGCACCTCTTCTTCTGGAACCTCGTTTGGAACACCGTAGCTTACTCTCCATAAACCGCCGTTCGTTATACGTCCGATGAGGCCATAGTTCTCGGGGTCTATGATGAAATTCGCATCGAAGAATCCATGGGCATGGAAATCGTACATTATGTCGGTCGCAACAAGTTGGTTGGGTAGCGTTTCGCCATCGAATGATGACCCTAGCGTTTTCCGTACGGTAGACTTCGCGCCATCCGCCCCTATCAGGTACTCTGCTTCTATGTTTTCTTCTATGCCATTCTCGTCGCTTATTCGAACGATTACATTGTTCCCCTCGTCTTCAAACCCTATGATGTGCGATCCCAATCGTACCTCCGACCCCCCTAACTCCCCCATCTTCCTGATCAAAATCTCCTGGAATTTGCCCTGCGGAAGGAGTAATTGAGACTTATCGCCCTCCTTGAACCGCTTGCCCGCGATAAATTCTGAACCATTTTTGGCGCTTGTGCGAAAGCAGAGACCGGAAGAGAAGCTGCCCTGGCGCGAAAGTTCGGGCATGAGCCCAGCGCGTGCGAAAAGGGGAAAAATAAGGGGCTGATGGGCCATGGCACGAGTTGAAGACGGGTCAGGATGCTCGGGCTCGATCACCTAACGGGATCATGTGTCAGCAAGGAGCGTTGAAATCAAGGGAGGTGGCACCTGCGATTATGCGATTGGGTATACTGGATTGGGTGAGGAGAAGGGCTAGGAAGAGTCCAACGCAACCGCCGCCTCCTATTACGATAGGTAGAGGGGATGCCGTAGTGCCATTTGGCCGCAAGTTTCCATTTGTTATTGCCATGCTATCGTGTCGTGAAATTTGCCTATCGAAGCTCCTTGAAGATGGGCGTTGCGTATATAAAGCAGATCAGATATTAGAGTCAACAAGTATCCGGTCTTTCCCCCTAGATTCAGTCAGCGGATCGTAACCACGCTTCCGAAGCGTTCGCATGTTTAATTGGTGCAAGTGAGCCCTAGCACTAGTCCTACGATTATTGTGCTCCGGAAATGGCGCTGTCATGTAACGGAATGTGGGGAACCGAGTCGAGTCCGTCACATCAGCCGGTGCCACACCAGCGGGCCGAAAAGCTTATTTGAATGTCTCGAAGGTAGAATAGTCGCAAGAATTCGGGGATATGGTCATAATTTGCCGCTGTATCTTTCTGGGGCAGCATTGCCCACAAGGGATTGATCAATCTTTTATGTGGTATATTGTGTTAAGTGTCTATCTCGACTACTCGATGTCTGGATCAAGTCCACACCCGAAAAAAGGGAAAAGCGGGAACACATCAGTATCTACGTCGAACGTGAATCCTAAATCTCCTCCGAGGGTGACCAAGCCTTCCAAGTCTACTTAGGAGTCAGTATACTACAACATCTGTAGCGTTGTTCAAGCTTGCCTGTAAATTCGTAGATTTCGTCAAGCAGCGTCTCAACGTAGTCCGGAAGCTCGAACTCTTCAAGAATACGATCGGGGGCATGGCAACGATGGCAATGATAGCAATGATGGTAGCGAATCGAGCGCATCGGTGCACAATCGGATATCGTTCTTGTGGTGGCTATGTTTATGCGATCGGCATCACCGAATGGAGGAGGGCGCGCAAAGCGGCGGGGACGAATCTGAGGCGGCGAGCCACGAGCGAACTCGGGGAGGATACGGCGGCCATGACTGAGCAAGTACAAGACCGTGAGGAGCGCGAGGAGCGGGCAAGCCTCAACGGAGAAGACGACGCTAGAGATACCGAGGAGAAGAAGGAGAGGAAGACTGCAGAGCAGCACAAGCATATTCGGCGTGGATGGCGAGCGAGGAGAGAGAACAAACGAGGTGCGAGAATAAGCGCAGGTTAGGTGTTGTGGGTGGCAAGTGAAGCAGCTAAGGCAGATAAGAGAGAGCCAACAACTCGCCAAGCATTCAAAAAAATCGAAAACCGTAGCACCAGTGCTGTGTCGTGAGGGGTGATTAGCGAGCGCAAGAGCGATATAGCTGTTAGATACCACTTTGTAGTCTGTAGCTTTTGTAATAGCTTCGAACGTCAAATACCTTGTATAAGCGGACAACCCTTAGGTTCCAGAAAAAGGCAAAAAAGAATGCTCAATCTGTTATGCCGCTCCTGTCCTCTATCAGTTGACTTACCTGAGGAGGTTGATTTACCCTTCGTTTTTCGTACTTGCGTACCTGGTATGTTCACGAGTTAGTAACCGTTAAATCAGGCGCAATGAACGTACGTAGTATGAAGAGTCCAATCCGGTCCCGGGTCCTGGAATCCTGTAAACCTGTGAAGGTTAGTCCAGTTAGTAACGGGCCGAAATGCCAAATGGTTAGAAGGCACCTGGATTCGAACCGTCAGCATCTGTTAAAATGTTGACGAGTTTCGAGTCGAGGAGCGGCAACAACCGATTGAGCTAACAATGCTAAGCATTGAATTTTAGGATATTATGGAGCCAATTGAGTGGTTTATATAGTAGAAGGTCTTGAGGGAATTGCAAATTCGTAGGTTTTTTGGTGTTGTTGTGCAGACGTGAAATTGAGAGCACGATTGTGGGTGAGGGGACCGGGCAACGGTGAGGGCAGGAGGCCATTGTTGTGGTGAGGCTAGAACGCCCAAATCGTGGAAATGCCTGCGGGGTTACGGAAGACAACAGTCTGAAAATGAGCTGCGGTATGTACCTGTTGACGAACCTCCTTGGCCGACGGAAAGATTGCTGTTCCAGATCGATCAGCCATGGGAAGACCTGAGGCAGCAAGATCCGGCAAATCTCTGCAATAACAACAGCTTGATAGCGTGACCGATGACCAAATCTTCTCCTCCACAGTGGAGTAACATCAGTGGCCAAGTGAAAAAGTGTACCAGCAACCTCTAAGGTTTACGGACATATGACTCTTGTTCGTCCACGTCGGTATCCTTTTCGGAAGCATTTTATCTTAAATACGTCCATGTCTGGGTACGCTCGCTCCGGGATCCAGCGACAGCAGCACAGCAGCACCTGGGGCAGCCTCCTCTTAGAAAGATAGAGATTTGTGTTCTTCCTTGGAAAGGAAACCAGTCAAATATGCGCAGTAATATCCTGTCTACCTTTACCGATACAATCGCAATGTGTATTTGGGAATCGCAGGTTTGCATGCCTGACAACGAGAATCGGTTCATGTGTCGGCTGTTCGTAATTTTCCATCGTTTGTAGCCAGTCGTATACGACTTGATAGTTCCTGATTAATTCGTCCCGATTTAGTCTTTCAGATTTCTTTCTTTTTGTGCCAAACAGAATGCTGTTGTCTGGGCTTAGTGTGTGTATCTCTTGTGGGAATTTGTCCAAGGACTCGACGGAACAAAATGTTGATGCGTGATTCTAGATGGATAGATCATCTTGTGTGTTTGAAACTAGGGGTATCTCTTCAAGGCGATGCTAACGCACACCATCCAAAGACAAACGTTGGCAATCTTAATGCTTCTGCATTCTTGCAGATCTCGGCATCGGAGCAAGATATACTGCGTATATGGCCGAAAAATCTTTGGACGGGTTGTTACGATGCGTTGTCGATTCTTAGAACCATTTCCAACATCATGAAATCCCCTCTCTTTACGTTGCCAATGTTAACGATCACATATTTTCCACGCTGCGTGGCCGTTGTCAGAGGGTCCACGGCGTTTGGGCACCCCACCCAAACCCCTTCTCCCAACCTTCCAACAACATGCTTTTGAACAACGTCACAGACTCGCCGCGCAGGAGGATGGCAGAGGAACGGGAACCGCATCGCCGTCAACGCTTGACGTTCGGAGAGATGGCGTCCCGCTATGCCCGAAACGACCGCGAGCTATGACTGCCGATCTTTTGGCTGGAACGCCTGCATCCTCTACCACCGCGAACGAACGCCGCGCGCAAACGTTGCTCATGGCTCCATCTCGAGGGCTAGCACGCCCGCTTCTTCGACTCGGCTTCTCGAGTACGGTCACACACTCCGGGAACATGTCTTTTGCCCGCCGCGCCTACTCTTCGTTTGCCGAGCATCTTGCGAATCCCGCGAACCGAGTGCAGAGCTACATTTCTCGCAGCAGAGACCCTTTCCTCAACCTCTCTATCGAGGACTACATCTTGCGCACCTCGCCTTCAGACTCGACTGTGCTGTTTCTCTACACGAATCGGCCCTGCGTCGTCATTGGCCGGAATCAGAACCCGTGGTCGGAAGTCAATCTGGGCATATTACAAGCAGCGACACCACAGGGCAGGGCAGCTGATGTCACGGAACCGCCTGCTATCGGCGATGTAGATCTCGTACGGAGGCGCTCTGGTGGCGGCACTGTCTTTCATGACGAGGGCAACCTCAATTGGAGCATTACATGCCCGCGCACAGAATTTACCAGGGATAAGCACGCTGAGATGGTTGTTCGCGCACTCCGCAAGATCGGTGTAGAGCGTGCCCGCGTCAATGAGCGGCATGACATCGTACTTGACCAGGGCCATGAGAAGCACACTTCCGATCCTCAGGACACTCATCGGACAGCGTACACGGCCGACGAAGGAGGCCCTAAACCGCTGAAGGTGTCCGGTTCTGCGTACAAACTGACACGCGCAAGAGCCCTACACCATGCCACAACGCTCCTTGCGTCTCCGAACCTGCACATTATACCACAGTATCTGCATTCGCCCGCGCGGAATTACATGCAGGCGAAAGGTGTTGAGAGCGTTAGCTCGCCAGTTGGCAATATCGGTCTAGATGTTGAGATGTTTCAGAAGCGCCTCCAAGAAGAATTTTCTGATATGTACTCTCATCGGGGAAGATCGCCCATGGTCGAGGTCGTGGGCGAAGAACACCTGATGATCCCCGAGATCAGGAAGGGGTATGAAGAGCTGAAGGTGTGTGGGGCCATTGTGTGTGTGAGCCAGGAGCGGTGCTAATCGATATAGACTGATGATTGGATGTGGTCCCAGACACCACAATTTACCCTCACCCTTCAAGGTCCAGCTCGGATCAAATTCGAAATCAACGTACATCACGGCATTGTTCAGGCCTTTGAGGCGGAAGGTGGCCGTGTTCCAGATGATATGCTCCGGGAATTACAACTGGCTATAGTTGGCCAGAAGTTGCAAGATATTGGAGACTGGACCCAGTTTTTACAAAGTCGCATCGAGCCGTGGCATAGCGATTATGGAGTCATTGCAGATCGCTTGGAGACTTTCCTTCCAGTGCCACAGTTTGGTAAACGTTGAGCTGCCTGTGTGAGGCATTCCCGAAGAGCGACAAAGAGATAGCCTAGGGATTGGTTGTCATCGACGTGAAGAGTCTACACCGTGGAACGCCATCTCCACAGATTACCCATTTCGAGCGGGATCTTGCTGCGCAAGCCATCGGCAGCATCTTTCGACGAAAGCATGAGCAGTCCATGCACGGTCAATTCTTTGCAACGTGTATATCCATGTAGGATGCATTAGACGGCTCGTGCTTAGCGGTGTCCAAGTCACAACACCCGCGACACCTCTGTCTGTGATCCTTACAAGCTTGGCTTGTTTCTTGTACCCGTAGTTGGTGGACGAAAAGCGACAATAGATACCCATACTTTTCGAGTGCTTCCGGGCCAGTAATGCTTTACATCTTAGCTCTGAACTCTGACCGCAAGAATGTCCAGCTTTGATATTTATCAAAAACGATATCCGGCTTCGCAGGCCCTACATTCTTTGATCTCGGTCCAAGATACGCATTGCAAGGCCGATATAGAATGGAGACAAGGTACGGTATGGACAGAGTGGTCCGGTTATGTCAATCTTTGTTCCAATGGCACAATCTCACTCCGTAACCTTTAAAGAACCGACACCGCCACGATGTCTTTGCGTTGTGTTTGGGTCTCTTTCTAATCGATAAGGACGAGGTTTGACCTCCGCCGCCAGCGGCTACTCTGATCGTGGATTTTTCAGTCCGGATGGCTATGCTCCTTGACGTAGGGGTCTTATGTGGCTTCACAACGTAATCGGAACAAAGAGATTGCTTTCCGGTTTGTTGTCGCCTCATCGCTCCTTGTAGAATTGGACAGTCGCTTGGAGCTCGAAGGGAGCTTGTTGCCTCCTTACCGGTCTCGCCGTGTTGGTTAAAATGCCATGTATCCTTTCGCATCGGGATGGAGCTATCTACTGTGGATCGCTTTTCCATGCTCCCACGAGCCTCTCGTGCCTCCACAAGGTGGACGGGAACAGCTGATGCATTGTGAGCATAACACTCAATCCTTTATCGTTCCCGGACCGTCACTCGTGGCGTATAATATGCTGGGGCTGTGCCTCACTACTCAGACATGGGCAACCACGCAGCATAGCTCATTGACTGGCAAGGTCGTTCTCGGACCCCTGGCGTCATTCATCCTCGCGGTGCTAAAGCAATCTCGATTCCTAGTTTATGAGGATGCGCATCACATGTGCGGGCCGCTGTGTGTAGATATAGCTGCGATGTCGTTCTCCTTTCGCGCCTGCAGGTCATTGGATGCCGCTTCGTATCAAAAGATACCTGTCACAAACCAGGGCGCACGGAGGACCTTCGGGATCAAGGCGCTCGAGTGAGGTATTACAGGTCCGACTGATTTCCTGCTGCGGTGTCAGAAGGTCGTTTAGTCTGGCCTACGCACCTGCCGTTACCTTGTCGGGGTTTGTCTTGGTTAGTTGCTCCTGCCAGTTCAATGAGGCTCGACATCAGCAACCTCTTCGGCGCGCTTCCCTTCACGTACCTCGTCACGCTTGTCTTCTTCTGAAATACAAGCTGTAGGAGTGGGCGGTATCGTATATGCTCTTCGTCGGCCAACGTATCAATAAGTTGTACTCATTGACACGATCTCGTGGAGCTCGATATCTGTGGAAGCAAAGGCAGTTGACCTGCTGTTCCGGGGAACAAGGAACGGCGCGATTCGTCATTGAGTTTATGGTTGGACCAAAGGCTTCTTGCCCATGAGGATGATTATGTGTAGAGCGAGGACTTTTTGACTATCGGCATCCGCGCGATTGCTGGCGTTGACGATCGCGAAATGGATGGTGTAACTGAAGCAGCTGTGGCGTCAGCAGACCATCGACCTCGCCATCTATGGCAAAGTCACACGATCGCAGTTATCCTGCGCGCCATCATCCCGGAGAGCAGAAGGAGTCAAAACGCCCTCTACACCGTCTATGTGGCGAGGCTGCTGTGGTCAGATTGCTACGTACCTTTGGCTATCCTCCCTCATGTATTACACCCAGTCTATGGCTCATGTCCAAGTTGTGTAAAGCCATCAGCGCAAGGCTCATTTGCAGATGTGAAGGAGAGCAAGGGGCAGGTCGAGTCTGCGAGCGATTGATCGGGATCATGATAGCGTTGTTGGGTAGGCGACAAAGGTCTTGTTTATTTGGTGAATACTACCAAAACCATGAGAAGTGGATTAGCGTGGCTTGCAACGACAAGGGGTTCGTGCGCTATCTATTGTGACCCGACCCTCCCCACGACACTCTCCTGCTTGTCAACCTCAGCACTTGTTAAAATTCAAGTCCATAGGCTCCCAAACTCGCCGTCTCCTTCTACGACAACACTACCATTCGACGAAAGGTGCTTCCGATGCGTAGCTAGGCAATACTCACATGATGGGAGAGCATTACTCCCGCCAGCTCGCGCGCTTCTAGTTTACGCCTCTCGTCAACGGATAGCAGGCCCATCCCCGCTCAACATCCTTCGCAATACTCCAACTCAGTCTCTGGCGAGACAATCGGAGGTACGAAAAGTGCCCCTATCAAAGCGCTGGCTCGAAAAACTCATACTTGGTAACACTCCAGACGAACGTCAAGTTATCCCGATCTGTTTCCAACGAGGACTCAGAATAACGATACTCCATCATCCCCTGTAGTGAGACGGCCGACAATGAGAACGACGTTGTCTCGTAAAGGCATACCGATGTCAACATCTGTATCAACACAAGTAAAATGGCGGTAGGCCAAGGTTCTGCAACCGCTCGAGCAGGCCGCGTAGCAATTTACACTTATGTCTCCCATCGATTTTATAAACCCTTTCTCTTTCGATCTTTGGCTACCCGACTTTATCAACAACACTATGTTCTTCGCTCCGCTCAATTTACACGTGGAAGCAGTATGAATATTTACAATCGTCAATGCTATGATATTACTAGCTGTTCAGCTGGATCCAAGGAAATGACTCAAGAAACTTAGTTATTCGAACGACTACACGGACTTTGTCGCTTCACTTAAGTGCGATTCGCATTGTATCCTTATAGGCCGACCACCGCGATTTTTACTATCTAGGAAGCTTCTTTAACGCTGAACAGGTTCAACATGTGCTCCTCATGTTGATCACCCAGAAAGGATTTTGCAAGATGCAGTAAAGGCGATTAACGAAGCTAAGATATTTTGATGCTCTTGTAGTTGGAAGACCAGGAAACAGTAGTGCTGTCTACCAATAACTGGCAACAGTTGCCAGGAAAGTCCCCACGAGTACGTACAACAACGCGACGACAGCCATGACGCACTTGGCAGTCTAACAACTACCGATTATGTATTTCGTTCATGTACACTGATGCGGCTGGCGTGACACAAACTGGAGCTACCCTTCCGTCGAGTCACGGACTGCGATGTTTGAAAGCTTCAAGTTTTCAGCTGCTTGTGGAGTCCTGGTGGCGGCCAAACACGTATCCATAAGAGAGATCGGGCGTGCTGGCAAGTCAAGTACAGCTCCTAACGATGACCTAATCCTACCAAGGTGGCGCACAGGGCGGATAGCCCTTAGCGAACGGCGTGGGGTCTGACTCTCGTTTCAGCCTTCCCCACAGCCTGTTCGCCAACCAGCTTAACACCCAACAGCCCCAGCAGCGCCCCCTTCGTTTCTAGCAACGTATCCACACCTGGCACGGAAAGCTCCACAAAAGCAAAAATGTGCGTGATACTGCAGAACACGCAGGGGCTTTTGCGTCAGCGGTGCATTCCACAGCTGTCCACACGTCATCCCACTGGCTCGGTGCCTAGGTTTTGAAACGAAACGCCGCCGCCAAACAAGCGCGCTCGTGCGATCAATGTTTCAGGTGAAGATGCATGCTTACCCTTGCCTCCAGAGAGGGCTTCGACCTCAGCCGCAAGCACTCTTTGTTGCGCGAACGGCATGGTTTGTAAAGCCTACAGGCGCCTTTTTCTCCCTGAGGCAACGAGACTATTGCCTGCTTTGCCTTTTTATTCCATCCTAATCATCTGCCCTCGTCTCCTTAATCTTTGTCCCTTCGATGGAAGGCCATTCTTCTGGCGCGTATTCACACTTTGCGTTTGGAGAAGTCTTGAACGAAGAGATGGAGTTTGAGACGAGTTCGCCCGGCGCGTACTTTGGAGCACCACAACATGGGCACATTTCGCATGATCACCCCCCGTACGGCGATCAGAATCCTTATGGTGAGTTGTTGTTTTTCTTGCAGCCCGTAGGTAAGCTGTGAAGGGCCATATTGATGGAGTGATAGCATTACCGTTCGGTTTCTCGGTAAACTACCCCCCGATGGGCCTTGGAGACCAGTCGCTTCGCTCTCACCAACGACAACAATCGGTTTCCGCTCAATCTAATCATTCCTCCGTCCATCGATCTTCGGATGGTAGTGTCTTCTCGTCATGGCAACCTCGCAGCTCTGTTGCATCTACGAACACGACATGGTCGCATTTCTCTGATCTTTCGTCGGAACAATACGTTACTCAAACAGAGCAAAACCCAGAAGCGCAGTCTCCCATCGCTTCGCCACCACCATTAGAGATAGTCCTGGCACCTATTAAGAGAGCGCACGAACGTCGGCCTTCGCAAGACAAAGAGCACTTTCTCACGTGCGTGTCGCGGAACAAGAGATCTCGACGTTCTACAAAAGAGCCTAGATATTGGTGTACTGCATGCGGCGAAGGCTTCCGGGAAAAGTATGACTGGAAGCGACATGAAGAAACGTACCAAGAGCGCACGGATATGTTCGAATGCGAACTATGCCTCAACGTTTACTTTCTTGATAAGGACTTTATTCACCACCATCGAGGCAGTCATCGGTGTCAAGTATGCGTACCCAAAAGGCACGTTGAGCTGGCAAGGAAGAAACGTATAGCAAGGACTGGTTGGGGATGCGGATTCTGCATTCACTTTAGCAAGGATTGGGCGGAAAGATGCAACCACATCAGCGAGCATTTTGAGAAGAAAAGGCATACCATGGCAGACTGGAAGCATTCAAGAGTGATATGGTCGCTGCTGCAGCGTCCGAAGATACTACAAGAATGGTGCCGTCTACTAGAGAGCAAGCACCGCACCCAGAACCCATTTTCTTGGAAAGAATCAGCCACCGGACGATCAGAAGGATATCCAGACACAAGCACGCAACCTCAGCTGCAAGACCTACTCGAGTTCTATAACCAATCACAGGACGCTGCTGCTATCGCAAGATTGGCGTTTGAAACTGGCCTTCGCGAAAAAGAGCTCCCAAGCGTACCACCGCCGGTACCAGAAAAGGATCAGTATTCGCTACAGCCACCACAGCAGCCATCGTTCTCTCAGAACCAACACCCTGGCCCATACTCTGACGCCTCCTATGACCCAATGTCTGATATGCCAGCTTGGAACAGGTTTCTAGGCACCATACCCGAAGATCCTTTCCAGCCAACAAATGTGGTCACGCTCGGCTACGATGTCCTAAATACCGCGTTCGCCCACTCTTACGACCATCCTGAGCAATTTTGAGATCTCTTTTCGATGTAATTATAACGAAACCCACTGCGCACCGCGTGCAGTTGGCACAGCAATACGCCTGGAGCGTGTCGATCCAGACCATGTAATGATAATGCCTTGAAAGTCCGAAACCATTGATTGGCTCCAGCTTGTTGTACTATATGCCTAAGATCATTATAAACCCCATATAAGCCTATATAGAAATTTGTCTGCAAGCTCAACACTTTTAGCTGCTTTGTTCCCGTCGCGTGTTCAGAGATCTTGCAGTGACACGCGTAGGGGAGACTGACCGGTAAAGCGGAACTACTTCTCGTTTCGGGCGGAGCTAACCCTGATGAGAGTAAATGTTCACCTGAAACATTAGCTGCATATCTCTGCGGTCTAGCCGAAGGTTGCCGATACACAAGGCGACATAAACCTTTCCTGGTCGGCCTTGGGTTGCTAGACTAGAAACATGTTGACGAATGCGGGTGGCTGCTTCAGGTGAAGGTGTAAGAGCGAACAGTCAACGAAAGCAAAGATATAAGATGACACATTTTTCGCGGCCTTTTTGGGTATTTGTTTACTTGATCAACATGTTTATTGGCAAGAGAAGGAGTCCTTAGTAGAACTCTCGCCGCCCCAACATCCCTTTCGTATACTTGTATCTTTCTCCCTCCAGAGCTATTCTGGCCAGTATGACTGAGATAAAGGTATGATTTCTTTTCTTATCCTCCTGTTCAGGCTCATACTCACTTCTATACAGCGCCGTGAGCTACCATACCACCCCACTTCAATTCAGGCTTTGAGGATGACGATCGGCGTCAGTTCTACACCACCGCAACCGACGAGGCCAACCATGCGGTATCAGCCTTATTCTGAATCCAAGTGGGAAGAAAAGACTTGTGCCAGCCTTTGCCTATGGCTTGAGCAAAAGTTTAGAGAGGAGCCATGGAATGCGTTGGCGACGTCGCGCTCTTCCAAATATGAAAGTGCATTTGAGGATCAACTCAGTATTGGCGAGGTGAATATGGGGGAGCTTTGGAGAACTTCTAAATGTTGACTGCACTGGGTATAAGTAGATGGAATAATAATGGACTAGTTTAAACTGGCTGGAACGAGGGACCCAGTATCAATGCACCCTGATTGAGATGCTAGATCGCGCTAGTCTATAACGGAGTAAAACGCGCGCGCACGTGCCGCTGACGCGCTAATGTATCTTTCCATCTTCAACCGAGTCCCCTCTCCATCACTCCGCCATTAACATTGAAAACACCTGCGGTCATGTTGATTACTATATTTAGTTCGAAGTCACTCTACGCATGTCCGCTACATAGTGCCTTCATCCCGTAGAAGGCACATCTCCTGTTGTAAGGTTGCTTCTGTATAAAGCACTTTTGTTGCCATATTTTGACCCGAACAACAGGAACGGCATGCCTTGCTCACTAATTATTGGCGCGGACGCGGACGCGGACGTAAACGTCAATCTACATCTAGACTATTAATTCTTATTACGATTCCCTCCCTCGGCACCATATCCAGCCACTGCACGACACAGGATGAAAAAAAAAGTTACAATAACAATATTATGGGCGCTTCGCAAATGTTGTTTTCGGACTTCATTTGTGGGTCTATCAAGCTGGCTTCGGCCAACATCTTTCCTCACAGTTTGATGAATAGCTTTTAGACAAAGGCAGCGTCCTAGATCAAACTCGTGGGTCTCTCTGGTGTCTTTTCCTGCTACTCATCCTCTCTGTGCAAACGGAGACGGGAGGGTGGTATAGGTGGAATCGGCACTCGTTTCAAACCCATACATAGCAGTCTCTTCTGGCTGATCCAAGGGCGCGAAGGTGGTAGCATTTAACAATGCTCAAAAGGATCATACGTAAGCCACCCCGTGTCAATGTATTCGAACTCACGGGTCGTTGGACGGTCGCTATTGACCCCGAGAGCCTTAAGCTAAACCCCGTATATGCTTGCTTGAAATGGCTCTCTTGGTACGACCTGGGCTTTGGTCCTTGTACCCTGTTTGCCAAAGGCTTGAACAAGTCGTGCATATTTCGCGGACCACTCACACTGCGATTAAACCTCCGAGCCACGTGGGAGGCATGTTATCAAGCACATCTATTTTATCTGGTGAAAAGCATCTCATATGTATCCCCCTCTCGAACATTTGGGTAGTATTTCGTCCATAGCGTCTTCTCAGGAAGAAAGGAATCTAACCTCTGTACTGCCGTGAGGCATAATTCTTTGGTCTAGGGATCTGCCGTGCAACTCAAAAAATATCGCATCTCTCAATCTGAAGTACCTTCGAAGTCGTTGTATCACAAGTGATCTGCCGGTGGCTCAATATGCAGACCCGAACACTGACAGACCGGCAGAGGATATACGGTCCGGAAAGCCGTCTCCGTCTTGGACGATTACTTTTCCAGGATTCGCCCCACTCGCTAAGCCCCACGCGGGTTTTTGTCTTGACCGACATAACAGCTTTATAAGAAACGTCCTTGTGACTCGAACTATATTTCTATTCGTGGTGTTCTCCACTGTCGAGCAGGCTACATATTGCTGTTGGACATTTCTCGTCTTCAACCCACCACACTATTGTTCACACCCTCGAAACAGTGTTCTCTAATTTTCGCTTCGTCATTCGACAAGGCAAGCAACTCCTTCTCATAGGCTGCGCCTGTACGAAATCTTGCGTTACGTCCAATTCTTTCTCCACCGCACCTACTAAAACCTTAGTAAGCTAAGCCCTTATTCTACCATGTCGGCCAACATTCCGTTGAACACCATGCCATGTTTTCGCTCCAAAGCAGCTCGTCTGAGATCTTGTGCAGGTTGTATGCACATCAAAGATGGCTCCTCTCCTTCGAGCAACTTCCGATGGCGACCGATATGAGCTCACCAGCCCTACGGCAATGCCGAAGGCTGGTGGTTTTCTATGGAATCAAAAGATGATGATCCAAGTGACTTGTCGAGGTTACGCAACTTCACAATATATGCAACCTGAGCCTGCAAAATATGCATATGCGCCGACGTTAGAAGCAAAGACATTTATGCAACCGGAACAAAATTACTACGCCCATCATCCTGGCCGTTTCGTTTATGTCAAGGATGAAGAGACCGGTGACATCTTCTCAGCACCGTATGAGCCTGTGCGCCGTGAGCTGGACGATGAGAGTGATGAGTTCGTTTTTTCTGCCGGAAAAAGCGACATTTCTTGGACTGTCAAATCTCTTGGAGTTCGTGTGGAGATGTCATTTCACATTCCCACCAACGACGTTGCAGAACTATGGTCCATAAAAGTCACGAACGTTTCAGGCCGCGAGCGAAAGCTCAGCATCTATCCTTACTTTCCGTTAGGATATATGTCCTGGATGAATCAAGAAGCGGAGTATAACGAGAAAGTCGGAGGTATTGTGGGTAGTTACAAGACGCCATATCAAAAGGCGGAAGATTATCCCAAGACAAAGTACCTCAAAGACAAGACATATTTTCTCTGCGAAGAACAGCCGGTCGCCTGGGAATCGAGGCAATGGGCCTTTGAGCGAGAAGGAAGCTTGCAGTATCCAGGAGCCATTAAGGAGGAACAACTGAGCAACAGCGACTCTCGCTACGAAACACCAACCGCAGTTGTACAATACCGAGTAGTATTGAAAGCCGATGAGGAACGAGAGTACAGGTTTCTGTTTGGTCCGGCATACGATGATGACGAGATCCTTGACATGAAGAGCAAATACTTGGGCAAAGAGCAATTCGCCAAAGCTGCAAGAGAATATCAAGACTACATCGCAAGAGGAAGCGGCGCTCTAAAGATCGAGACACCAGATAAAGATCTTGATAATTTCGTCAACAACTGGCTTCCGCGACAAGTTTACTACCATGGAGATGTGAATCGTCTTACGACCGATCCTCAAACAAGAAACTACTTGCAAGACAACATGGGAATGAGTTTCATCAAGCCCGAAGTAGCACGCGCAGCTATTATCAAGGCAGTTTCGCAGCAGGAGAAGACAGGTGCCATGCCCGACGGTATTCTACTGACCGAAGGCGCAGAACTCAAATACATAAATCAAATACCGCATACAGATCATTGTGTCTGGCTACCTATCGCCCTAGAAATTTACCTCGGCGAGACTGGTGATTATGCCCTCCTTGATGAAAAGGTCACTGGCATGCACGGCGACACATACACTGTATTCGAGCGTTTCAGTCGCGCAATGGATTGGTTACTCTCGGCAAGAGATCGTCGGGGCCTGAGCTACATTGCTCAAGGGGACTGGTGCGATCCTATGAATATGGTTGGGCCGAAGGGCATCGGTGTTTCGGGCTGGCTCACAGTGGCTACAGCCTACGCTCTCAACCTCTGGGCTGAAGTCTGTAAAACGGCTGGTCAGGAATCCGTGGCAGAAAAGTATAGAACCGGCGCCGATGAAGTAAACAGCTGCGCCAACAAACATTTCTGGGATGGCGACTGGTATGCCCGCGGTATCACCGACGACAATGTAACCTTTGGTGTCAACGAAGACAAGGAAGGCCGGATCTGGCTCAATCCGCAGGCTTGGTCCATCCTCGGTGGCGCCGCCTCACCCGATAAAATCTCCAAGATGCTCGTGCAAGTCGACGAACAGCTCGGCACACCCTACGGCGTCGTCATGTTTGCCCCGCCCTTCACAGCCATGCGCGAAGACGTCGGCCGCGTCACGCAAAAATATCCCGGCCAAGGCGAAAATGGCAGTGTGTACAACCATGCGGGCGCCTTCTACGCCTGGGCTCTTTACAGCATCGCCGAATCTGACCGCGCGTTTACCGTTCTCCGCCAGATGATCCCAGGCCCTAGCGAGGAGGACTATCTCCAACGCGGACAACTACCCGTCTATATTCCCAACTACTACCGCGGTGGCTACAAGCTATATCCCCGAACTGCTGGGCGGAGTAGTCAATTATTCAATACAGGAACAGTGAGCTGGGTGTATAGGAGTCTTGTAGAGGGTTTGTGTGGGCTAAAGGGAGTGAAGGACGGATTGAAGGTTCAACCATTGTTGCCTAAGTCGTGGGATGGAATCAAGGTCACGAGGCTATTCAGGGGCGCGACATTCGAGGTTAGCGTTGAGAGAGGTGACGGGAAAGATGTAAAGGTAGTCTCTGATGGGGAGGTGGTGGAAGGCGGAGTCATCAAGGGAATACAGACTGGGAAGACGTACAAGGTAGAGGTGGAGGTACCGAAAGAGTAACCGACGGTGATAAAGCTAGTTCGAGGTCTAGCTAGTTGAATTATAGCATCTGCATGACATTCAAAAGTTATGTTTTGCCCAGAAACGTGTCTTGTATTACGGAGTGCAGGACAGTCGCCACACATGCAAATTACCGTATAGTCGAACGAAGAGTCTGACTTTGACTGGGTTTATGCACTGGCTCTGCACAGTACCTCAAAACATCCGTCTTAAAGTGGAATAGAAGAGAAAAAGTAAATCCTTGATCAACGGCTTTATTCGCACCACTAGATCCATTTCCAAGCAAAACCTATCTGAACATATCGTGATCCGACGAACAAGCACCCACTCACGAACATGACAAGTCCAGCGAGAATCTGCATGTATAAATATCCACCGTTATTTCTTTGGATTAAAGCACCAGCAATTGGTGTTCCAATCAGAGCCCCAATTCCATACATGAACCAATTCGTTCCATTTCTTGTGCCGATCTTTTTAATATCCGAGATCTGAGCGACCAATGAGCTGGTTAGTGCAACATAAGCTCCATTTGTGAAGCCCACGAGCACGGCAAATACGATAAATGGAGCTGTTGATTTCGCAGGAATCCAGGCAGCAAGAACAAATATCGCGGAGAGGAAAGTGGTGATGATCATAGTGTTGAAGCGGCCTGCCCGATCTGCTACCCATCCAGCCACGACTCGACCTATGACGCTTGAAGCATTGAGCATAGATAGCAGATAGCTGGAAATGTTGCTGCGTACACCCTCACGCTGTGCGTTTAGAGCGATAAACGTGCCCGGCTGGTACACAGCCATAGCGAAGAAGAAGCAAGCTGCTGTAAGGAACAAGAACGGCGGTTCTTGAAGAGGCTCTAAAAACTCCTTGGGATGCGGCTTCTTCGCAACATGCGTCAGTCGAGACCGAAGCAGCACGTTGGTTACCGTAAGGAGCCCTAGGAAAACGAAGCCGATAACGCGAAGGGCCCAGCCAAAACCAATGTTTTCGTATATTCGGTTCACCATGATTCTGTTAAAGTTTCAGCATGTATTCGAATGATTAGAGCGAACGAACCTACGGGATGATGACCCCGCCAGTCGCTGAGCCAGCGGAAGCGATTCCCAGTGCTAGCGCCCTATTACGCTTGAACCATGTTGCGATAGAGTTCGAAGCAGCGAAGAAGATTGCGCCACCGCCAATGCCAGTACAGATTGACTGTGATAAAATGAAGTGCCAATACTGCGTTGATAAGGACATCATAAAAACGCCAAGAACCTGTAGCACGCTGCCAATCGCAATGATCCATCGTGGGCCAAACGAGTCGAATGCTTTACCCGTGACAGGTGCGCTGACAAACATGAAGAACGTTTGCAATGAGATGATCCATCCTATTGCGCTGGGTGAGTAATTTTGCAGGTAGTCCTTTTCGTAGATCGTTTGGAAAACACCAGCTGCGTTGTTCCAACCAACGCTCACGAACATGGCGCACCATCCGCCAACAACGACGCTCCATGCCGTCAGTCCTCCATCTGGGGGCTCGTTAGAGACCGCTGCCAGGGCAGGCCGGTCCGCAACTACGCCGGCTTGCTGGCTCGATTCTGCTGGCAGCTTCTCTGTGTCAGACACAGCGGTCAACTCGCGAGGCTCGGACATCGTTACCGCATTAGGTGTTTTGAGTGGTATGGAGGTGGTCAAGAGATAGAAGGGACAGAACTCGAAGCAGCATAATGAGAGATGTCGCCATGACTGTCTCTTGTACTGAGTTCAGGCAAAGTCTCGATCCGAGTTTAGTCTAGCGAGCCGCCGGCACCGATGTCGGCAGATTGGATCCGGGAATAAGATCCCACCTACATGACCCGTGCTTACAGTTATGGCACCCCATTAAGAAGATGATATTCTGGAGTATTGCCGCTTCCAATCAATATTGAAGCGTAAGAGTAGTAGGCATTGCAGTGTACTTCAAACCCTCGTATATAGCCACAATGTCGCAAAAACCAGGCCAATGGGATGCCACACACCAACGCCACTAGCGCCACGCTCGTATCATCATATTTGACGACCTCAGCTGAAGTTAACATTCACCATGTAGATTGTTCCAGTATCGCATTCAAAGTGTCCGGAAGGAAATGTCTCTTTGTCAGTACTGCAGTACGATACCTTCGCGTATCTTTAGCAGTCGTCGAAATGACCAAGGATACCATGATCACCATCTAACCTTCAAGGATCTTGCAACCTCAGCAGAGACCGGCTGTCCTGGTTGCAAAATGTTAGTACACTCAATGGAGGTCTACAAAGGGGAGTATGCACAAAAAGACTATGACTATCCTGGAAAAGTAAGAGACAGGTATCGGCTCGAGAGCTCCAAATTCGGTTCCCAGGGCCTGCTGTTCGGTTATCAGAAGGTGGGATATTTTCGAGGAGGATGTATGCCTGAAGAGTGGCGTAAGTGCAGCAACAGAACCCTCTCACAGCAGCATCTTAAGATTGATTAAAATTAGGGAATGAACAACCGCCTCCGCCTGGTTCAGCGGAGAGTCAACACCTCGAATACGAAGCTCGTTTGATCACACGATGGGTGAACTTGTGCTTCGAAGAACATGAAACATGCACCCACAATACACATTATCTACCGACACGTGTTGTTGAAGTTGGTACTCTGCTTGACCCTGAGCTACGTCTACGTGTTACCGTCAGTATCCAAGCAACAGACCGAAGATATTTGGCACTGAGTCACTGCTGGGGATTGACAATGCCAGCGAGTGCAAGGACTCTCCAGGGTACCTTGGAACAGCACATGGACGGAATTGCGTACGACGATCTTCCTTTAACTTTCAGAGACTTCATCGACATATCGCGCCGCCTCGGCGTGCGCTATGTCTGGATCGACTCGCTATGTATTATTCAAGACTCCCGGCAAGATTGGCAAAATGAGGCTGCTCAAATGGCGGAGGTGTATTCATATTCATATCTGACGATTGCCGCGTCTGGATCAGCAAACGGACAAGGAGGGTGTCATGTGCATCGTGATACAAGACCGCATGGACCTGTAGATATCGAATGCTCATACATCAATACTGAAGGCATGACGTCTTCTTATCCTTATCGTATTTGGGCCAGGAGTCCGAGTCCGATTACGTCCGTTCTGCAAAATAATCCGCTGAACAAACGAGGTTGGACGGTGCAAGAGCGTGAGCTAGCACCGAGGGTCGTTCACTATTCTCATGACATGATTCGATGGGAATGTTGCGGCCTTTCCGCCACTTTAGAGTTTCCATGCGGCGATACTCTTGCATTCGATGCTGGCCGCCTCTTCGACGGAGGTTCTGAAGCGCGCGCACCCCAAATTGGCCTTCCACATAATGACTCCAAAAAGCTCAGTGCGACTACACAACATACCCTAGCGTGGTTTGAACTTGTGCAAAGATACACCGAGCGTTCTTTGACGAAGCAGTCAGATATTCTACCAGCCATGTCAGGAATAGCGCGCGTAATCGCTGGTCGAACATCAGACCGTTACTTGGCTGGGCTATGGGAATCTTCGCTCGCACATTGTCTACTTTGGACTCATTCGAACCGTCAAGGTCACACAAAATACCAGCACAGCCGGCCATATCCTCTGCTGGCACCAACATGGTCTTGGGCGTCAGTGAAGGGACCATTAGAATATTCGTCAAACATAAACGGCTACTGGTATAGCTTCAATCCAAACCCGGATCAGAAGTATACACCGCAGCTGATTGATACCAGTTTAGTGCCGGCTGGACCAGACCTTTACAGTACGTTAAGTAGCGGATCAATCACGCTGCGGGGGAAGGTTCGATTAGCATACACCAGGCGCTTAGGTGGAGATAGTGACAACAAGCTGTTCGCCATTGGTACTACAGCCTCTCTGGAACCGATCGGTCGATTATGGCGAGATGTAAAGCTGTGTGATGGCTGCTGTCCTGTTGGCACGATGGAAATATTCTTCTTGCTGTGTTGTATGAATTCGGAAGAGAAGGATGGCAAGATTGAGACAACAGCGTTGGCGGTGAAACCTGATACTATTGACATGGTGCTGGGATTTGAGCTTCTCCATGTTTTAACAACCAACCCTGCAGATGTCTTTCAAAATTTCCAAAGGGTAGGACTGGCTGTCAATATTAATTCTTCGGTTTGGGATACAGCGCTTGAACTCACCCTTACTTTAGTGTGAGTTCTTGCTAACATTTACTTGCGTTTCCTTTTTCCTTTTTGCCCTTCTTTTTCCTCGTTCTTTCTTTGATATCTAGATTCCTTTCTTTGTAGCTTTGGTTTCAAGTAATTTGAGTTAAGTAATTGGCCCAGCTCGACTGAGCTGCCTGGGACAACGCACGCATCTCTGGCTATGTTCCTTTCTTTTAACCTTCAGAGCTTCTGCGTTTTTGCATTTCCTACTCCACAAATTGTGTCTCATACATAGCGATATCATCAAGACATGAGGACAGGGTAACTGTTAAAAGAGCCAATACCGGCGCAGTCATCTGAGCATTCTCTTACACATGATGTCGACTTTTTTTGGTGCCGAGTACTGTATCTGTCTACTTTATTGAGCAGGCTAGGTTAACTCGTTATACATGCAGGAACCATTGAAGCCTTGCTAATATCAATAGTTCTGTAAATCACGTTCGCATTCCAGAATCTTTGAGTCAGATGGGCCTTTTTTTTCTTGGTCATTGCCAATGGCGCACCATGCACGTAATTTCGCGTTATGCATCAAGGGGCCTTCAACAATGGCGTCGCAGCAATCCTTGTAATCTTGCTAGAAGCTTCCTTCAATATATTCGTACGGCGTTGGGCTGGGAGAGACGGTGGACGACCTTGGGTTTGACGAGCTCAATTGAAGGGCCATATATACCCACGACCATGGTCCTATAACAACATCCCCACAACTCGCTATAATAGGTGTCAAAAATATAGGACTTTCTTCGCAACCACATTACGATAACAACCCGCCCACGTCACCACACTCATACATATATAAAATAAAAAGCAGAGTTTATCGCAACAGTACCCCAGACTGTCCTAAAGAACCCCAAACTAATATTGTTACAAAACGCGACTTTTTCAAGGCGTGTTGTTGGAGTGGGTTGCCAGGAAGATTAGTTTTGGTAGGTAGATCCACGGACCTGACGGCGGAACCGTTGAATGACAGGAAACGGCACATGCGACACACTCATGATGTACTCAAAATATACATACAAATTTTTTAACTTAGTCAGTGCGTGCACAGCGAGGATAAACTCAAGCAAAAATAATAATTTGGCTGTTTATGCTTCGTACCAGCCCACGATTCAGAAATGCGGCTGCCAACGAGTTTCGTACACAACACATACTGATATTTATTACGATAGACTAGTAGAAAGCAAGATATTATAAGAACGAGATCAAATATGGTCTCATCTCGCTTGCCTACCCAGGCTTTCGTTCTATATTCGCCGTGCTCGCGCGGTCAATACAACGAACCTTCTCTGGATTTGGTAGTACCCTGAACCATCCTTTATCAACCAACTACCTATATAAAAGCACTCTATACTACTTACTATAGCTTTAGCGGGCTAGTGCAGCACTTTCTTTGGGTCTGGTACTAGTGTTTATGGTAGAATTTAATTTTTGTATCCAGATGAAGCAGCTTCGATGCGTCTTGTTGAGATCCGAGGATTATCATTCTGATCATGGCTGATCCAGAGTTTCCCAACGATATCCAACCGCTATACTTGAAGGCAATCTGCTGTTCCTCTTCGAAATCTTCACCACATTGTTGACCACAGCCTGTTGATGCGAAAATCATCGTATCACTTCATCTCTCCATCCTTATTATCTATCTTTCCATCCGCTCAAGATGTCGACAATCACCACCAGCTCGCTCCTTCCCCCTATGGGCGGATCCTGGCCTGCTTCCTCCCCCAAATATGTACCACCTGGTAGAAGGGGCAATGATCTTCTTTCGCAACCTTGGAGGAAGGAGCAGGAGCAAAACAAAAGCTCCTCCCGCGCCCCGACCTCCGACCAGCCTTGCTCTTCTGCCTCCAGCACGCGCAGAGGATCACACAGCAGCGAGTCCAGTACTTCTTCGTACAGCTCGCAAACCTCTTCCACGTTGAGCTCCTGTGGCTCCTCGGCAACTCGCGGACCTGCCAGTCAGAACTGGAGGACTGGTGCTTCCAAACCGCACCCATCCAGTCTACAAAACAGCAAGCCATTATTTGACGACCTCCGCCCAGGACAAATATTCAAGCTACCTCTCCGTGACGATGTACCGAAGGCCTCGGTCATCTACAAAAGGGTGGAGAGACGGGGCGACAATCCGTTCAACCACCCAGTGGTCGTCCTTAAAAAGATGCCAAACGACAAGGCATCTGAAGACGATATCGCCGAGGAAATGGTCCTGTGTCGGTTGGCAACTTCATTCAACGGCAATTTTGACAAGAAGAAGCCGTGGGAAAAGGAGATAATCGCACTTTGCGATAATGATCAGGGTGTCAAGGCACATAGCAGCACTCGCATGTTGAACATCGAGGCTGGCTCGGAAAAGTTCAAAAAGCCGACCTACGTCAACTTTTATGACCAGGACAATGATGGCACATTCTTCATCGAATATCGCTATCTTCAATCATGGCATACAAGCAACGGGAAACCGATGGCTTTTGATCAAGAATCCCTCAAACGTATCGTCAACAAGCAAGTACGTTGAGCACCTTCAGTAACGCAGAAGGCCAGTCATCATTGTCTTTCAAGCTCAATTCTCCTTGGCAACTCTATCCTCCTCGTCACCGCAATCCTCGATCTATGTGTTCCACGGCCTCCTCGTGGGTACTTCCTCCGGCATCCGATCTTCAAACCCAAAATAGCCTATGTTTGATCACCAAAAGCCGTGGTAATCAGATTCATGGCGTATCACGGAAAACATCTGGCACCGTTGGCTCTTGAAGCCTGAAGCACCCAGATCAGCATCACACGAGAAGGCACGTACCCTTCACCAGAGACCTTAAGACCACCACCTTGAAGAACCATCGCGTTCTAACACAAAGCACCGCAATTCTCATCATGCAGCATCCGGCTTCTTAGCCCAGCTCTTGAGAGCTTAATGACTTTCACCGTCCGCGGCATCGCTCAAGGCAACATTGGGAGTGTTGTCACTCTAGGTGTGTTCATGCGTCTTGCAGATAGAGGGCCCAGATATACTATCGCTCACTGAGCAATCGGACCAGATACCGCATAGCTCATACACGACGTAGCCGTGCTTCACGATGGAATGGGATTACCTTGATGGGATGCCATGGAGCGTGGAAGTGAACATCGAATTTGGAGAGCGCCTGAAACTGGACTTTAAGGTTAGATAGCTAGAATTTCAACAGAACCGTTGTAAATTGACCCGTATCACCGCTGTATGTGTCTCCTTACATATTACTTAGACATCTATAAGCCCCTTCCAAGGAGCTTCCACAATGCCGCTCTTAGTGCTATTGTTATTTTGTAAGTGGTTGGATATGGCCTATTCGCTTTCGCCACCTGGTATTCTTTCCTAGAAACACATCTGCACTGCTGAATTTCTGAGCCACTGCCACATACTTTCTTCTTATATTGCCATGGCGTTCGGACTAGGCCCAACACTCAGAATTAGAACACACCAGGATCTCCTGTCATTATCTTGGTCAATGTCTTTCCTTGTTTTCGTCATCTCCACGTAAAGATCTGGAAAGACAGCGCCGGCTTCTGCCGAGGGGATACTACGCCAAAATATTATATACCACAAGAGTACTACTCGAAACTCTGCAGTGAAACTGGGGAAGATGGCAATAATAAGCTAATTTTGCTTTTTGATCCTAGCTCGCCCAGCTTGTGCGAATCGTCATACGTAGCTGTTACGAGAGAGGTCAAGCTTACTACTGTCGATCAACCAAAGACATGGTCCGTACCACCAGTCAGGATCGAGCAAGCGGCATTGATCAAACTGTGGAGCTATTTCACGAGTATTCCTTTGGAGAGCAGTAACCCACAAGTGCAAGGTCACTTGAAGATGGTACCGTCTACCTTACCGGCTGTTCGACAGCTAATTGGTAGGGATTCTTTTCCCTATAGGAAGCATGATACCCGTATGCGCCCTCATCATAAGCCCCAACCACGGAATATACCGTCGGAGGTTACGTGTCGCTGCGACACTCTACTAAGCGTCAATCCTGATGCTACAAATCACGACCTGCAGTGGCACCAGCCCAAATTTTTGTTTCAGGGTCTGTCGCGCGGACGGGTGCTGTTCAAACATGCTATGAACGATTATCATCAACCCCGAACGTTTTTGCAAGCTCAACCAAGCGTTGGGCTTATTATCGGTCTTCCTCGTCGTATCGAGTCGAGGTATATGCACAAGAACAACGTAGCACCTCACTACGATTACGTGCCCGTGTGCTTCCCGTCATCCCGATTCGTCCTCGCGATATTTATGGCTACGAATAGAAGGCTATGCAGCCATTTCACAACGCATCGATTGTCGCGAGGAATGGCCCACTCCACCTTGAAGCAGTTGGATTCCCAAATACGAGCGTTTTCCGTATGGCACCATATCTACAACTCGCACAATAACTACCGAAGTCGGGTTAGTTGCCGCACTGGCCCACCCAATCCCTTAGTTACCCCTTACGTTAATGGATGGAGATAAACGCGGTACTGGTTACTAAGTTAGCCGTCGAGTTGGCTCTCAGCCAGGGCTTCACCCTATGAGCACAAGTACGACTAAGATTGCTACACGAGTTCTCATCTTGATTACGATTACTACATGACTACGAATAAAACTACGACAATCTCTGTCAAGGCGGTTGCACAGACTACTATGAGATTGGCGTACAAGGGAAGGCTGGTTCTGTCATCTGTCCCGGACCTGGCATATTACACGCTCTTTGCATCCCCGAGTGGTGTAATGATGCACGGACTGTTGGGAAGATATCGGGTAACGGGAGCACAATACGACAGGTTAATTTGGCATGGGCTCTTCGTTCATTGTCTGACTACGTTGTACGATGTTGAAGATCTTTGCTCGTTATCAAAGAACGGTTCTGTTGTATAGCATGAGACTGTGGACCTTGACTTTGTCTACCGATGCATTGGAATAAGGGAGGTCATAGCATGGTAGTAGTGCACTCTCACTTAATCAATCATTTCATTGCACCTTCATCAAAGCAGATGCCAGTCGAACTGCGATGGCCAACCACCCCATCTCACACTACACTAGATGTACGTGTCCATTTTCTTACACGTGTAAGCACCCGAAGAAGCCCTGGGGCTGACATAACCGCCCCTTTCCCAACTCCGATGCCCATTCCCTCATCTCGCTTAGCATGTCCCCATTTGCCACCGAGACCACCTCCTTTCGAACCTCGTATCCAGAAAAATGTGAAGATTTGCCTATCCTGGTATGCGCCCGGGGCGAGCCACGTGGAAAAGCGTCCAGGGACCCGGAGCCTCCAACGCGGATGCAGTCTTGTGCGCCCCCTGCGTCAGGATTGCGTTGGCAGGATTGCGCAGGATTCAGGGGATTTGGTGGCGCTCAGATTCTACCTGTGGGCTGGGCCACCAACCTGAGATTACGGGCGGTTTCGTGTGGGAGACGGAACCAAGCGCCACGTGGGATGTTGTTGAATTGATAAAGGTAATGACACGAGGATTGGGGAACGGGCGGTCTGGGTTAGGGTCATTATGTGCTTTTGGGGAGCCAAGCTTAGACATGGGCGGACAGCTTCTGGTGTATGAAGACGATGTTCACGAATTTACGTGCGAGACTGTGACGTATCCTGCGCTTGTGGTGAAAGGTACATTCACGTCTTGCAGATTACAAACCATGGCGTCCAACGGTCGGTTATATGCACTCTGCAAACTGGATGCAAAAGAAGTTCCAGAATGTTTGTTGTTGGGTAAGCGTACTCGCGGGTGAAGCCTATGCGTACGCTTGTACAGACTCGTAGAAGTGTGTGTTGAGTGGAGGCGCGCGCCTGCTGATCTTCCGCGCATGGGACGGCCGTGTCGCGTGACTTTTGGTCGACGCAGGCATGACTGGGCACGGAAAAGGTCTTCCTAGGTACAAGTGGATAAATGTCGTTTTGAATTTTGAGTGGAGACCTCGTCGCTCTGTAAAGAGGGGCTACTAAAGACGATAGACACGACGCTTGTGTAGTGTGCTTTCCTGAGCTAGAACGCTCCCTCGCACGCAGTTCTTGTCGCCGACAGCTCCACCCAACCCACCCTGAATCTCGACCTCCACCAGCAACGATTCCACAGTCCGTACCGCGTCCAGCCTGCTACAAAATTCGTAGTGTGCAGTTTGCATTTTGTGACGATCCACTCGTGTGTGGTGTTTCTCGGCGAACATCGGCCTATCGCACTTGCCTTGCCATGACTGGAAGGCAGCTACAAGTGACAACAGAGGGATCGTCGACCGCTCCTGAGACCCAGTAGCATTACGACAGCCATGAATTACATCGGTGACATGACCAGAGGGAGCTGGGATGGACGCAGGGCTCGGATAGCGTAACGATGATCGGTGCGCGAGTAAAAATGCGGAAGATCTGCACAATACCTACTGATACGCGAACAAGGGTAGTGGGGATTTGAAACCTTCTCCGAACAATCCAATCCGTTGATGTGCATGGAGGCTCATCTACACACCGAGCTACTCTTCTAGAAGGTCTTCTCGGTCCTTCGCTTGCAGCCCTGCGAGAGGATCCACAGTCACTGCGACATTTCTCGGTGCTCGTCCGTAGGTGAGATGCGGTAAGCCGCTCCGTATACGGCCCGTTCGAAAGCGGGGCTGCCTGAGGCACCGAGACTGCAACAGAGCAGCCTGGATAGCCACGGCTGTACGAGTAAGGTCGCCTTCGACCAATTGCGTCCCACGCGAGACAATACCAGGATCCCACCAATCCATCCGTCTCCCTATAGCCATGGAATGCTCACCGACATTTCCAAGTCGAGTAAGCATGTACATGTACACTAACACCTGCCCCGCTCTCACCACGCCGGCGATGGAACAATTATAGCGATACAATTAAGCAGCGGCCATACGAGCATCGACAGACAGTGTAGCCAATACCGATAGTTGCATGGGAGCCAGGTTCGAGAACTCTGCATGAGGGGGCCGAAGCAAACAATAGCAGCTATCGCACGCCAGGGTCACCCAAAGTAGCTTGACGCTCTCTCGGCTGACGCTTCGCACGTTTCCCCGTTCGAGTGACTTTATTTTTTTTCCTTCGCGTGGGCGTCGCCGTGGCTTTTTTTTTTCGGAAGCATGACACGAGGACAATGCAAAGGCTGCAGAACGACGTCGTACGGCGATTGAGCGTTCACGCCAGCGGCCCGTAAAGGAGGGCTTCCACGTGTCGGATCCTGGCGCCACGAGAGTAGCCCATGACTCAATAACCGGGCTGCTAGTTTTTGCCGTCTGGGCGGATGATCCTAGCCAGTCGAGGCTGCGATAGACCACAGGATAACTCATCCTGGAAGGACCCCTCAACAAACGGTACATGAAGGACTGTCGAAAACAGGTGATTTGTGCAGCAACGACAATCTACGGCATCTGGCGTCTGCGACGGGTGAAACAAGCCTTGAGCTCGCGGCGGCACGGGGGAAGCGAATAATTTGCGCGCGGTGAAGGTGAGGAATGCTTGTCGAGTGACAGTGGCACATTCTAGCATTGAGTTTCCGAGGAGTCTGGACTGCGATTATCCGAGCTCTGAGCACGCGCCCACGCGACTTCATAAGGGCAGCGACATTGTCAGTACAGAATGGTAGGGCGACTCACTTGGCAATGGAAGAGATTGTTGGCCATGCGGAAAGCAGCAAACCGGCCGACGTGGACGAGCAGAGCAGAATACATGTCGATGATCCGGAAGCGGACGCGGTGGAATGCGGCAAGGCGACACCCGGAAATAGCATGCGGCGTGCCCCTTAGCTGTGTGCCCCGGATCTGAAACGTGGGGGTGGTTGCTTTTTCATGGCAGGCGGGTTCGGAGATTTCAGCGCTGAGGATTCCCGCGTCGTCGCGATGACGCAGGGACTCTGCTATTTTTGCGGCGGTCGTGTGGGTGCAGGCAGAGGAGGCGGGCGCTGGGAATATGGGCGAGGTGTCAGTTGCAAAGGGAGCAATTCACGGGTAGTGGCGCGATCTGCGGTTGCATGAAACGCTCCGCGGGCGCCCATTGGTTGCGGGCGGGGGGTGGGTGGGCCGGGCGAAGATTGCATGGGCGCCAGGCCGCTTCGGGGCAGGCGGCAGCCGGTGTGCGAAAGGGTCCAGCAGATCGGGTGCGGCGGGACCCAGCAAGGAACTTGGACATGTCTCGCATCCAGGCCGTGGGTCGCACACGTGGTCAGCGATCAGCAGCGAGTTGAGTGCGCAGGCAGCGGGCGCGGAAGGGGGCGGGGCGGCGGTGCTGGTGCTGGGTGGTGCTGGGTGCTGGGTGCGGTGTGCTGGGTGCTGGCGCCGGCGTGGTGCTGGGTGCGCGGTGCCGGTGCGGCGGGCGACGTGCGTGCGTGCGCGCTGCTGGTTGCGGGCGCAAAGGTGCGAAGGTGCGAGGGTGCGAGCCCAGGACCGCGAGGATGCTGCGGGCATGGGCACCGCGAGTCACGGTGGTGAAGGATTGTCTTGTCAGAAATGCGGTCGCAGCTAGCCGAGGAAAACGTGGATTGCCACGTTTTGGCAGCGCTCAGCAAAGCTCCGCACCTGTCGGATCAGGGCTCGGTGTTGCACGGCGACGAAGCAGCCAGGGCGTTACACGCCAACGCGTCTGAGTAAGAGACGGTCAGCTCCTGCAATGGCGTGAAACGGCAGCTCAGGCTCGCGCGTGCGGGCAGGGATTGTCCTCGTGGAATGCCGCCGTGCCCCCAGGCCGTTTGGGCCTAGGGCCGCGCCGTCGAATTCGCTCGTCGCTGCTGGCCCAGCGCACGCTCGCCTTGACCTGGACGGGCTACCCTGGCTAGTCCCACTCCCTTCCAGCCTGCGACTTCTATGCCTCTGCCCCGGTTGCTAGATGTCTATCAACACCGCCCTGCTCCCTCCCTCTCTCTCGTCCGCCGCCGCCCGCCAGCCCGCCCGCCCTTCACCGCATCTTCCGCCCGCCTCAGGCCCGCCCGCCTCGTCTGACGCCGCCGCTGCTGCTGCCGCCCAACCCCAAGCCCACGCCCACGCCCACGCCAGCCCGCTCACCACCGCTGCCGCCTCCAAGCAGCCCTCTCTGCCCTCTGCCCGCCGCCAGACCCTCGCCTCGCGCTTCCCTCTGCTGCGCAAGTCGAGCGCCTCCCACGTCCGCGCCAGCAGCACCTCGCACGCCGCCTCCATAGCCCACGCCTCGCTGCTCCCGCTCGCTGCCCCGCGTGCCTCCACCTCCTCCGCCCGTGGCCGCTTCGACACGTCTGCACGAGAGCTCCGTTCCCGGGACCCCTCGGCCAGCGCCAGCATCAGGTCGACCCGCGACCCCGACGTCACCTCCGCTGACCGCTCAAGGCTAGCCCCCTCCGCAGCCTCGACCCTGCGTTCATCTCTCGACAGCGAGCCCGCTGGCAAGCTGGATAAGTCGCGACATCCCGTAAAGGCTGCCAAAGCAGGCGACAAGAAGATGCATCAAACCTCGTCTCGCCTCCTCCGCATGACGGACGATGAGCGGCCGTACACCAGGGTAAGTGAACAGCATTTCCTTGCAATCTCCACCAGAAGCGACGCGGCATGTCCGAAGTGGTCATTTTCTGCTATCTGGCACCTGTCACCCTCATTGTCACCTCCGACGAGATCCCTGTCCCAAGATACATGCGTTGGGCCGGGTTTTCGGATGTGGACGTGGACGTGGACGTGGACATGAATGCGGATGCAGAAGCGGCGGACATGCAACACACTACGCAATGTTTGCAACATTCCCCCATGGCACCCTGAACTATGCCGGTCCGAATAGGGGGTTGACCCTTCGGATGGAGCTATCGGTTTTGTCACGTGCAATGGGACAGTCAACGTAGCAGAACCATGTCCAAGATGCCACACACTCGGGATCGTGTAGTCCATAGCAGAGCTCTTTCAATCCACGAACCCGAAGACTGAGCGTCTAGAATAATGCTGACCTCTGTGTAGGATTTCAAAGACCTCTTTTCCACTTTGATGGTGTCTTTGCCGCTCACTCCGCATCGCGTGCGATTCAGGATGATCGATTTCACCTTCACTTCCGACGAGGCGATAACAAACCTCGGCTCGCTCAAATTCTCGCAGTCCAACCGTATGCCCGATCCAAAGGACGCTTCTCGTGTTGTTACCACAACCACAACCACTACTTTTTCCATGGCAAAAGAGATGGCCCGCTCTGTCTGCACAAGGTTCTTTGAGGCAAAATTCATCGAGTCGGTTGAGGGCAAATTTGACTTCAACAACAAAAGTTCTGTGTGGCAGCTTACCCCGAAGGGCATTCATATTCTAGACCGCTTCTGCTCCCGCAACGGCATCCAGTCCAGCCACGTTAAGGCTGTAATCGAGTCCGCTCGCAACCCGCATCAACTTGTTGTCCTCGAGCGGAGCACGGACACCGACAAGCTGCACCACGATGAGCAGACGATTGAGATTATTTTCCGTCGCTTTGCCGGAAACAGCGCAAACGAAACCCAATCGGATTCTGATTCCATTCACGAGTTTGGCAAGTGCGACGTAGGCGTGCGCACCATCAAGCACAAGCCGACACAAAGCCGACCATATGAGCACACGTTCAACGGCAGGAACGCAGCTGAGTGGCTCATGGACTGTTCCACCATAGTCGACCGTCGCGAAGCTATCGAGATTTTGTCCATGTTTCTCCAATTAGGCTTGATCGCTCCGGTCGACGCACGCAATTCTTCTGAGAAGTTTCAACCTGTAAAACAGGTGCAGTACTACATCACACAACACGGCGAGCGTATCGCTGGGTGGAACATCCACGATGATACGACCTCGGCGTCAGATTTGAACGCTGCCAAAGCTCGCGATGGCGCTACCCGTGACTCAAACAGCAACCGGACGAATGTCATCATCCGCAATCCATCTTGGCGCTTGTTGTACCGCGAGTTCCTGAAGGAAACCATGTGCGAAGAAAACTTGTCCTTCTACATCGAGGTGCAGGACTTCAACTCGCAGTACCGCGCAGCCGTGAATGCCACGGGTGAGAACAAGATTGAGGTCATTCGCGAAACGCTGGCAGCTGCATATGGT
The DNA here is from genome assembly GCA_019828545.1 of Paracamarosporium sp. OC-R06-R3. Classification (NCBI taxonomy): domain Eukaryota; kingdom Fungi; phylum Ascomycota; class Dothideomycetes; order Pleosporales; family Didymosphaeriaceae; genus Paracamarosporium; species Paracamarosporium sp. OC-R06-R3. The sequence continues at coordinate 80,092 of JACVRA010000364.1, read as the reverse complement.
AGGCTCTTTTGCTTCTCGCCAAAACCCAGATGCTAATCCTGTAGGCCTGTACAATGCTTTCCTGGCTCCGGGTTCCCCGAACGAGCTTAACATCGACCACGCCCTCCGCACGCAACTAGCCACCCGCATGACCCGCGCTGTTGGTGATGATACCGCGATGATGCAAAGCTTGGTGGAGGTCGCATCGCTTTTTGAGAAGGCCCAGAACTCGATATTCAAGCTCATGTCTAGTGTGAGTATAACCCCTGCCAAAACGATCGAACGCTCTGCTAATATTTTCCAAATAGGACTCCGTCCCCAAGTTCATCAAACATCCGAAGTACGGCCCGCAACTGCGTGGGCTTGATGCCGCTGCCGCTGCCGCTTACGCAGCCACGGGCGGAAACTCTGCACGAGCTTGAAAGGTGCCGAACCACGATTTTCTGTTTCACGACCGCCATCTATGATCATCTTCGGCAAGTGTTAGCAGCGGATGCATTATTCCCCCTCCTTGCTCTTCGGTTGCATATTATTTTCTTCGGCCTCTTGATTTTAGACATCGGCGTTCCGGACGGGTCAAAATAACAGCATCTGGGCGGCGGTGGTCGTTATTGACTTTCTTTCCTTGAAGCATTCGCACATCGTTACGACTCTCCGCCTATCAGCCAGACTTCTCCCAATCTACCCATTCACAGGGTGGACGACGACAAACAAACATTTAGGGTATGTCCCTGCCATACGAAGCTTGGTCTCACGCTGTGAGTCTACTGAAGGTTCTGTGGATTCTTGGTTTCATTTGCTTGGACCTTCAACCTAGGCTTTATCTGAGGTTGGCTAAAAGATGTTGTGCGACGCAATCTCGACTTTCGATATCGACTGCTCGATCTCGTTCCTTGTTTAGGATGGAAGACGATTCTCAACTTGGACCCACTTTGATTTTGATTTGCTGCATCGGTAGCGGGATGGAGTAGGAGTGAGGAGGGCTATGAATAGGGATAGGACAGTGTTGGCGTGTAGTTTAATACCAGGACAATAGATGGCTTACACGGTTCCGTTCGCTTCCCCATCTATGCCGTGACACAGGTGTTTCAGCTCTGTTGTCTATACACCCCAACAACAGAGACTTTGCATCTGTTGGCTTCATCAAGGCGCCGCCCGTCAAGGCCGTATAGCAATTTACATGCGTGCCTCCGGCGTGTGTATCTGCACGCTTATGCCGCCTACTCTAGCTAGGTACAAGCTCTAAGAGACAAGTTAATTGACAGCAAAGCCCTAGACTAGACTAGCGGCACAATGGTACCAAAGGACGTCACGACGTGATCGAATAGGGGACGATTGCGCCCGATAGGCGTGCTACGATGTGATTTGCATACGTGCGGTGGGGATGTGAGGGGGCAGCTTCTTCTATGATGGGTCTCCACGGGGCTGTGGGGGTGACTCTGATGATCTCAGTGGTAGGTGATGATTACAACGGAGGCCGTGTTCGTATGGATGAGTGAATGGTGACGCTGGGACACCGGGGCTTCGATCCCCCGGTGCCCGGAACGACTTTGCCTGCTGTTGCTGCTCGCGCGTGGCGCGCACGTGGAGCATCACGCGATGCTGTGCGGCGTGGCGTGCATGTTTTTCCCACTCCGTACCATCCGGCCGTAGTCCGTCGGTGGTAGGGCCGCGTGAACGAGTCGAGGGCGATGTGCGTTCGCGCCGAGGCTGTCGTGGCCATGATGTGGGGTGGTGCGCTGCGTAATTGTGCGTTAAGGTTCAAGGGGAGGACCGATTGCACCGCGAGTGCGGAATCGATGCGCGCCGCCAATGGGTGCTGCACACGCTATCGTCGGTCAAATCCGAAATTCCGATGCTTTCCGTACAGCAATGGCATGGGCTATTTGGAATGTTTGTGTGTTGGCGCGGCCGAGTGTCTGCGGTGGTGCAAGGGCTGCCTGCAATGCAAAGTCACATGTATACACCTCGCGTGCAGCGTTTCAAGATTTGCGAAACTTTTGCTCGGGAAGCGCTCCAGGGGGCGGTCTTGCAAGGGAAGAATCGAATTTTGAGAGGGGGGCAATTGCGTTTGTGGGCCGTAGAGGGAGGATCCTCCTGTCATGTTGTCGGCTTCGAGCCCCTGTGGCGCTGGTCTGGTGAAAGAAATTCCATCCGTCGTTTGACCATTTGGCCTCGGGTCCGGAGCGTTGGGAACTAGCCGATGGGGATTTCATTTACATGGAACTTTGCGCTTGCTTCGGGTAACGTTTCCACGGACCGTGAGGCCTAGAAGCTCACATGATTTTGAGGCCGATCTTGGTGTTTGTTGAGGAAACATGGGTCTTAGTTTGGATGTTGTACAAGTTCTGGGGAAGGAACCAACGGTCATGTGATATGGCGTCGTATCGATAAGGTTGCCGAGGCGGCGCGCGTGGTACGGGCGCGTGTTTTCGAGCGCGACGACTTTGTGACCACGGCAGCTATCAGGCAGCAGCGCAGGATATCACTTCAGCAAGGCAGTCAATATCCATCTCTCGAAGAATCTATAACCGTTTTCCTCCCGAGTCTGGGTTCCTTGCGATTGTTGCAGAAATGGCAGCCCCGCCTCCACCCAACGTGAGTTTTCTTCTTTCGTTGCGAGTGACTACGTCGACCCCACGTGGGGCCGAGACGCGTTCGACTGATGGTCAACCCATGTAAGGTGTACACGTCCGGCAGCAAATTAACTAAAATGTCTTTAGAGTCAAATTGCCCCGCTCCCGGGGAACCTCCCATTCCGGATCGTCAGTAAGACGATAGGAATGGGTGCATATGCATCGCAAGTTATCCAACCACTCACTCTACAAGCACCATACTCATAATGGCGTCACAGCATCCGCAAAGCAACGCCCATGGACGCTCCCACTCCCGTCATAGCAGTGAAGTTCATCAACAAAGAACATGCCCTCAAACATGGCCGCCTCTCGGAAAAACACATCAAAATGGAGGTTGCTATCCACAAGCACCTCGGAAAGCACGCGCATATTATCCAATGCCTCGCAAATGGCGAGGATCCATATTGGCACTGGATCGCCATGGAACTCGCCGATGGCGGCGACCTGTTCGACAAGATCGAGGCGGATGAAGGTGTTGGCGAGGACATCGCACACGTGTACTTCCATCAACTGATCGATGCATTGGGTTATATGCACTCGAAAGGTATTGCCCACCGAGATATCAAGCCGGAGAATGTGCTCCTGAGTGCGGATGGGGATTTGAAGATTGCCGACTTTGGATTGGCGGCGCTGTTTGAAAAGGACGGCGTGAAAAGGTTGTGTAATACGGTCTGTGGGAGTCCGCCGTATATTGCACCAGAGATTGTGAGTGGACGCCGGAGTAAGAGAAGAGATATTCTTGATGTCGGTTATCAGGCGAACATCTGCGATATCTGGAGTTGCGGCGTCGTCCTGTTCGTTCTGCTTGTGGGTAATACCCCTTGGGAGGAGCCTACAATGCGGAGTGAGGAGTTTAAGGAGTATGTGGATACGGATGGAAGAACGACGGACGAACTGTGGGATAAGATTCCGTCGGAGCTGCTATCGCTACTGAGAGGTATGCTCAAACTAAATCCTGACGAAAGGATGAAGCTTGAGGAGATCCGCACACATCCCTGGTACACACGGAAGAATCCGTTCCTTGCATCGAATGGAAGGACCACCAACCAGATCGGCATGGCCACGCAGATGCTTTCACAGCTACGCATTGGCGTCGATCGCCCACCAGTACAGTCCCAGCGCGGTTTCTCGCAGGACCCTGACGCCATGGATATCGATTCAGATCCTCACCGCTCGCGCGCAAACCCAGCAAACATCAACATGCTCTCGTCGACTCAGCCCGAGACACCAATAGCAGACACGCCCTTCGACTGGGAGCGCCCACCACGCCTAGCTTCCCAAGATGGCATAGCAGCGTCGCAACCCGACATGCGCAACCAAGCACCCGCCTCGAGCATGCCGTTTGGCCGCCCATCATACCTCTCCCAACTCTCTCCTGCTACCCAAGACATTCTCTCCCAAGACCCTTCCATGTCGCAATTCAACTCCACTCCCTCCGTTCCCATGACCCTCACCCAAATGGCACGCAAATTCGGCGATATCATGCCCGCCTATTCTCTCTCACGCTTCCTATCACCTCTTACCGTCTCCTTACTCGTTCCCCTCCTCATCGAAGCCCTACACCGCCTCGGCGTTCCTGCTGTGCCTATCTCCGACGAGCAATTAGCGGAGATGAATCGCGCCGGGAAAGCAAGTGTGCGTGTAAAGATGGCGGACGGGCGACGGCAGGGATTGAACGGACATGTTGTTGTGGAGCGAACATCGATAATGGACGAAAAAGTGAGTGAGGTGCGGTTTGTGAAGGCTAGCGGGGACCCGCTGGAGTGGAGGAGGTTCTTCAAGAATGTGGTTAGGTGTGTGGGTGATGCTGTTCTCAGGCCTGACTAGAGCTAGCAGAGGGTAATTGGTGAGGGGTTGGGCGTGGGCGTGGTATTGGATCGCGGTGGTATAATGTAACGAGACGTTGGATTGCTTGCAGCATTGGTCGTTTCACGACGTTGGTCATTCTAGGACTCCATAACGTATGTAATGCCGTGAGATTTTAGCTTTATATAGATATGAGTATGCAGTGTTGAGGTGTGTGGGAATCTTGAGACCATCCTCACAAAGGTTGGCAATATTGTAAACTACAGTGAGCATAAACAGGCCTATGCACACATGAGTCGTCTTTTTGATCTATCGCAAGCACAGTCGTGAAAGGAACAATAAACTCACTTCTAACCAGACTCTGCGTCGTGAGCCTCCTAGGTGTCTTTGTGCTTTTTGCGGTTGAATTGAGTCTATTGTAACTGTATAGCCTATGTAAGAGATAGATACTAGGAAGCTCTAGATGCATAGATCCCCCGCATACAAATGGATCTCGGAAACACACTCTTCTATATCTTTAACATGATCATCTACTGACGCCAAGTTCAGGATCTACTCAAGTCGCAGATGTTTACAAACTAGACAAGGGATAAGGTCTATAAGACGACAATTGCTGTTGTGATTCGAGACTCATGTGGTGTATGGAAAGGAAGGTGTTTATTGGACAAAGCACGTCGGCCGGAGAAACTGCTGGCCTATACTCGATTAATTTGGGATCGATCGCACTCCTGGCGACAAGTGGTAGGTTTTACGGAAATGGCGCGTTAGTGGTTCTTGTCACAGCAGTTCAATGATAAACATTGTATATCTATCTTCTGATCGCAAACTTTTGTCAGTCATACGTGAAATAGTTAAGATGAGCTCATGGGAAGTCCTTGATACGTCGGTGCGAGGAATGCATTAGACGAGGTGTGCGCTGATTTGACATGAGCATGGCTTTGATGAGGAGCTATTGTCTTGTCGTACAGATGCCGCAGAAGATCCCTCAAATCGGGTAACTGTGTATCGTAATCTACCGAAAAGCTTTTGCTTCTTGCACACGATCGACCTCGCCCCACCTCTGTCCTCTGATGCTGTGAAAAATCTTTCAAGGTCATCATATATTCTTGCTCGCCATTCATTTGATAGATCGTTCCGGGACTGATGGACGGTGTCTTGGTGCGAACAGTGAGTTGGAACCGACATTACGCCGCGCTATGCATCTCAGTTACTTGTACAACGGGATTTGGGTGGTACAAGGTGGAGGTTGCATATGCGAATAGTCCTGTTGGCGTTGGGTGGATCTGGGACGGGTCGCAGCATCGCAAGCGCACCAGCCGTGACGCACAGACGATGAAGCAACCGCTCAATCACAACCCTCCAACAAATACTCACACTCACCCTCCACTCCGCCTTCAGCCAACCCGGGCTCCACGTCTTCAAGCCTCTCCACACCTAACAATTCGCGCCGTACTTCCATACTCTCCGGGAAACAGCTTGCCGCCGCCTAACGCCGAGCACACGAGCCATTCTACGATTCGACACCATCGATCTCACCACCGCCACCCCACGCGACCGCTGACATATAAACCCCCTTCACCCGCAGCCTTCGGGTCTCTTACCCTTTCAGCATGTCGAATTCAATCAACATGAGCGGCCAAACTACACAATCCACTCAGACCGCTGGCAGCACAACCAGCACACAACCCGTCCTCCGCCTCTCCGCGCCATCAGGGACGCTGCGTTTGCGCGCAGAGCCTGCTGAGCAGAGACATATACAATGGGCCGAGGATGTTGTGGATAATGAGGGCATGGGAAAGAAATCATCAAAGGGTACGCACGTCATCGCACATGTTGAGGGTGTAAAATTAATTCGTTGGTTTTAGTCTGCTGTATCTACCACAAGCCGCGCGAGGTAGGCGAGTCCTCGGATGAGTCTTCAAGCGATTCAAGCAGCGATTCAGATGCGGATAGCGAGCCGGACAATGGGGAGGCGAGGCCTGTTGGCGGTAGGAGAGGTGCGAATGGGAGGAGGGGACGGAGACCGCTTGATCACGGCCATGACCACGATCACGACCACGGCGAGCATAATCACGATGGAACAAACGGAGGCCCATCGGGGCAACCGCAAAAACGAGCAAGAAGGCGACCGAGTCCGAATGCGTATGAGAAAATGCCCAAGCAGCGGAAGTAAATGGATGGAGGCGAGGGCTTGGGCAGAGCACACCGGCTGAGTCCATGTTTCAATGATACCAGAGAGCGCTTGAACCGGGAGTATTTGCGGATGAGTACGATGACACTTCACGATCCAGCGCGGAGTCTGGCGTTCCTTAACGATTCACGACGGTATGAGCGAAGGGATATTCTTCGCATAAAAAAACACCATGACCAAAACATCATAGACTCATTTGATGGCCGAACAAAGCATTGGCGTTAGACAGGTCTTCTCGAAGCAACACGAAAGCTGCTTGTGTATAGCAAATACAATTTATCTAGAGAGTACCTATACTAACCCACGTCCGTGATGTACCAGGCCATCAGCTCATAAGGATGAAGCAGTGCCGTAGATTGAGTTACCCCAAGATACGCGGGCCAGCCTGAGGGAAGCAAACTTCTTGGGGCTGTGAAGCACCAAAAGTACCATCCTCCCTCCTTCGGGCAATTTCCTCAACAATCCCGGTCTAGACGGTCCTGTTCGCCTACAAGAAAAATCTCTCGTCCATAGCCAATGACCATGCCCTGTAGGGCTGATGTGCATATGCCCGCTGCATCACGGCCTAACTTATACAAGTGCTAACCGCCGCGCTCTCACGAAATGCCTCTTAGGACCGAAGCACGCATGCACATGCATGCACATGCATGGACTTCACATGTCTTCCACACGTCGTTCGTTTTGTGTTTGTAATCAAGACAACTTCTCGAAGTCGAGTCCTCGCTAGACACGTCCCGCTCACTCATCCGGATTTGGCTGGGGCAGCACTGCAGGAGCATGCTGCGTCGGGATTCTTACGAGCGTCTGGGGAAGTGGCGGCTCAGTCTCAGGCTTCTTTTCTGCATCGTCTTCTTCTTTTGGCTTGGGAAGTTTGGCTGCGCAAATCAGCGCGCTGCATAAAAAGTATATATTTGAGGTAGTATTGCTTACTGGATGCCATGTTTATCGCTCTGAGCACATTATGCCAATTCGACAGTACGGCTGCGACGGCTAGAGGGTTGACACGTCAGTACCATCCAGCCATGCCATAACACTCGGGTCCTCTGCCCCGCGGCGGGGGTTGGGTGAGATGGAGACGAACCTTCTGTACCGTCGGACAAGGTCGTGAGTTTCTCGGCCAACATCTGCATCTGGTCGGCGAGACCTGCGCTGAGGGTTTGCAGGTCTTTGAGGGAGGCCAGCTCGGCTTTCTTCTCTGCGATGCGGGCAAGCAGGACAGGCGATTGGCCCGAGGGCTGCGAGCCGCCGAGGGAGCTGGACTGGCTGCGGATGTGCGAGGGGAGCGAGCGCGTGGGATATGCCATGTTCGTATTATTTCTCTGCCAGAATAATTCGTTCAAAGAGATACGGTCGTGCGTGGATGTCTTTAACGTCTGTTCGGAGGTCGCACGCGTCCCGCAATATGTGGGACTCGAGCAGGGATGGCGGATCCAGTTAGCGCGCTGTTGCTATGGTAAACAAACACCGTGAACTTTCGCTGCATGACGCTGCGGCAACCACGAACGACGCGTACACCCCAAATATCACACCGCCGCGCATAGGACCTTTGCACGTATTACTTACGAAAAATTACCACACATACTACTACAGCGTATGGCGCGCTTGAATGAGCCACCTGTTGCGCCCGCGCCGTCGACCGAGGCCTACGATGCGATCAAGCGCAAGTTTATAAGGACGAACCGCGAGTTGGCCAAGTACGTCTTAACGATAGGAAACATTATCTATGGGAGCCTAATGGAATAATAGGATCAACTCGCAACAACAAATTCACATCCGCACGCTTGAGAACGACCGGTCACGTCTCGTCGCCGAAAACTGCTCGCTGGCACAGCAGGTGCTGCACCTCCAAAACACTCTCGAAGCACAAGCCCACGCACCTTCATTCTCTACCATTGACACGGTCAAGAACCAGTTAGAAGCGAAGATCCAGGAGCTTGGAGGGCTGGTGGCAGAGTTAGGGCAAATAAATCAAAGAAGAGACAATGCGCCATGCATTGTAAAGACTGCGACCAGGAAGTCTCCAGATGAAAGGCAGTGGCGGAGTGCATTGGGGCTGCAGGAGGTCGAAAACGCTATGTTGCCAACAATTACGGAGAGCAAAGCCTATCCACGGATGACCATGAAGTACGTGTTTGCGTGCTTCGTCTATTGTCGGCTGCTTCAGGCACGGCATATGTTTGTCCGAAAAGCAAAAGCTAACAAGAACCAGTGCCGAGGAACTCCAGGACATTCTCGACGCGCCAGACAGCCAGTCGCCAGACATAGGCCCTCCGCCAGTTTCACACTTCGACATCGAAGAGCCCATCGCGTTCAAGCATAGCCCGTCTGCTGAAGATCAGCCTGATGTAGCAGTAGACGGCGAAGAGGTGGTACTACCTATGAATCTCGAAACAAGGCGAAAGAGACGCGAGAGTGGGCCAAAGATTAGCGTTCGGCGAATGTCTCTGTTTGAATCGCCTCCTAGCGAGCCTGAAGAAGCGCCAGAGAAGACCGTCAAAGCGGGTTCGAAGCGGAAGTTCAATGTGCAAGAGGACGAAGACAAAGGCCAACTTCAAGTGGAGTCTTTTCATTTCAATCGACGGAGTACGCCAGTCTCTGCCGAGGACGGGGCCACAGATGAAGATCGACCTGAAGCTCTTAGAAGACCAATTCTGTCAAGCAGTAAGTATGCATCGATGAAGTACATGATTGCTATACTAACCTATTGGTTAGAACCTGTCAACACTGATCCTGTAGTCTCACCCAAGAAACAACGCTCTTCGGCCCCTGAAAAGGCCGAGAAGCCTGACAAGCCTGAAAAGAAGAAAGCAAGTCGCCCTCGCTCGACCATCACTCAAAATATACTCCCAGATATACTCCCAGAACAGACGTCCAAATCTATCCCCACCACTGAAATCCACCTTGAATCCTTGCCACCCAAGACTCCTGCTGTTGAGGCTATTATTTCTCCACCTTCCACCGAGCCTTCTACGTCGCGACACGATTCCAAGGACACGCCGCCTCCAGGCGATCTTACTTCAATGACCCAAACTGGCATCATCGGCCGTCCATCCCGTCGAGCACGTCCGCAAGTGAGCTACAAGGAACCCAGTTTGAACACAAAAATGCGCCGTCCTAGTAAAGAGCTTGTAGATGCTGTGATAACCGACCACTCCCGTCGAACAAGTGTAGAGCCTCCAACCACCGCCCCCAACTCAGCGCATGTCGTTATCAAGGAAGAACCGGAAGAATCTCAATGGAAGCCATTGGGCGCCTCAGGCGGATTGGGAGCAGGCGATGGCGTAGAGCAGGGGAGCCCACTCCGGCAGAAACTGGATCGCAAAGAGGGATCTCAGGATGCGAAGCCCGAGCGACAAAAGTTGAATTCCATGGCCGCGGAGCGGGCAATTGAGAAGATGATTGACGAAACGAGTACGGCAAGACGGAAGTCACTCAACTTGTCAAGCGGGCTATCGACGAAAGAGGTAGTAGATGAGCCTAAGTTGCAGGAGAAGAAGGACGCTAAGTCAGGAGAAAAGACGGCGGAACCAAAGAGCGATATGGACATCTTCGACTTCAACGAGTCATCTCCACCTGCTGGTGCTCCTACCATTACGAGCGCACGTCCCAAGATAAGCCTCGCGAGCGCTGTCCGCGCCGGTCGTAGACACTCTTCTATAGCTTCCTCTGCGCCATCAACTTCGGAAGACTACAAAACAGAGAGCAACACGAGGACTGAGGGCGGGCTTTCGGCGGTGCATAAGCGGACTGGTAGCGGTGCGATGAGAACAGGTGCACCTGCGGCAGGCTTGGCTAAAAGCACAGCGGCTGCACGATCGTCAATGAAGGAGAGGAGCATTGGTGGGCCAGAACCAAAACGCAGGGTCGATGGTGGAAGAGAGAGTGTGAAGGAAAGTAGGTCGGACAGGGCGGCTAGTAGGAGGAAGAGTATGGTGGTGTGAGGCCGTTTTTGAATGCAAGGCTGTTTTTGTATACCCGTCGTCATGTTTGAGTCTTTGGATCTTTAGGGTTGCTGTTCGTTCGTTTTACCATAGCGATGGCGTTGATGCATTATACCTGCAGCACATGAGTGTCTCTGCATCAATTCCTCCCACTCGTATTCGCAATTAATGAATGAATGTCATTCCTACCTAGAACAAATCATTCCTTTTCTGAGAGAACGACTCGCGCGAACTCATGTGTCCTTACTCGGATACCGCAACCTCTCCAACTCACTCATATCCACAGCTCTCAACTCCCTCCTAGCAAACATCACAACCGTAAACACCAAGCCCGGTAGATATCCACCTCCGACCATCATGCCTTCACTCCACGTGCGTCCCTGCAACATTTCCACCACCGCTAAAATCGCACATAGGGTACCATTCGCGATGACAATGTACTGCGCTAGGAATTCCGCCGTTGATTCCGATATATATGGAACAGGTCTTCTTTCTGCCTTCGGCTCTTGCGGTTTTGGTGGTGGCTTGCCGGATTGAAGATCTATGACGTGCGTGATGGAGATGCGGATTGGTGGGAGGGGAAGGTAGTAGAGCGTGTAAGCGCTTGCGAGGAGGGAGGATATCGCTGTGAGGGCGGCGGGTAGTGCGGACAGCCGGATCAGGAGCGGGAGATATAGAATGATAGGGAATAGCGGGAGGGCGAGGAGGAGGTGCGTGTATGTTGAGGTTGTGCGCGTGTCGTGCGTTTCTAGCTTGTTTACGAGGGCGGCTTGGTCTGGCGGGGTCAGCTTGCTGCTGTTTGTTGGAGAGGGGTAATGATATCGTAGAAGAGCGGATAGATGAAAGCGTGAAGAGTACAGGGGGGAACATGTTAAGGGCGAAGTACCTTGCTCGTCCATGCCCTCCTCGACAGCATCTTCGTCGTCAGACTCGGAGGGGTAGTGAAAGGTCTTGCGAAGACGGGTCGCTGCTGTCTGGGCGGACATTTTGCGCTTGGATTTTACGCGTTTTCTCGCAGTTGCATAAGAAGAGGGCTGCGTTGTTATGCGTGAAGTCTGGCCTTTTGGCGACGCGTAGGCAGCCGCGTGTGGAAAAGGTGAACAGTAAACGGTATCGCGGGGGTACGCATGACGTTGTGGACCCTGATTTTTGGTTTGGGCTAGCGTGGGGACTTAGTAGTTTCCTCCCCATGAATAAGAACAACCGACCATCCATGTCAATTCTACCCTACGTGGCGGACGGAAGTCATCATGATCATCACTTATCTGCATAAAGCGCTCATGTATCAACGTTCTTTCCTCTCTGGACTTAGTTACCTCAGGCGCCGATACCCATCCACGAATAACGAAGCTTATTTGTGGAAACCATCTGCTGTGCAACTATGACTGCGGCACAGCCTATTCAGAGTCTATATGAAATCAAATTATTTTTTCGTTCTCTCATTGCAACGTTGACTGATCAACTCCTCGGTAGCTCTGTGAGCGCTTTCCACGCACGATTGTTGTCACCTGTTCGCAGTTTGCCCTCAGTGATCATACTTGATATTGTATGGGCCACCCGACGTGCAGCTCGATGCGCCTCCTTGAACGCACCTTCATATATTCCTTCTCGCTTGTCGAATGAAGCATAGTTTAGACAACCAAGTGAAAATGGTGGAAAATAGAGGGTTCGGGGATCCAGTTCTGTTTAAGCCTTGGAGGCATCTGAAACAGGAATTCGACCACATTCCTTCTTACTTGATACGAACCGTGACAGCTAGATCTGGTGGTATTACCGATGACACATGGGTTTACTCCGTTGCAGCTTCTCATGGTGGAAACGGAGGCGATCGTTTCAGTCTGGAAGCGAACGAAGCGACAAACATGGTTGTTAATCATTTGCTTTGGAAAAGCTCTGCGACTGATAACCTGGTCTCGTGGACGAATTCGCTAATGTTTGCAATACACTTTGCGATCTATCGGCATGCCACTGATTTTAGGTCTCGTTCGATGGACTCGGTACGAATCTTCTTCATAGACACACAAAAGTTAGCTCGTGGAACATTTATCCCTGCTGTTGCTGTCCTAAAAGCATACGACATTGAGAACACCGGTAAACTGAAGCATGACTACTATTGTGACGAGTACCTGACTCAAGGCACCACGAAGTTTCCGGACGACGCTGTTTTTAGCACGTCTCTGGGAGAACTAGTCCAGCCTGGCTTGTACAAGCTTTATCCTGAATTCGAAAAAAATCTCCACAGAGATATCTTAACCGTGCGGTTACTGATCTACGCAAAAGATTCTTTGAAACACCGGAAATATCTACCAAACTAGAGTTGGAGTACGAGGCAAAGGTTTCAAAAAATTGCTTCGACTGGAAATTTCAGCCAATAGCCATGTTGATGCTATTGTCTCTCAGGCCACGCTTTCGTTTAGAGCCCAGAATATTGGCGATGTGCGACAAAGGTTTTGATGGTAGGTGTGTATCAGCTCAGGCGCTCAACGCTCACAATCAACAGATTTCGACGTACACATGAAACTAATATCCGAGCATCACTTGGAACTATTCTCTACAACATCGCCACACGAGACCCCAGAACATAGACAGTTTACAGAAATGTTTAGCGATATTCACGCTCAGCTGCAACGACAACAGCAATTGGAGAAATGGGGGAACGTAAGGAGGGAGGTTGAGCCCAACCTGCAATGGAAAGTATTGCGGGCAATATTTCAATTCTTCAGGGTCTAATACCGTCCTTATTGATAGAGTCGCAAAAGTACAGCCGCTTCAAGTATGAAATGATAAAGCTACATCAATCCCTCACAGTCATAGCATGGTTCACTCCGGGTGCGTATCTTCATTGGGTTTCAACATTCATGTCGAAGCATAGAAACAATCCATATGATTGCAGGAGAATGAGCAACTAAGCACATGCTCCGTCTTAGATCGAAGACTGCCTTGCAGCATCCGTACCCTGGTATGAATCCCCAAGGTAAATATTCATAACCATTCGTGCATATAGGAAGTTTTATGAAGATTGAACCAAAGAAAATTGGCATCACAGAGAACACTACAACTAGTTTTTGGAATCAACGAATAGATTTTTTTATTTAGCAAATCTAATTTTTGATCTGGACCCGAACCAGGACTTCACTTCGCGGTGCTCAACATTGTCTAGTTTCGGAGTTGTATTGTCGGTGACCTACAAACTCTACATCTTATATCGGTCAGGATCTCCCTCATTCGTATCATGGATAGAATATCACTTGGTAGACTAAACCGCAGCAGCGAAACTTTAAGGTACCTGTATGCTTGGGCGCTCTTTATAAATCGCTACTCTCTTATGCTTGAAATGCATTGTTACCCAGACGCTAGAAACCAAGGCCCATGACAGAATTCGATCAGAATTTGCGAAGGCGCTTTGAGATTGCTGCTGGAACGCGGGCCTGTTATTTACTTTTCATGGTACGCAGTGCATAAGGTAGATCTACACATCAGTACGTTCTGCAAGGCATGGCTGAAGTCAAAAGCTACTATCTCCTCCTAGAGCTGAGCATTCATCACTGTTGAAATTCACGAAGTCATTATAGAACTTAATAACGGTGTTAGATAGGTATATGTATACTAACGTCTACTGCATGTTTTTTTTTTCAAATCCTTAGGTCCAAACTTCATTGTATGATGTTGTATACAGAGAAAGCATTGAATGTCTTCAGTTCACAGTCGACCTTGATGATATAAAAATTTAGGCGTTTTGCTAAGGGCACTAGCACGCCATACCTGAATGCATACCCCTGGAGCAGCCCCCCTTAGATGATCCGAAGGTAATTTCCTTGATGGTTAGAAGTTCAAAACACGGCTGTGTAGTTCACGAGGATTCGTTTGATCGAAATCTGTAAAGAAACTGTATGAGAGTACAAACTGGCGGCGTTTCGTGAGAAGAGAAAGTTGTGCTTTTGAAACCAGCATAATGCGATATGTGTGGTGGAATTTGAGGTATTATATTAGCACGAAAACCAGCGGATAACTAGTCATGTAGCACAGCTGTGAATGTAGAACCAAAGGCCACGGCGAACAACGGTACTACATGTACCTAAGAGTGACAAACATGTTAGACGGGTGGTGCACGTGAGTAGAATCCGCATCTATGATATGAATACACGTGAGGAAAATATTCTTGATCGAGAACACGGAGCATCACACCGGTATGGTCGTGCCAGTATTGGAAAGAGCCAATGCGAGATAGTTGTAAGATAAGCCATGTTGCTAATCGACTGTAGATTATGCCATTTTAGGTAAACGGACACCGATGAATCTCATTCACTCAAAGGGTAACGCAAGTTGATGCAGGAAACCCAAGTACCCACCTTTCGTCCACATCTAATTCCGCGGCAAAGCACCACATCTCGTTACGGCGGCACATCGAAACGACCTACGAGACGACGTTCGTTCTCGTCGATTCGATACCGTGTCCATCTCCCTGCATCGAAGATCACGCCAGGGTCCAGCAAGCAAGCAAGCCAACACACGCGATGCACCCCACTACGACAAACACCAACATCTCGATCTCCCCCATCATCCAACATGATCGTGATAATCGCCTTACGTCGATCCCTGCAGCGTTCCCCGCTGGCCCAATCAGCGCCCCGCAGTCACGCGACGATAGCGTCACGATCAGCGCAGCGTTTCGCCCTGCGCACGCGGACACCCCCAGAGCTTGACGAAAAGGAAATAACTCGATCGACCGGCCTCGCTCTGTGACGTTCGCGCGCGATGCGTGATCCACGCAAGCGTCATGGTGCGGTCAAGATCGCCGGCAGAATGGGACCAAGCGAGCGGCACGCGAGCGGGTCTCGCGCCAAGCGTGTGAATAGCCAGAAAAGTTTGGTGTGCGTGTTGGAAGCATGAATATCATGACGGCAAGTGTGCGCTCGAGTTGATTACCCCGTATCTGCGAGTGCGAGTGCGAGTGCGAGGGACGCGTGATGCTGACGTCTTGCGGGACTCTGCGTCGGCAGCTTCCATCCAGTTACGAGGCACTTGTTTGTTTCATCGTGGTTAAGGGCTCCCTAGGGACCGCGGAGATGGGCAGTGAGGTGATGTTAGCTCCACAAGGAGCATCGTCAGCCCTATGGAGATGGGAGGTGGTGTGGGCGTGGTATCGATAAGCATGTCTCGTGATGACGGCATCCATGGCTGAACGACCGACGGCCAACACGCAACGTCGAAGTCATCCATCTCGATGCTCGTCTCACGATATCCCTGCCGGCAGCACCGGCATTTGACGTTCCAGAAGAGGGAGAAAACAATAGTCTGTGTATGTGTCTCGGAAGGCCTTGCGGTTAGGTTAGGTGTGGTGGAATCGCAGCGTCCCATCTGCCGAGCACAGCCACACATGCCTGAACCCACAGACGCTTCTAGCCTGACACACGCCTCAACCGTCCAGATCCAGATCGACGAATAAAGTGCTGACTGACAAGGCTCCAGCACAACACCAGAATGCCGTCGTCCACCAAAACGGTATGGGCATGCGAGCCCCTGAGGCCAGATGCGGCTGCGAGGCTCAGCTGCGCAGGGATTGTGGTGCTGCAAGGCGGGCCTCTAGAGCGTTAGTGCACGAATTCATAGTAGGTAGTAGTGTACAGCGTAGGGAGGAGAGGATCAGGCTAGGCTAGCGATATGGTTGGGATGAGACGTCGTACAGACGCGAGCAACAACAAAGGGTATGCCTAGGGTAGGCTCCGTACAGCGCGGCCTTTGATAGTCTAGATGGCGCCGGTATGCAAGACATCGCGATCGTACACATTCATCAGCAGCTCCCGTCTTCAGCATCGTACGATGGTAAATTACGGAGCGCGCGAAGACAACTGTGGCCCGCTTGGTTCTGCGTTATAGTATAGTATGTTGATATAGAGTTCTAGGCCGATCGCGTCGGGTGACTATCTACCTATCGTACAACCAAGCTTTCCCTTGCTTTTAGGGGTATCATGTGTGCGGAAGAGAATTACATGACGGTGGTACATGATTATGAACAAGGTAGTTAGGTGTACAAAAATCTTGAGGGACAACAGACGTGTTTCTAGAGCGGATCGGAATGTTGTACACGGAGTAGATAGGCAATTTAAGCGATGTGAAGGTTGTGATGAAAGATGACTTTTTGATAGACAAAAGGTAAATATACAGGGGAAGGATCGCGACTGGCGACCAGGTATTACGAAGAAGTATCGAAAAGCAAAAGAGACGTTGAAGAAACAGGAAACGTGCCGTCAAACCAAATAAAGGCCAGACCAGGCCATCCGTACCATCTAGATAATCGTTGCGCATTCAGTCGATGCCCGACTCTTTTGGTGCTCGTAATTCATTACTCCGTCGCTGAACGCACAACGGAAGAAGCCAAAAACCCACAAAGCCTGATTAATTAATTGGACGCTTATAAACCAAAACGATGAAGCATGAAGTCTAACTCCGTGCGTGCGGACTATAGTCCGTAGAGCAGTCAGACCGTGTCCGGTTCCGACCTGCGAAAACCGACTGCGAACGCCATGTGGACCGGACTGTTGGGCGGCGAGGAAAAGGTCGCATGGCCCAGTCGAAAGGTGATACGAAGGAAGCTAAGGTGAACAAGAAACGCCCGCAATGCGACCATGACATGAGATCCTCCGGCTGCGTCCAAAAGGATGAGTTATTGATTACCGAATCGCCTTCGTGCGAAGGCGGCCCTGCGACTCGCCCGAGCAGAAATGCGCGTTCATGCAATAATGCAGCGTCGAAGGATTTGCAGACGTCATCGGGCTGGCCGCGGGCCTCGGCGGACACAGCTTCGCGACGCCAGGGCTAAACACATCCGTGGACGGACACGCCTAATCGTGATTACCTCCGCGGCGCCTATGCTTGCCAGGAAAGTCGACTTCAGGGTGGACAACGCGCTGTTCCATGTCAGTATGCTTGCGACGGGTGCTCTGGCCGTGGTGGACTCTTACCATGTGGCGCGTCAGTGCGTCGTTGCGGGAGAAGGTCTTCTCCTCGACGCACAGTGCGCATCGAACCTTTTGCTTGCGCGCGTTGTGGATCGTGTCCTCGTGCCTGGTGAGGTCGTAGGGCCGCGAGAAGATCGTGTTGCAGGGCTTGCCGGTCGTGGGGTTGATTCGCTCGCACTTGTGAGGCCCCGCCTGCGAGTTGCGCTCCAGCAAAGCCGCTGATGTCATGCCGGAACCCATCGTCGTCGCAGAGCTGCGATGACCCTCGCGCTTGTGCTTCTGCAGCTTTTGCGGAGTTTCGAACCGCTGAGTGCAACCATGATAGGTACATGTGTACGTACCACTGTCGGCGCTCGAGTCGGCGGGCTTCACTAGGCGGTCGCTGGACTGGCTTCCCGGCTCGAGACCCGCCTCGCTGGCGCTCGACTCCATCGACGTCAGGTGCGCCGGAAACTCAGGGTTGGTGTCCGACACAGACGGCATGCTGGAAGCAGTCCGGTACTGCGACGTGGGTGCGAAGTTGGATAGATCGTTGTAGTTGCTCTGTATCGACGGGTTTGCAAATGCAAAGGTCGACGAAGGTTGTGAGGTGCCGGCGGAAGACGCAGGGAAGTTTGGCGAAAACTGCGGTGTCGCCCAGTTGTCTCTCTGTCCAGATGCTGTGTCAAAGGTGGATTGTGTGGCGTTTCTATATTGGTCGCCACCGTTGTATTGCTGGTCGTACTCGCTTGCGCCACCGTCCGGGAACAATGGTACCTTGGACTCGTCGTCGGCTTCCCGATAGTCCAGCAACGCGTCCTTTGGTGAGATGGTCTTCACAGCCTCCTCGTTTGACTGCATTTGCGACTTCATTGCGTAAGCTGCGTCGGCCTGAACCTTCTGCTCACGTGCCGCTGCCGCAGTGCCGACAGCGACGCGAGGAGAGTTGAACGAGTTGGTGGGTTGTCTGTATGGTGACCCTCTGCGGAACGGTGAGTCACCGCGTGACGCTGAACTAGAAGGAGACTGTGATCGTGCCATTTGTGCTGCCTGGAGGCTACGCTGGACGATGTCGTTGGGGTTACTGCTACGCCAGGGCGACAACAGCGTGTTTGCTGCTGGCTTGGTCTGCGGTATTGACTGCGTTTGCGTGACACTGTTCGGGTCAAACGAGTAGTCGGCAGCCACATCTGTGTAAGTTCTTTCAAACTTTGGAACGGGTCGCAGGTCTGGTTCATCATCGTAAGCAATGAACTGATTGAATAACCACGAGTCAACCTTCTGGAGAGTCTCACCGTTGGGAGGGATTTTGAAATCTAAATCATCGCCTTGGGTCGTGTGAGGCGTGGCTGGTGAGTCGTGACCATAGCTTGATACTGAGTGTCGCGCCGAGTGCACGAAGCCTGGAACCTCCTCTTCAGGGACGTGCTGGTCCATGAGTGCCTGCTTCATCGACATGTGGGCTGCCATGGTGGAGTCCATGCCAGTCGTCGATGGTGTGTAGTTGTTGGTGTTGAAGTTGTTAGATCCCATAAAGGAATCTTGTGTAGGAGTATGGGTCGGGGTCGGGAGATGGTTCGAGACGTTTGAGAAGGCTCTTGGACATTCGTCAGCTTTGTTTAATGACTCAACCGCGGCTGAGCTCGATGGCAAATTCTCGGAGAGCGCGACATACGGGTAACTGGCGGTCGGACCAACGGGCTGGTACTGCGAATTCGCAGAGCCTACCGACGATGAAGAGGACGCGCGTTGGTGCGTCCTGGCAGTGCGACTCTGTGCTGGTGTTTGCAGCGACTGGCTGTTGCCAGACATGTTGTGGTATGTGTTCCAGTTGCTGACGGTCGCGCCGGTGGCGTTTGTCGAAAGCATCGGGGCCTGGGAGTAGGCCGCAGACAGCTGCGGTGTAGGGGTCGACTGCTGGATTCTGATGGACGGGTTGAAGTCGTATGCGCTCGTCATGAACGAGTTGGGGACCTCGTCGACGGCGATGGCAGAATCTGCAAAGGTCCGCTGTGATTCGAGATAGTCGTTGAGCAGCTTCTGATCGTAGAGCTGATGCGACAGCTGGTCGAAGGAGAGCTGCTGTGGTGAGGTGGGAGAGGGGAGAGCAGCAGAAAGGTGGGTCTGCGGGAGGTGTTGACGTCTTCGCGGTTGTGCTAACATAATGTCGGAGAAAAAGTAAGGGACGGCAGCGGGTGGCAAGATGCTTTATACCAGGGACGAATGATGACTCGGCGAGAGTAGGCCGGTCGTTGATGAGGTGAGCTAGTATGGAACGCAGTGGAATGCTAGTGATCCGGGTAGGTTCGGAAACTCGGAGCTAAGAAGATTTGTAGCTTGGGCCGGAGCGATTGTAGAATGCTGAGCGAACGTGTTCGGCCTTGTTGCTGGACTGAATTTGCGCGGACCATGACTTCTTTCATATCCACGGCGTATGACGCAACGGACCGGGGTCGCCCACCATTGGAGGGACGATCGGCGCTCGGCAACCGCACCAACCCTTCTGGAACGATGAGCCCGCAAGCCCGCATGCACGCTAAAGGCCCTGCATACGACCCCCGTAAAAATCATGAGAGGGCTGTGCACGTCTTCGGCTGCCATCCGAATCTTGCTACCGCACCCGACCGCGTAACGATACGCTGCGCCAAATATACCGTGGTGCAGCAGGCGCCGAGTCCCTCTCCGCACAGCACCGCCGCCGGACGTCCAGATAGGCGAGCGAGCCTCCTCCACAGCGTCGTCTCGACGGTGCGCGGTAGTCGACGACTGGGCACGGGCTCGACGGAGCCTCTTGCGCGGCGTCCACGCCACACATCTGGACTTCACCAGTCACCTGCCGTGGCGCGTGACCTGTACCTCCTTTGAGCTTGGAGACTGGACACGTTTCTTTCAGCTCGCACTGGGTATTGTTCTCGCTACTTTAGCTGGCCAGACGGTCGTCTCTATGCGCCCCGAGCATGCACACTATCCACTAGCACGGTACGTGAAACCAGAGATATTCTCCTTGGACCAGTCTGCTGGGAGCAGCAGCAGCAGTAGTAGCAGCCTTCACCGGCAACCCAGCCTTCTATGTATGGTAGTAGCTGGTAGCGCTGAATGGCGCCCTTGGAGGCCCTGCAAACTGCAGTGTCTCCGGGCCCGTGACACTCGAGGCGTCCGCTGGGGAACACAGAAAACTCTGCACGTCGTCTAAACAAAGCTGGTGTCAATAACGTGGTGTGGAGAAGAGTTTGCAGCCGTGAGCCCTGCGAGCGTCTATTGGCTGCGGGGCGGCCGACTTGGCAGGGTCTCTGCGTGGCAGTGCACCTTATCAAGCCACACCCGTCTCGATGCAATGCTACCAATGTCGACGACCAATGCAACGGATGCGTTGCTACCGAAGACTACGTCCCAAGTTAAGTTGCCAGAAAGCATTCCCCCGTTGGCCTCCTCTGCGACGCTGTGCTTGGAGCCGCCAAGCGCGTGGGCGGTCCTCGGGTAATGTGCGTGACGTCACTGGCGTCCTGCGTTTCGGGAATAGTGCCATGTCCATCAGCGGTTCTTCACATGCACCAATATCGACGCTGGCTGCTTTGGCATCTATTTTGGTGCCGCGAGCAAGTCTCCCCCATGCCATGGCGCGTTATCGCTGCCCCGATACTTGGACTCGCTGCCATTGCTGCCGCATATCAATATTGGGGATCGCCAACGGCTGTGGGTCCCCCAGCGGGCACCAGTGCCCTAGCGTCATAGTCCCCCAATCCAACAAGACGGGTTGGCAGGATGCCAGGGCGCTGCGGGGCTGCGAACCCAAATCATGAAAGTGTGCTTGCCCTGCGTTGGGCCATCGATGTCTTGCGAGGGAACGTGGAATGCCGATCATGACGCTCGCTGCCTCATTCCTCGAATCGCGCTCCACGTTGCGTGCATTTGCAAATCATGACCAACACTTGCCTTTTACCGCTCCGGTGCGCTATGGGAATGCAGGGCTGCCGTGTGCGTGTGCCGGCGCCCTGCGCATATGCAGGGCAAGGAGAAAAATCTTGCAATCCAACTCAACACTCTTGTGTGGCTTCTGCACGCCTTGATCAACCGACGTCAACCCTCGCGCACCCGACGTAGTGCCGATACATAGGCGCACCTCCCGCTTCCGCCAGAGGAGACGGTCCGCACCAACCTTTGGTCCGTCGCATCACTCAGCAGGCAGTAAACACCATCTTCCCCCCGACACCTCCGTCGACCTCAAGCATTGTTGCTGTCGTACGATAGGCCAAGGTGTTTACAAATCATCCCCAAACAGTCCGGCGCACCGTATCGGCCGACGTCCTGTCTTTCCTCCGAGGAGCGCATTTCGCTCCATCCCCTCGTATAGACCGAGGCTTCAGTACCACCTATACGACGCATACGCGGCGCCGATTCGGTCCATGCCTATAGAGTAGTCTACAAGCTTAGCGCTCACTTGGGTAAAATTTTGTCGGCATCGGGTAGGGCTGTCGACGCTCGGCTCGCGCACGGCCTTACTCATGCCCTTCGCTGCGCTTATTCCTTCACGAATCTAGACTGCCACAACCTGCCGTTACCACTCCGAGCCCCATGATTCGCCGCAACCAACTACCGTTCTAAGCAACCGACACCACCTACCAGCTTTGCATTGAGGCTGAGCTAAGCTGACTACTAATCGCAAAACTTTTCGCAACGCGCTGCCTACGCGATGCGAAACTGTAGAGCGACAAACACCGAAAAGGGTAAGCGAGCGTGGCAAATCTAGATCTTTGAAATCTGGGGTAACGCGTCTGAAGCGTCAGCTCCCGGGCTCCCGTTGCCACCACGTGGAGATGCAATCTCACCGGCGGCACCTTAGTCACAGCTGATTCAAGGGCGGTGAGTATGCGGCGGCATGGGGACGCGCAAACTGTCGGTGTCTAAGCATCGTACGAGCTGAGGCGTAAATATAGATTGCTAGGCAGCCTCGCTCAAGGCCTACGCTTTTGGTGTTGCTCAACTCCTGACTACTCTGCTTCCTCCCTGCATGTCCTCCTGGACAATCCCGCAACGGGAAAGTAATAAATTGTGATAGGCTATGATTCATAGTTGGAAGTATTGGAGAGGCATCATTTCAGCCCCCGAAGCGGTAAGAGGTCACCTACTGTTACCTTTCACTACCGCATGACAATCAGCCGCATCTAAAGGCATGCTGATGTGCTAATTCAGCAGCGAATATGCGTAATGCAGTAATCCGCATAACTCATGTATTATTCAAGTTCGATATTTCGGGCTATTGGATTCGCAAAGATGAGCAACCAAGTGATTTTTTTGTCCGCCCGTCGCTTAGTCCCTACAAGCACATCATCGCCTGCTAACAAACCCTTGCTCCTGGCTAAACAATCTTACCTGCATTGAAATAGATCACTCGCCCATTTGTACAACCCGTGTAAAGAACTCGTCTTATTCTCGGAGCTAATATCCATTGGCTACCCTGTTCAACGCGGGCACCCAGTCGCTCACATAACTTACTCGGTGTACATCAGCTCTTCTCACACTCAATACTCATGCACCTACACACACACACACACACACACACACACACACACACACACACACACACACACACACACACAAACGAAACCACCATACTTGTGCTACACACAAACCACCTAAATCAAGGATAGCGCCCAAGACACGCGTATACAAGCTTGAGAACAAGCGTTTTAGATCGAAGTTTTCCTAGCATTATCTTTTTTCGAAACAGGTCTGGTCATCGGAGTACGGCGGTTGTGTGCTTGAGGTTAGGATGGGCGGGCCTGACGGAGAGGGGGGGGGGGGGACATGGATCATGGGTGTTGATAGCTGGTGACGAGCAGGGTGTAAGGGGGTTTGCGCGTCGGGTGGGGGTTGGTTCGGATGGGGACTGGGTGGGATGGGATGGGCAAGGTGTATTGTGAGGTGTGGTTTTGATTAGAAAGAGGGTGTAGTGTTGGGCTTGTTACAGGTGTGGTGGGCGTGTACGTGTACGTCCAGGTACGAAAACAGGTGGTACGTCCGTGTGCTCGGTGACATACAGCGCGCACGTGTGCGGGACGCCTGCCCAGGCGGAAGGAACCCACGTGCATGTATTCTCCGAGCGTTGCGTGATGCTAGGCGCACATTATCGTGCCACGCTGACGGCCCGACCAATGGAGATTGCGGACTTATCAGAAAGCGGAATTCAGACGCGGACGCTGCAAAAAGAAAAGAGCCCGGCGGCGTTGATGTTGCCTGATTGATGGCTGGACTCCTCGATGTGCAGGCCGTTGGAGGAGGGTCGGCCGGCCGAGAGTGCCCGATTGGGCGGTGGACACGCGTGCGTCTCCGGGGTGTTCCGCGGGTAGAGGGGGATAGTAATGGTGGTGAGGAAGCATGGGCCTGGCGTTGGTTGTGGGTGAGGTGAGGCCAGGGCCAAGACTAGGCGTTCTCGTCACGTGCCTGGTGATCGCGTCGCGAGAACAGCACCGCTCTGTGGTAGACGTACCGGGAGCATCACCGGGCACGTCGCAGCACGGCAGCATTCTTTGCAACCAGCAAAAGCCGGGGTCCAGCATCGACGGACGACCGTTTCTCAGGCGGGCTCCACGTCCGTGCGGGCCCCCCACCGCCACTGCATGGAATCATGGGCGCTGACTAGCTGGAGCCGTCGACGTGGGCGTGCCTGGAGAAGCAGTGCAACCGCCTCGCCTTCTCCTGCTCCTCCTCCAGACTCGGGCCATGGCTCTGCCATGATGCATCCGCCGCGCCGCTCTGCCCTCGCCCGCGCTCCCTCGCCCGCATGCTGACCATGGCCACGCCGGCCGCCACGTCGTCGACGGCCCCGTCCCCCGCCCATTCTCGCCGCGTGCCGCTCCACCAGCGCAAGCGCACCGAGACCAGCTGCGACAAGTGCAAGTCGCGCAAGCAGAAGTGCAGAAAGGACGCTGCCCACGCCGCCTGCCGCTACTGCCGCCAGCACAACATCCCATGCCAGACGACGCAGCCCCGCAAGAGGCGCCTCTACGGCAGCGTCGAGAGCCTGGGCACCCGCATCACCCTGCTCGAGACGCTCGTCCGCGGCCTGCTGCCCGAGGCCGACCTCTCCAACATGGACGACATGCGCCAGCTGTGCCTCTCGCTGGGCATTGCCGTCCCCGACTTGCCCGGTGTCGACACGCACGCAGACGGCGGTGACACGCCCGACGCGGATAGAGAAGAACCGCTGTCGCAGCTCCCGGACCAGCAGGGCCAGGTCCAGTACATCGGCCCCTCGAGCTCCTTCTCCTTCCACCTGAAGCTGCGTGCGCTGTGCGGCCAGGAACCCTTCCCCTCGTTTGTGCTGTTTGGGAAGAACGCCGCCCACCACCAAGCCACGGGAAGAGACGCGCCGCTCCTCACCCCCAGTGCCTCCGTCTTCGACCACAACTCCCCCGGCGACCTCCACCGCACCTCCGCCGACGAGAGTGCCACGCTCGAGGCTCTGGTGGCCGCCTACTTCGAGCACATCAACCCGGACTTCCCCGTGCTCTACGAGGCGTCCTTCCGGGAGGCATACCGGCGGTGGCTGGCCGAGCCCGCAAAAGCAGATCCAGCGTGGCAGTGCAGCTTCCTGTGCGTGCTCCTGCTCGCCCGCCGCCGAGCCCAAATCAGCGTGTCAGAAGAGCACGAGCAGCTCTGGTGGAAGCGCATCCAGACACTGCTGCCCGTTGTCATATTCACGTCCAGCGTCACTGCAGTCCAGGCCCTGCTGCTGGCCGCCATACATCTGCACAACACGAACCACCGGGACGCATGCTGGAACCTCACCGGAACCGCGATCCGCATAGCATTTGCCATTGGCCTCCACCAGGACAAAGCAAGCACCTCCCAGGCGCCCCTTGCTAGGGAACTGCGGAAGCGTCTGTGGTGGACCTTGTACGCCTTTGAGCAGATGCAGGTCTCGTCGTACGACCGCCCCAGCGCCATCGAACACCATGTTTCCAACAACAGCTGTCCGAACGAGCGCATCTTGGGGGCTGCTGCATACACCCCGCCTGACTACTCCCGGTGGTTCAATCGTCTGGTTGTGTACTTGAGCTCAGCTTGCCGCGCGCCCAAGCTCGTAAAGTCGGCCTCCAACGACGAGTCATACGCAAGTCCGCTCTCCCCTGCAGCAAGAGTGCTCAGGAATCTCGAACGATGGATCGCCGACCTCCCGGAGCATCTCAGCATGGAGGCTATCGACTCTTCAGCGCCTGCGTTCCGCCGGCCTATCTTACTCTTGCATGCGCTTTTCCACTACATCGTTACGGTTCTGTGTAGAGCTGCGTTGCTCGCGCGAGCAACTGCACTATTCAAGGAAGACCGAGATTCCACCAACGCCGCGCTGATTGCTATGGCGGATGCTTGTGCCGAGTCAGGGCGCACTCTGGCCAGCATCTTGCTAGAGCTAGAGGTCATCGGCAAATTCGACGCCATCACATGGTGGGATGTCTGGTACGCACTGGCATCCGGCTCCGTCCTCGTCCTAGACATGGTATGCCAAGTCAAACTGGGCACCGCCGACCCCGCCGACTCGCGCATGCTCCTCTCCCAGCTCTCAGAAGTATCCCGAAAGCACCTCCAAAACTCCAACATGCCCGGCACAATCGCAAAGTTCGCCTCCCTCGTCCCAGAACTCCACTCAATGGCCAAGTCCATGATCACACCGCGTATATCCCCCCACCCCGACGTGCGCTCCAGCCTCGCCGAGTCCGCCCCCGAGTCCGCCCCCGCGCCCGCAACATCCCATGCCCTCCCCTCCTCCCTCCCCCACGCACCACCCCCCTTCGCCTTCTCCCACCCAAATACCAACAACGGCGCCTACATCTTCGCGGACTCCATGCATGGACGGTTCTACCCGCAGACTGAGTTCCCCTCGTCGACTCCGTACCACAATTCGCGCTTCGACCGCAGCACGCAGATGCAGTTTATGGACTTTACGGTTAATAATCTGCACGAGTGGAATTGGGCGGATATGGGGAATCTGCTGGGTACCGCCGGGGCAGCGCATGGGCAGCAGGCGGTGCAGGGACCGCAGGGGGAGGCGCCGTCGGAGGGGGCGTATAGGTAGGTAGGTGGGAGGGAAGGGTGTGGTTTTATGTGTGATGAATTGAGGTACTTAGCTTGCTTTCGGTAATGTTTGTTTTCTTTTCTGGCTGAATGCCTGGGCTGGGTTTGGTCTATTCGGGTTTGGTCTATTCGGGTTTGGTCTATTCGGGTTTGGTCTGGTCTGGTCTGGTTTGTTCGGTTTTGGTCTCTTTGGTGATGATACCCGTTGGATTGGTAGATTGGTAGATTGATTGATTGGTTGAGTGGTTGAGTGGTTGTGAGGGACGTGGTTTGGTGTGGTGTGGTGTAGTGTAGTGTAGTGTAATGCTTTCTACTTCTGCCTTGTTGTCCCCGTTGTCTATATGCGGTAACCATGAACATGAACATGAAATCTACTTCTATTCTAAGGATGGTGCGGTGATGTATACGACCTTGTTCGTGTTCGTGTACGGACGAGATGTACATGTGCCACGTGGAGTCGGGTCAGTACTAGACTAGCCTTGAATTGACCTCAACGCGTCGTCGATGTGCCGTCACTACGTTTTTCAACGCCTGCTTGGCTGGTATGTGTATCCACATGCTTACGTGGTTGAATTACCTTTCTCCTCTTGGCTTAAGTATCTATCTATCTGAAAACGCGAGTGAGTAGTAAGCAACGTATCGAACGCAGCATAGCCTAGCCTTGCTCGCGAGCAGAGTCGGCGCTAGACTTTAGGGTTTGGACTTGGTTGGACAGACGCATGCACTGAGTACTAAGTAGATAAATGCCATCTCACATAAATGTATTGTGGGGTGATGGATTTGTACTTGTTGAAGTGTAGTAGGGAGGTCTTGCTCTTGCTCTTGCTAGGGGTTGTCAGGTTGGGAATGTATGGTTTGGGTTGGTTTAGTGGGGTGAAGAGGGGGGAGGGGAGGGTAAGGAGGATAAAGAAGGATGGATGGATGGATGATTAGAAGGGTGGGGTTTGTGGGAGGGGGGAAGGAGGGTGATAGAGGAGGATAGGGATGGGGAATAGGGGATAGTCTCTCAATAGTATAGATATCTACTATATAAAGGAGATTCTTAGTGCTCTTTCGAAGAAGGCAGCCTGTTAGCGCGATGGTGAGAATAGAGGGCTTGTGCCGTGGGAAGGTGGATGGTCTATTTTACCTAGGGTAGAGGGGTGTGGGCTGGGGTGTAGGTGTAGGATTGTGAGGGTTTTGATTGGATCTTCGTAAGACTGGCACGGGGTACTGGGAATGCAGTATAATACTGAATTCAGCTGTATGTGTTGGTTACGGTATTGATGGTTCTATTTACTTAACGGGTTGTTGTACGGGGTAAGTCTATGGATGGAAGGATGGCGGTATATATGGTTGATCTCTTGATTTGGATAACGTAAGTGTATTCTTGGGTAGGTATGGTGGTGCGTGGCGAGAGGCTGAAGTAGGTCTGTAGATGGATCTTATTGTTGTTTACGCACGCATCGCATATCCACCTCATCCCATCCCACACCCTACATACATCCCTCCCCTCCCCTCCACACCGTCACTAAACACACCCCACACAATCCTCATCCCCCCTGACCTCCCAGATCCTCTCCGTCGTCCCAAACCCTTGCATCGCAGCCACCCTGCCTTCCACAACACGAGGCTCTATTTCCAGCACTACGACCTCGTTAGGCGCGCCGTCGTGCCGCAGAAACGTGCCAGGTAGGTACAAGCTTTGCTGCGGGCCTATGCGCCAGTAGCGCCCTAAGTGTATGCCGTTGATCCAGACGGTGCCTTTTGTAGCTAGGGCGCTGGGGAGGGTGAGGTATGTGTCGTATGCGGAAGGGTTGGCGCTGGCGCTGGCGGAGGTGGATGTGTTTTGGGGAAGCTTAGGCGTAAGAAATGTCCCTGTGTAGAAGAGTGGTTGTGTGGTATTTTCATTTCCATCTACATCCACGTTTTCTCCCGTACTGTACGAAGCGTGCGGGGCAAGCTCAGGCAGCGTATCCAGCGGCACACCATAATTCTCCCATCCTTCTAGCACGGTAGCACCCAGCGTGACGCGGCCCAGGATCCCTTTGTACGGGTCTAGGATCTTATTAGCGAAGGACGTCCCCCGCGAGAAGTAATCCACGCGCCCGAGGTTTTCGACTAAGAGGGAGAGGGTGGAGTTGGGCTGGAGAGTCACATTGAGCGGTTTGGGCGTGAGATACGTGCTGTCTAGTACGCCGATGAACGTGGCATCGACGTACACAGTTATGCGGTCGCGGGGGCGGTCGCCGGGAGTGAGGAGGCCGGAGACTGGGGTGGGCGAGGTGTGCTTGTAGGTGTAGAGTGCGAAGCCGGTGGATTGGTTTAGGGATTCCATGGTTAGGGGGTGCGTGCTCTGCACTGGGGAACCGAGGGTGGAGAACAGGGGCTTTGCGGGGAGGAGATCGAAGGGGGGAATCTCGGCTAGGGGGACGTCGGGCGGGATGGCTGGGATGCTGTTGTTGGGCACGTAGTTCTGGATTGTGGCGCGGAGGGCGTGGTATAGCGGTGTTGTGCGGCCTGCTTCATCAATGGGAGCCCCATAGTCGTAGCTCGTTGTGAAGGCGCGCGTTTTGTCCTGCCACAGCGCGCCGTTGCTGAAGCCGAAGTTCGTCCCGCCGTGCACCATGTAGAAGCTTATGGATGCGGACTCGTTGCCTAGCACGTACGTGACATCGTTGAGGATACCCTGGATATTAGGGCTGCTCCGGTTGTACCCCCAACTGTCGAATGTCCACGTATAGTACTCGCCGTCCAGCAGCGGGCCTTTCATGCTCGGGTCTGTGATGTATTTCCTCAGCGCGGCGAACCCAGCCCGCGGATCGCCGTCTACCTCTGCCAGAACACCCGGGACGGCTCCGCCTTCCAACGTCCATTGTTCTGTTCCATCGTTCGTGTACAGGACTACGTCTCCGAACGTCCTTTGCAGGATATCCTTGATCGCAGAGGTATACGCGTGATCCTCACCATACGAACCATACTCGTTCTCTACCTGAACCATGAGAATCGGGCCACCCTCATGTACATGCAATCCTCTCAATTCGCCCGCCAAATTCTCCAGATATGCCTCCGCCGCAGTCAAGAATGGCGCATTGTTGCTCCTGACCACCATCCCGGGCACACTCGCTAACCAAGCGGGAAACCCACCCCATTCTCTTTCGCCGCAGATATACGCACCCGGCCGCAGCACCACGTGTAGGCCTTCCTCGTGCGCGGTTTGGAAAAAGGTGGATATACCTTTTCCTTCGTTGGCGTCCCATTGGCCTTGCACGGGCTCTAGCATGTTCCAGAAGGTGTACGTGAAGATGGTATTTAGACCCATGGCGCGCGCTTTGCGGAGGCGGTCGCGCCAGTATGGTGGGGGTATGCGCTGGGGATCCATTTGTCCGCCGATGATCTGGTAGGGGTCGCCATTGAGGAGGAAGTGCGTGGCATTATAAGTGAAAGATGGGGAGGGTGCGGATGTTGTTGGGGTAGAAGGGGAAGAGGGCGCTGCGAAGGCTGAGTGGAGGTAGAAGAAGAGGATGGAGAGGGCATGTAGTTTCATTATGGGTGTGGTCATCTAGCTTCGAGGTAGGTACACGGTACTCTCGAGTACGACTCGAGGCGATGGCTGCGACATAACATATTAGCGGTATCTTGGTGCAATGCAAGCGCAACCGTTGGGTGATATCTGGAGCAGATGTACTATGCTGCATCGCGGAATAATCGTCGCAGCGAAGATATGAAGTTACATTCGTTGTTGGAAGGAGGGACGTAGTGCGCGCGACGTTGCCGCGGGGAACCTGGATCGCCGCTCGGCTGCCAATCGCCCGACGCATGGCGGCTCTACTTCGTGCGTAAGGTGGGTAGTCTGCATACTGTGGTTATCGATGGTGTACACTTTTGCCTGCCTTATTTAGATTTTCGAGTATGAGAGACGTACTTATCTACCTGGCTGTTGTTGTACTGCTAGGCCACTGCTACAGAACCGATCCTTTCTTGACTAAGGTATTATACACTTTGTATTTTGGCGAGAATCGACTGTCCTATCCGGCTCTAAGAGATATTTCCAAATAGTTACATGGAGGATCGTAAAGGAATGCAACGACGCATGAGAGGAGGAAAAGAAAACCTTTGAAAGCACTTTGAGTGGATAGACGAGTACGTGTTGGACATGTTCATAATATATCCCTCTTCCAGGAGCATGCTTGATACGCTGATAGTAAAAAGGAACTCTGCCTTGTAATTTTGCATCTTTCAACAGAACGGCCACTGGAGCAAGTAGTTCCTGGATTTGCCTCACCGCAGCTCTCGAGAACCATGGCGGAGATGATGTGAGGGTGATACACCTGCGAAGCGACCTAGCTGATAAATAAGAGAAAAAATAGCAGCTATATATACTGTCTTTGCTTGTTCAGTAAGTTTGATATTCGTATGTTCCCGATTTACTCGCTCGGTCATTGATTGGAGAGGAACATGGAGGAGGCATGCAGTCTCTATACACTATTATCTCGCCGTAATGAAAGAAGTTTTGTATGCAGAATGTCGATGTACGTGGTTGCTGTGCCGACAAAGGCTGGGAAGGTAGAATACATTGAGTCTGGCTACGAGTCGATAGGGCGTGTTCTTTATGCAGGAAAGTCCAATTGTTGTTTCGATGTGCGGAGGTCGCTGATTGAGTTGGAAGATCACCGGCTTCTTGTCGTTCTGAGAATAGATAGCAGGTGAGTGAAGGGGGCTGAGTGGAATATTGTGGACGAAGTTGAACTGGGGCAGATAAAATGACTAGCCGAATGCGTTTACTATGCAATAACATTAAACCTCAAAATTCGCTACATGATATAAATCTTGATGTGCCGCCGCAGCGAGCAAACATACATGACAGTCATCACCTTCTCCCCTGTCCGTTAAGTACGCCAGAACACCTTACATGTATCCATGCTAGTCCAACCTCTAAACAACGTCATTATAAGCCCGTACTCCTATCATGCCATCTACAACTTCGCCTGAGCGCCCAGAATCTCTTTCATCTCCCACCGCGGGAACTCGGGATTGAGCTTCTCGTCCGGCCTCTCGCGATCCCAAGCCCACTTCTCCTTGAGCTCAGGCTCCAGTTCGCCCTCGAGCATCTGGAGAACGTACTTGCCAAGCACAGGGAAGAACTTGTAGCCGTGGAAGGAGCCGCAGGTCGCAACGTAGAGGCCCTGTGCGCCGGCGTGCGGGGAGATGATGAAGTCGGACGAGGACGTGAAGGCGTCCCAGCAGATGCGGTGCTTCTCCATTTTCCAGTGGGCGCCGTTCTTGCCGTAGAATATGGAGTTTGCGAAGTCGATGTCTTGCTTGAGCGGGCGGGCGACCTTCCACTGCGCGTAGTCGGGCTCTGGCGGCGGTGCGGATATGCGCTTGCCGAGGATGTCTTGTGTGTTTTTGAAGATCTTTTGGCCCCACCATTTCAGTTCGCGGTCGCGCGTGGGAGGGAGACTGCCGACGAAGGGCCCTTTGCGCTGTTAGCTGCTGGTCGAGATTGGCACACTTGAAAAGAAACTTACCAATTGTTGCGGTGTAGCTCTGCACCGCGACAGGCATGTCTGCGAATCGCTTGTATGACTCCTCGTCGAGCTGTGTCATGCCGGTTGTGATACCTCCAGCTATTATCCTTCCACCGGCCGAGATGTCTGGTTTGTTGCTCGCCTTGGCTGCCTGCTCGAGGAGCTTCGCGGTGAAGGCTCCCGTGCAGAGAACGACGTGCGATGCACTCAATGTGTCTCCCCTCTTCGTCTTAACACCAGTGCATCGCCCGTTGCCATTGAATGTCAAAGACTCGGTCTCGGCAACGACGTACTTGACACCCAGTTCAATGCACTTCTTCGTCACCGCCCTTAGTGCGTCTCCGGCATTCGCCCAACCGCTGGTCTTGTTGACCAAGACGTCTCTGACGTCGGTGTAGTCTGCATCTTCGAACAAGCCTCCGTAAAGCTTCCTCGCCTCCGCTACGCTCATAGCCTCCAGCTCTGCTTTTCTTCCCAACTTCTTGTAGTTGTCGACGACCTGGGTGGCGTAGTCGGTTCGGCACATCCAGTAGATGCCCGTTTTGTGGAAGAATGGCTGGTACAGCGGGTCCTGCTCGAAGATGTCCTGCGCCTCCAGCGCGAGCTTGCAGTATATGATGTCGTCATAGTCAGCGCGGATGACTTTGTTCCAGTCCCATGAAGCTGCTACGCGGGAATCGGCGTCGTAGGCGTCGCGGTCGACGATTGTGATCGAGGCGTTGGGATATTTGCGGATAAGGTGGTAGGCGGTAGATACACCGAAGACGCCGGCGCCGACAATGAGGTACGAGTTAGAAGCCATTGCAGTGTTGCGGTAGGCAATTGGTAGAGGGGCTTTTGAGGGGTCGGCGCAGCTGTGCTCGATAGCAAAGCGCGAGTGCGCAATGCCACTTATAACGGCTCATGCAGCCTACGTGCGGCTCCCGTCGGCCATGTTGACAACGGCGATGTCTTCATGGCGTGGTCTGCGGGGTCGCTAATGCTGTCCCTGGAAAAGTGTGGTATGTTTGTACATAGGGCGCGGTGCTCCATGGTTCTCAGAGGGGTGTCGGAAGCGGGCCCGTAGCGCGACTTTTGTGACGTGGGGAGCTCTTTGCCCTTTTCGGTGAAGTCTTCCACCGACATCGCTATCAGCCCAGTGCTGTATTTCTGGAAGCAGCCATTCAGACCGAGTCTCAGCCGCCGATAGCGTCGTCTTTGCCAAGAGATTATACGACACGAGAGTGTTATGCCGAGGATGGTACGTCGAGATTGGTGCGGAGACTGGCCGTAGGGAAACTGCGGCACTCGCCCTTTTATGTATTTCGACTTCAGTTCGGATGGCATACCGATGCCTAGAGCTCAGACAATCCGGATACGCTACGATGGTCTTGAAACATACAGGATACGTCAGATTCGCGTTTGTACCATTCTCTAAGACCGGTTTTATCAGCTCGGACAGAGACTTCACAAGGGGACATTGCAGAAAGCCACTTTCGATATACCGTCAAGATAGCCCAGAATGTGCTCGGGAAAATCCCTACCCCTTGTTTTGTGCGTTGTTACGACATGTTACTTGCATATTGCTTCTGAGTCATCTTTCTTCATGGATATCAATGGAAATGTTGGATGAAGTCTAAGGAATAGTGATCGATAAATCAGCTAAAACTGATTCTATGGTTTCTTGTTCTCTATGGTTTTCGCAACGCACGTATTCCTACCTTAAGCTGAGAGGAACAAGACACAATCTGTCGGCAACAAGGAATTTCAATCAAACCTCCGAAAACTAACAACCAATCTTCCCAGGTCGTGAGGAGATACAGAATGTGTGATCTTTTTCACACCTGAAATGCTACAATAGATTAAGCATCGATACGTACCAAATTCGAACCGCTGTTGACATAAACCTCTCGGCATAGGGATACAATACACAGACATCTGGTGTTCGGACAGGGTTATTACTTATAACCCAATAATTCTTGGCCGTCTATATGTTAATGGTATCAGAATATTGAATAGGTACAATAAATGCAAATAGTCTCCGTACTCCAGTCATTATGCCCCAAACATTATTAAAAAGTCTCACCAAATATCCTCTGTCCCAGTAATCGCTCCATCCGCCACCATCTTCTTAATCGTTGGCCACACGGCCACAGCGTAGTTACTTCTTCTTGCTAAGATCTTCTTCGGCGTAATTATATGGCTATACGCACTTTGTCCAAATGCATGCAACGTATACGTACTCGACAAATCCCACTCCCAATCCTTTCTCATCCTCCGGTTGGTAATCGCCGTTTCATATTTCACCATCGGCTCCGTGCTGTTGGTGGTCACCGGCTCTGGACTCGCCTCCTCATGCTGGAGGAAAAGTTGGTCTTTGGAATCTGGGAACCAGTTCGTAGGATTGAACGCGTTCCTGTCGCAGATGAGGACTTCGCCAGGCACGGCAACAAGACGTTCAGCAACGCGTGTCATGAACTTGAGGTTGTCAGACCATTCGCCACTGAAGTTGGGGTTCTGTTCGCGCGACATGATGCGGGCCATGAGACTGTTTGGGCGCGTCATGAAGATGCCATTGTTCATTTCACCCTTGGAGCCGTCGACATCTCCCGGGTCGTCGTGCATCTGGCGGCCTGCGACGAAGGCGAAGCCAGCCGTCATGAGTGGCCTGAGCGGTCGCAATGTGATCACATCCCAGTCCATGTATATGCCTCCGATGGGGGTAATTGTTTCCCAACGCAGAAAGTCCGATTTGTGCTGGATCGAACTGATCTTCTGTTTTTCGTTGGTGCCTGCAAATTCGGGGACGCGGACAGGCCTCCACTCAACGAGGTCCGGGAAAGAATTCAAGATCTTTCGTGTCCATTTGCTGCCTAGCTCACTCGCATCCTCTATTTCTGTCTCGTTGTAGTCAGAATGGATGTATATCTTCGATGCGCCAACGTGAGTAGCGGCTGCGTAGAGAGATAGGAAGTGTGCGAATTGGAAGTCGATTTCCGAGGAAGCGTTTTGCTTGATATAAACGTAGTGGACAATGTTTGGTATCGAATTGTAGTAAGGTACCAGATTGTACTTTTGGTTGTACTTTTGTGCGGCGGAAAGCGGGCGTAAAAGGACGATGACGGAGGTAAAAATAGTGAGCGCAAACACGATCTTGACGTATTTCGCTATTCGAGAGGATGAGACCGCTTTTCCACCACCTGTGAGTTGCGTGTACTTCGCCTCAAGCGAGGAAGGCCACAGCTGCATAGTGTCGATTTGGCGAGAGCATAAAAGATCTAGTGCTGTCGACTTTACTGTCTTGAAACAAAACTCGATGCTCGCACTTCCGTCCAGGCACTGTATACTGAGTTGGATCCGGCAGATATAGAAAAGAGTGAGGATGGAATGCTCGACTGAGCGACGTCGAGAGCGATGAAGGGAATTGCTTTCCCGGCACGTTGTACCTGCTAGCCTTTTCACCGTCTGAGAAACGAGAGTTGAAGACAAAGAGAAAGCAAAAGACTCAGTTGGATGAAAGAAAGGCCAACTTAGACGAAGCAAAGTGTCCAAGGAAACTACATTTTCTATAAGCGACGCATATTCCTACGCCAGCAGACTGCTACTCCACTACTGACGATATGTTTCTGGCTTTTTCCCACCGCTTTTGGAGTCTGGACCATATTGGGCGTTCGATCGCTCTGGTACAGCCAGCCACCGACTGCCACAGGACATTGCGAGAGACACGCCGCACGCAGTCCAAGTCAGGGCGTGTGTTCGCGAGCACCCCTGAGACTACTAGCGGGCACCCCGATATACTAAAAGGGTTAGAGTTAGTCAGAATCAGAGTCAGTATAAGGTTAGGTTTTATGTAGTTTGACACGTCTTATCGGGGTGCCAGCGATCAGTTATAGGGGTGTCCGCGAACGCACGCCCCAAGTCACTAATTTGTGCAAGCAAGACAGATGCAACGATCTAGACGCGTGTAGCCTCGTGGTTCAGTTTTCTCTGCACCCTGCATTCCCCGCTCCATCATTTTAGTGGGTGCGCCACAATACCTCCGCAAGCGACTCAATCACCTTCGAGATTCATCCTCCACGTCATTGCGCACATGAACGGCACAGAGAGAACATCCAGCCCTTTCGTTTCCAAGGCATATGGACACCTTCTCATTCCTTTACCATGCACCTTTCTTACCACTATTACATCCAAACTAAGAGCCTAGTATAGCACCGTTCTCGTTCTACTACATCGCTCAGGGAAGAGTGGAGCTTTTTTTATGCGGACGACCCCGCAATGCCTTCAGCCACCAATCACACTCAGGCGTCCGGCCTGTCAACTCCTCCACCAACTCCGCCCGCGACATCGATCCTGTCCAAGGCGCAAGTATTGAGCAATGTGTATTCGCTCGCAACAGCCTTTGCGACCTGTGTCGAAGCCTTCAATCAGATACATCCGCACAAGGACAGCGACCATGCGCAAAAAGTCGCCCTCGTCAAACTTGGCATACAGCAAGGCCGTCTCCTGATCTTTGGCGATGCAGTCGGGATCTCTGCGCCTCCAGCGACAATTGCGCGACACATGGTGCCTAGCCACCCTGGACTTACGAACCCGGATCCTACCTTGCCTGTAAACTTTGGCGTCAGAAACGCTAGGCTTGACGAAGAAGATGTCAGGAAGAGGGTTACAAGCGCGCTGGAGGAGATTTACGGACGACCTGCGCATCTTAGTCGCGATGAACTCATGGCGCGATACGGATTGAAGCAACCGAAGCGCTTCAATACCATCGAACATCCAGCGCTCGACACCAACCGCCTCGAAGCGTTCCGCGAAAAGTACGGGCTGCTGAACGACCTCGTATACCAATCCGGCATGCGTTTCCCAAATCAAATTCGAAAGGGCAGCATAACGATAAACCACTGGACCGTCAAGGATGTCGTACGCTTCGATGCATTCGTCAAGACGGTGCGAACTGAAGTTGACGGCTTGATTGCTCTAATGGGGGTCAAGGAACAGGTGGATAGAGGAATGAAGACAGACATCAAGGCTATGGCGTGGCATCCTGATCTGCGGTCTATGATCGTGCGTCAAGATTGGGAAAAACTAAGATTGATTCGGGAGGCGGTAACGCAGGATTACCCAGAGTATGTGGAGGTTGCGGACAAGGCGTTACAATACCTCGTCGAAGAGCTGCGCGGTACCAAGATCCAAATGGTCAAAGCGACGCAGGGGGTAAAGCCATCTGTAAGCGTGGATGAACGACGGGTGAGCGGTGAGGAGAATGGCGGGGCAAAAGCCAATGGACAGCTTCTCAAAGTAGGGGCACAAAAGCAGAAGCGGCCAGGTTTCTGGTCGCGAATCTCAGGGTACAAGTCTAAATCCAACAAACAACGTTCACAAAGCGTAGTTTCTGCGCCGGAGGAAACCGACCCGCAACGCTCCCTCTCCGACACAGGCGCGCCTCGCACATCGGAAGAGGTCAACGCCCTGGAACCGGTACGATCGAAGTCGCTATCTGATATACCTGACGACCAGGCACCGTTCGATCTCAATTCCAGGCTAGCAAGCCTGTCTGTGCAAAACGGACAAGATGGGCAGAATGGAGACGTACCAAACGCGCCTGCGGAGACGGCCTTCCACGAAGTTCCCGGTGCGGAGAAAACGCATGCAGATGTGCAGGCCACACTCGCGCAAATTCCGACAAGGAGTACGGCAGAGCTCGATGATGATGTGGATCCGCTAGACACTGGCGGGAGCCATCGGTATAATCTGATGCATGCGAATACAGCAAATTCGCTTATAGATAGACACGATATGTATATGGGGGTGGGGAGGATTGACACAAGGGATATTCGGGATAGGAGTCATGAAGCGGCGGGGTGGTAGGAGTGTTGGTGGATTCACAGGGAGATACTTTCACACTTCGGGAGGTTGGTCTGGCTTTCGCTTTTGATACCACGTGCGTTTA
The DNA here is from genome assembly GCA_019828545.1 of Paracamarosporium sp. OC-R06-R3. Lineage (NCBI taxonomy): Eukaryota > Fungi > Ascomycota > Dothideomycetes > Pleosporales > Didymosphaeriaceae > Paracamarosporium > Paracamarosporium sp. OC-R06-R3. The sequence goes on along the minus strand of JACVRA010000364.1, from coordinate 42,093 downwards.
GTGGACTTTATCAATTACTTAATGAGTGCTGATTGGTGGTCTTCGGAAAGTTCGGTCTCTTATAGTTCGATATAACTCCTTTTAAGCAATGTATCATATAAGACTGAATTCAATCTCATCGCAGATTCTTCGGGTCTATGACACTGACCCAAATATTCTCCTTATTTTCGCTGTACGCCACAACCAGTTTCCCGTTCACCACGATAGCTGTAGGATAACTGAACATTGGTCTCTTCAATTTCCTCGTATCCGGAGCGATCAATGTACTCGCATTCGTCCTCAGCACTCCTATTCCCGTGTACCTCCCATTACCCCGTCGGCTCGTTGCAATAGTTAGAGGCTGGCGGACCTTCTCGGTATTATTACGTGGATTGTGAATGATATAACGGTCCCCGTTAGGTAAGAGCCCGAGATGCTGCTTGCTGCCTACATCGGGGATGTTGGTGCGAAAAATCTTATTGCCATGCTGCTGCTCGATGTAGGGATACCAGTCATGCCCTGTACGCAGAGAAGTATGCTCGACCCACACGGCATTACTAATGGTATCAGACCCAGAGATATCGCGCCAGAAGCGCTCCCAGTAACCACCAAATTTGTTGCCAAACCAGACCGCGTGTGTAGGCTCCTGCATATCATGCGTGTCATCGTCAGCGTAGAGCTTCGTTTGGTATAGCCATGTGCCCCAAGCTGGTACCTTTTCGGGTTTTTTTAGGTAAGCTTCGATCTGAATAGCGTGTTTGCAGAACCTCATCCCGTAGGTGCCATAGATGGTTTCATTAAATTTCACAACGGATGTCCAGTTACTCTGCGATGTCCAACACGGGTCGCCGATCGGCTGTCCAGTTTTCGAGATGCGCCGTGCAATACGACCGGCTGCTTTTGTTCCTTTCGCATTATCGCCCCAGCAGTAGCGGAGGGTTGTCTGGGATACCGCATATAAATTGTTCTTGTCGATGGGGACCCAGGCTGCCGGGTGAAGAGCGCGCTGCCAGATGCGATTGTCGCACCAGTAAGTATAGTTTGCCGGACTTGTTTGGTTCGGGAGAAGCGCAGCTGGTAGGATGGGATAGCCTTTTGACCACGTGAGACCACCGTCGGTGGATGTCGATAGCCATGCTTCCTGGCCAGTCGAATCTTCATCGATGGGTGATGTTGAATACTGCAAAAATGTTCGTTTCCCATCATAGTATAGCTCAGGATGATGAGCATATGTACGATTGACTTCTGTTCCTTTGTACACTGCGACTTCAGCGTCGATCTTGAGTTGTGGCCATCCTGCGTACAAGGGGTCGCTGTAGTTGATGGGAGGTGACACCTGCCAATAGGTGTTTGGTGAAGGCGGTTCGTGTGCGTAAACTGTTAATGAGCTTGATAATAGCACCACTGTATTAACAAAATCCCTGAGCATTGTGCCATCTATTGGTAAATACCTGGAAGCCACTCAACGTCTATCGCATTTGGGGCCTCTGCATGTACATAAGCCACGTCTCACACACTAAATGCGGGGGATGGTCATTCGCAATTCGGAAAACGACTCACACAGTGCGGCGTTCTCAACGAGAAAACCGTTTTGACTGCCTGTATAGGTAAGTTATGTCAACTATGTTCTTACGGAGATTGAGATCCGTGAATCATAATTTCTCCAGACGGCTAAAGTACGACTCGCTACAGGTAAAGCTAGAGCCAATTGGGAGGAACACAACTCAAGAAGGGTACCGACATCATCAAGAGTGTCTGTGAAATCACGTTCGTGATTGCAAATGGGAAGAAAATAAGAAGATAATAATTCGAAGTATGAGATTCTAGAGCGAGTGGATTGGGGTGTGGTTGAGGTTGATGAGAAGATCAATGTTTCCTCTATCCCGGGTGAACGGCGTGACGTGAGGGGCGTGGCCTGGTGTCTGAACGAGTGGAAATATTGGGAAAGATTAGCGCGTTCGTGTTTACTGTCGCTTATGATATAATGAAAGACATTCACAGTAATAAATATAATCGCCATGACAATCAAGCTCCTGTCTCGTGCAATCTCTAAGTTTTGCTAAGGTAGCTCTGAGCAAACAACTACTGGCGCATGTCTCGTGTTGATTGTGAAGATTAAGGGTGGACTTTAGACTCATATCTGCAGGTGACCCAGTATATATAGGTGCTCCTCTTCCTACATCTTTCATGACTAGGTTATGGATATCCTCGTGCTGGCACCAAGACCTAATCTCGTACTGCAATCGTTCACATTGCGCAGGTCTCTAAAATGGTCGAACGATTCTGTTATTTCGAATATATGAGCTATGAGGTGGCGTGGAATTGTCATCTTATGCACGTGACTTCCTTATAATACTCGCACATCAATTGCCAGGGGTTTTTAACGAGAATCGACTGCCCCAATAGTTCATACGAAAAGCTACGAAGCCTACACTATATTATAAAATATAGCCTTGCACTTAGGATTGGTTGATGGCGTGAAGGAAAGCTGAGGATAACTCGGAATACGATGACGACTGCCGGACTCCCAGCGCTAAATGATTCTGGATTAGCGCGAAATTGAACACACCCCAGGGTCGCACCTGTTCCTTTAGACACGACAATGCCTCCTTTCAGTAGGTATATATACGCACATACCAATGCTCAAGATCTCGTCCTCATCGACACATGTACTCCCTATCATTTTCCCACCCAAGTGACATCGATCGTACGATATAAGAGGTCGCGAATCGAATTCACCAACTAGAGCGAAGCGGTGCCATTTATCGTCACCACGAAATTGAAACCCAGAAGACATGCAATAATGGACCTAGACATGGCGACATAGCATCTACATGTCGAATCACACTGCCGTACTTCAAGAAGGTCGCCGACTTGAACCCCGCACCCCGTTTAGGAAACCTTCCGTACAGCTTCGCGCCCAGCCATGTTCAGCTTATGCGAGCAACATGCGTCGCGAGGCGTTTGATACGAAAGCGCCCTCCTGCGCTTGAAATACAGATAGCTTGAAGGGAGTAGTATATAAGGTCTTCGACAAAGGGACACCGTCTATAGTGAGAGAGAGGTAACCCAAGTATGTTCAACCTAGGTATACACTAATGAGACTGCTGCACGTTTCCCCGCTCGGTCGGTAGATCCCGTTTGATGCTGATCAGCCTTAGATAACAGTACCTTGGTCATCAGCGACTGGCTGTCAGATGCTGCACTCTGCCAACTCTGCCAACTCTGCAACGGAGTGCATTGCTCGCCTACTGGTTGTTGGTTAAAGGCTACAGCTCGTGACAAGCATGGCTTTTGCTTGCGATCACATTTCCATCGTTTTTGTGGCTCTAGAATTCATCTACTAAGATTTGCAATTGGATCTACGTAGTTGTCAGCGAATATGTTGTGGGCGTGCTTACTCGCGTTGAAATTTTCTGAAGGTGGTGAGCCAGATGAGTAGCTGCTGACCTTCATTTGTCGATCAACTTCTCTCACAGGTGCTATCGCTCTGCCTTGCAAGGATCTTGACCACATCCGGCCACACATACACGCCCGACTTCACCGCTTCCAGTTGGGCGCTCTCGAGCGGCACGCCGCATTCGCTAAGGTCGGCCCACTTTGATGGGTTCTGCTAGGGAGGTCGGCACAGCGTAAAGTCAGTGCAGATGATATATATGACATTTCAACTCGGCAATGTCAGCTGGTGTCGCTGCAGCTGATCAGTAGGCGTCGATGGAACGTTTCGTACACCATGGAGCCCCCAACGACCAAGGTGGACACCACCTACAAGATTGAGAGTCCGCCTGACGACGTACCCTTTCAGGATAACTCTCCTAGTACTCAAGCACCAGAGAAGCTGTTCCCTGGCAACCAAGAGTGAGTATGCTCTGTTTTTGTCGGTTAATTGTACCAACACCATGAACAGACCAACTTCCTCGAAGGAAGCTGTTCACGATGCGCCAGAAGTAGTACTGGAACCTTGGCTGGCACAGCAGCAGAGAAGACCTACCTCGCCCTATTCCATGGACGAGACAGTCGTATCAGGATTTCAACCGCTTGAATTCGACGAAAAAGGTCAACCCGTCTCGCGCAGGGTATCAGAGCTTCCCTCCGAACAATCTTCCAAAACATGCGGTATTCCACGTCGGTATTTGTTAGGAGTCATCATCCTTATCTTCGTTGTGGCTACGGCCCTGGGTCTCGGACTGGGCCTAAGTTTGGGCAATAAGAGAGAAAGCAACACACCGTGAGTCAAGCCCACGCTTAGAGACGTATGCATCGCTTATCCGCATACAGAACTGGTCCAGGATACATTGATCCTTACTGTGCGACTAACCCGAGTTTCTGTGTTGGCGGTGCACTGGGTACAGCTTACTATTCCAGTAACGGTACTTTCAATGGCTCCGGCATCGCTCTGGCAACCGAGTTCTGGAATCATCAAGAGCGCAAGATAATGACAGTCTATTTCCAACACTGGACTGGCGAAGTTCGATCTATACAGCTTACTCCGAAAGGCGAATGGATTGGCGGAACAGCATCTGAAGTCGTCGTCAGCGACGCAAAAAACGCGACACCTATCTCTGCTGTTTCGTATTCCCTCAACGACACATCAGTGGTAAATACACCAGCCTCCCTGCTGTTGTAGCGAAACTAATGAACTGGGTTTGCAGTGGCACATCTTCTATATCGCCAAAGATGGTCGTGTAAAGCAAAAGATCAACAGCAACAGCACAAACATCTGGCAAAACGGTCCTTTGAATGATCTCAATCTCACAGCATACAGTGCTCCGAATGTTGGCCTCCAGGCATGCTGGTACGGCAATTATTACGGCGACTCCGATGCCTCCAAGTTCCCGACCCGTGACGGTAACAATAATACGATCCCCTTCAATGACACCACGCCCGGTATGCACCTCTGGTATCCGACAGACGAATCGACGTTCAAACAATATGGTTGGTACGAAGGACAAGATCAATGGATAGAGGAGCATACTTGGAATGACATGAACACTCATGCCGGAGTTGGATGCTATAGCTGGCTTCCGGGTACCACGACATACGCCATGATGGTCGATAACCACGATACAGCGACTATATGGTGGAAGGACACCAACAGTACTAGGAAGTCGACACCCAAGCATCCCATCAACACATGGAAGAATGTTACAGATTACGCTATCCCAAACGTCCATCCAAGCAGCTCACTTGGCTTCACTGAATACTTCTACACTCAGATGGCTGACGGTACGATAGTGGGTCACGACATCAACTGGGCCGCTGAGTCTACAACGAGCGTCGAAGCCAATCTGTTCACGGTTGGCAGTGCGCGAGGTGCTATACCTGGACTGAAGGGTACACATATGAGCGTTACCGCTGTGGAAGACCAGTCCGGTGGAACAAGCCTTTACGTATTCTACCAGACCAGGGGTGATGATTTGAGTGTTTTTACGAGGGACTTGGATGGTGGGCAGTGGACACAGGGCGAGCTGCCAATCCCAGATGTGTGATGTGGTACGCGCGTAACAAAAGCATTCAAGTACAGCGTTGCTTTCGGTCGGTGTGCGCGTTACATATGCGAAACAAGATTCAGAACGCCATGTTATATTATAATCTCAGGAGCACTTCCCGGCCTTAGTGGAAGACTCCCTCCACAACAAGTCACAACTTCTCTCATCACCCGATTATCTGAATCTGCTTTCGCTTCACATTATACGATAGCATATCAATCTATTCTTTGTGGAACAGTGGAAAGGACTCGTTACCTCGACTTCTCATTCAATATTAAAACTATCTAATATGATCTTCCCAGATGAAACAGCGTGCAGTCCTTGCAGATTTACAGACTTTCAGTGCCCCCAAATCGTTGAGTTGTAGCAAACCCACTCACTCATGCCTAACAAACCACCAGAAGCGACATGCAACCTCAAAATGAGTTGACATCCATCTCATCCTCAACCGCAGCCGCTACCTCGGGTAGTCCTGGCGCATCCTCCATCCTCACCCATCCGACACTATCACTCAGTTCTGACCATCCCCTTACAGCATCCCTAATTGCTCGCTCCACCAACCTCACCACAAGCTGATCCCTTGTACCATACCTGACTAAGCCACGGACTTCACACGCGAGCCGCAGTTGGGACATGCCTTCAGCAAACTTGCCCTTTCCAAAACTTAGGTTAACATAGAAAGCTTCCCAGTATTTGATGAAAGTTGCAAGACGTTTGTCTAGGCGGGCTGGCGGGGTAGTCGTTGTCTTGTGGGGGCGTTGCTTGTCTTTGCGGCCGAGGAAGATAGGAAAACCGGTCTCTGTGGTGCAATACATCCAGTCGGACGGGAGGACGATCGTGGCCTTCGGCTTTGCAGTCTTGTAATGCATCTTATCGTCACTTGAGCCGTCATTATCCGTATCGTCTTGCTCGTTCTGACCCATCTCGGCAGCTATCTGGGCTTCAAGCGCTTGAACAACGGCGTCGCCAGCTTCCGTGGCTGGGGAGACAGTTCGCATGGACCTGTTGGAGCTATTATGGTTCTCTATATCCACTGAAGAGGCGCAATTAGCATCTCGTATGTGGGTTTGGTCCAGAGGTGTGTATGATAAACGTACCGGCGAGGCGCACACCTATGAGGCGGGCGTTGACTTCATCGTATCGCGTCATGTTGATCGAGTGAGGAGCTCTGTGGTTGACCTGAAGATTTCGGGTGGAAACAGTGGATGGGTACTTTTAAAGAGTTAAAATACGGTTGAAAGTCGATGGCGCGAGTGAATCACGTGGGTTCGTTTGGGTGTAAGGCTACGACCGGCATATTTACACTCGGGCGTTTGTCACGCACCACAGTAATTCGAACAGCAGTTTTCATTAAGCTGAAAGAGAAGGAACAAATGTAAAAATAAAAAAGCCCAGACAGCAGATGATTTGATTAGAGTGTCTTTGTTGTAGGCATGCCACTAAAGTGATTTGCTTTTGTAGTGAATCTCATCTTCTCAAAGTAAGGACACTTCCACGCTTCCCCTGGAAGCTCACACCTCGGCTTCGTTTAATCATCATTCTTGATTTCACTATACTAGCCTGTGTTAGGATAATATTTATTGGCTTGGCAAATATAGGTTATTACCGACCTCGTCCTGGTAAACTAAGAAAGAAAACCGTATAAACAACTATCTGGGCCACATCCTTCGATACCAGTCCAATTACGCATCAAATAACGCGATCCGCTCTACGAATTATTTAGGGACACGCCCGTACGTTCATTGCCTGCTTTGACGGGACAGATTCAAGCACGCCGAGCCCTAGTCGACCCTGATAAATTCATCAAGTCTGGTTAACAGGCTATGAGATCCGCCGACGTGCTGAAACCGCCGTACAGAAAATGTATTTGTATACTTGCGGGACGCAACATTAACTTTTGTTCTCTGGAAAATGTTGCATTGACATGTTTTATCGACACAATATGCTAAGTCCTTCGAGTATAGCTCCTATTTCACGCTGCTTTCTCGGTCTCCTGCTTCTTAGGATGCTGTAACTTGCGATCGACGCGATCTGTAAAGTGGCTGTTAAACTCCTTGCAGCAAAACGCACAGATAACGGCAACGCCGCCGAACGCTAGACTTGAATAGAACACCATATGATAGCTCTTGACGTTACCATCCCGAATGGCAGTAGTGTACGCCGGTAACCTTTCTGCCGTAATCCCAGAGATCTTCGCAACCGTCGCGGCAGCGCCCGCAAGCCCAGCCTTCACCAAAGCTTTGATAGACGCAGGTGCGAGACCATCTTGTACCGCGAGGGATGTCAGCCGGGGAGGTATCTCCTTTGCTTTTTCCGTGGTAAGGATGCTCGAAAATATGGCCGTAGCCACCGAACCTAGAGTAGAGCGTACTGAACCGAGAAGACCACTCGCGAGGCCTAGATCTTCGGGTGGAACGGTAAAGGGCACGGCGACGATGCCGACCACTTCGACGATGCCGACCGCGAACGCTCCAAGAGCACACATCGTGATAGCTAGTGTGCGTGTGGAAGCATCAGTTGCTGCCATGGCGCCGATAAAACCGCACATTGCCAAAGACGAGGCACGAAGTTGCCAATGGCCCCATCCGAGCTTGATTGAACCACCGCCCACGACTTGTCCGAATGCGATTGCTATGATGATCAGTATGCCTGCACCAAAATCTATCAGCACACTTACCACCGCCTAGAGTGCCGGAGACAAGACCGATCATGATAGAATCTGTTTCGTATAATGCTGTAACCATCTGTGGCCAGATAACCGTCAAGCTGTAGTAGAACATCTATAAGTAATTAATCTCGCGTCTCAAGCCTACGACTTTCAGAGCAACCTACGCTTGCCACAGATGCGACGCCTACTAGCGCCATGAAAGGTCCGTTCAAAAATAGGGACATGGGAATCAACGGATACTTTAATGGCATATAGATCTCTATTCGCATTTAGCCATAGATTCCAAGGGTTACCGGGAGACATACCATAGCACGCAAAAGCGACCAGAATGAAGAACCCTAAAATAAGCGGGACTAGGACGTGATAAGATGCCCAAGGATGCAACCCACCGCCCCAAGAGAGGGCTAGGATGAAACTTGTCAGTCCACCAGAGTACAATATGATACCTCCCCAGTCGAGATCCTTCAAATCTTGTCGCATACTTCGTCCTTCGTGCAGTTGTCTATGACTCGGTGGGTGGTAACAGATGTAGAAGAGGGCGACCGAGATAACGTTTGTGATCAGGTTGAGGTAATAGTTCCAGCGCCATCCGAGAGCAGTATAAGCAGCAAGAGCTCTAGCAATGAGTGGACCGAAGGTAGCCAATGGGCAGGTTGTCAAGAAGAGGAAGCCTGTGAGGATTGCTCGGTGCTTATTGGCAACTAGTTCCATCAACACGAAACTAGAAGAGGTCAGTTCTAAATCAGGACTAGTATTACAGGCCGTGTACCTGAAAGATACCTGAACTGCTCCTGCAAGGCCGATGAAAACAGTGCCACCTAGAATGGTGTTGATGTCCTTTGCAGTTGCGTTCATTAGAGACCCGATTATGCCTAGCACTCCTCCACCGATCATGAACCACCGTCGCCTGCATACGCGGTTAGCGGAATGAGATCTCAACGTGACGCTTTCGTAACCCAAGGGTACGTAAACATAATTCCCACACCCGGGAGAGGCACCACATTTGTCGGTTGTACCCAAGCCTTGACTTCGTTCTGTGACTGTATCGGCGTGACTCACCCAAAGATATCACTGAGACGTCCAACCATGATGAGCCCTACCCCACCACATAGAGTCTTGACGACGGGTATAAGAGCATAGTTGGGGTCTGGTCCCAAGTCGGCGTTGATGATGGTGATCGTGTTGGCGGGTAGCACGTAACCTAACTCGCTAATCAGCAGTCTTCGAAAGTTGGTCAAGAATGATGCGTACCTAGGTACAGTCCCTGAGCCATGAAAACCACAGCGACCACAGATCCCACAAATCTCCAGTTCCAGTAATAGTTCGACGGTAGCTCGCTCAATTCACCACCTCTCGCTTCTTGTGCAACTTCATCATGAGTCGAGCTCCGAGACACATCCTCGATATGCACATTTCTCGTCTCAACAAATTCTTTTTCGTTGGCAGCCATGAGAATAGATACTTAGGATGAGGGGAGGGTGAGACGCAGATCTAGACGCTGGGGACGATCGGCACTATATACTTTGTTTCAGCTGCGACTGTCACCTTGCAGCTGCATTCACCTCAAACCATTTAGGACGTATTCGAAACAAAATCGACCAGGTGTTGCCGTCGTGCCGGTAGACGTTCCCCAGAATACCCCATACTTTCTTCCCCGCGCGGAGGAGGCGTCCTTGGCCAACCTAAGCGACATGTCTTATCGCGCCTCAGCTGCTCTCCATTGGATGGATTCTTATTGCCAAGAGGTACCAAAGGATTATCGCGCGGGTGGCCAAGACAAGGGCGTGTGGCACGGTAAAGCAGGACCGAATGTTGAGCGAGAGGGGCCAGAAAGGTGAACTATTGTGGGGTAAGGGTCGCCGACGAGGTACTAATGAATCAGTGCTGAGGGCGATGACTCACCATCGCTCATGATTGGCCTGAACAAATGCGACCGCATTTAACGACGTTTTGCTGTCATTCGAGGCGTTCAAAGTAGTACGCACTGTTGTATCGACCTTGAACGTTGATGAAGAGGAGTGGAGCGATTGTGAATTGAACGACACTAAGCATACAGCAAGTTTTCTATTAACGGTAAGTTGTTAACATAGCAAGATTATCATTTGCAGAATTAGAGTCGAAGAAGTGCGATGAAGAACGATAGAGATAAATCACCAATGTAAAGAGAAGGTATATTTCGTATTGTTCTTATCTTTACCTACGCTTAACGCCTGCTGACAGATGATCCGGAGAAATAGATGCTATATGGTGAAGAGAAAAAAAGAGAGCACCCTGACGTCGTTCTTACCAAGACGTTTAAGAAGCTGAGTAACGACCGGAACTGATTCATTAGACACCTAGAACGCACACCAGACAACTACGATCCTCTAGAATCTATCTAGTCATATGCTTCAGCAGTCTTTATTTCCCTTCAAACGCCACAGCAAGCCTAGAAGATTCATCAAGGCCAGAAGATCCGTTCGCGCTAAGATCTTACAGCTTCGGCGAAACCAATTCCTTCATCAAGCATGAAGCCATCATACCCATTATCTTTCACCGCGTTAAGTGTCGCATAATACATCGGCACTCCTCCGAGGAACACGAAAGGCTCACGCAGCTTACCAGGTATATTGTCGCCACAGTACCAAGATTTAGTTGCTGGCACAAGACTAGCCTCCGCCAGAGCTAATACCTTTTCCCTCCACTGCTGCTCTGACGCTTCTGTAGCCTCTATCGTCTTGTAACCATGATCGCGACAATAGTTGATCGTGTCAATGACCCAGTTGCCCTGCAACTCCGCACAAGTGGGGCCGTTGCAAAATATAGTAGGGGCCTGTGGGCCATACTGGAAGAGCATGTTAGGAAAGCCGTGAGAAGCCAGACCAAGGTAGGTTCTAACACCATCTTTCCAGTAGTCTCTCAGCAACGTGCCGTTTTTGCCTTCTATGTCCATGCGTGTGAGAGTGCCGGTCAAGGCATCGAAACCAGTGGCGGCGATAATTACGTCAAACTCCATCTCTTCGACGCTTGTCTCGATGCCCTTCTCTGTGATACTTTCGATAGGCGTCGCCTTGAGATCCACAAGCTTGACATGAGGCTCGTTGAATACCTCAAAGTAACCTTGCTCAAGTGGGATACGTTTGGTTCCGAACTAATATGCTGGCTTCATTGGCGCGAGAATGTCAGCAATATTGGGGTCTAGATCAAGTCAATCCAAGTTAGTCTCATGTACTGTACAATTATTCCATACTTACCATGAATTTTAGCGCGCGTCTTGTCCCGCCAGAAGTTGTAACACTCGAGATTCGCCTCCTCAGAGTACAAAGTATCGCTGTATGTGGCAAGCCAATACTTGAAGTCGCCCTCCGACCAGAGTTTTTCATACACTTGCGTTCGCTGATCCGGTGTGTCGTCGAAGCATTTGCGCGGCAAGAAGCTATAGTCAAAGCCGGCGAAGGACTTGGTCCGTGCCTCCAATGATATCTTAACCTCATCATGAGATAGTGGCTTTACGTCGTGATTATAATCAATCTGACGCATTGGCAAAGCTGTGTTGGGGGTGCGTTGGAACACAGTAAGCTGGCCTGCGACTTTTCCCAGTTCTTGGATTATTTGCACAGCAGTGGCCCCAGTGCCAATCACAGCCACCTTCTTGCCTTTGAGGTCAGGTTCTTCGCGAGGCCAGGATGCTGAGTGCATGAAAGTGCCTTTAAAGCGTTAGTAATCACTTGAAACTGTCATGTGTGACCAAAAGTACCTTTGTACTTCTCGATGCCCTTCCACTTCGGGACGAACTGTTCCATCAGGCAGCCGGTACAAAGTACTAGAAACTTCGCCCTATATGTTGTGCCACCAGTTGCAGTAGCCGACCACTTTGATATCTGATCGTCCCATACTGCAGACTCGATATACGTATCAAACTTTGTATCTTTGCGCAAGTCCCACTTCTTCACAACGTACTTCAAGTACTGCTGAATTTCAGGGCCTCCGGGGAAGCGTTGAGAATAGTCCCAATTCTTCCATAATTCTGGGTCTGAGAATTGGTACTGCGGAGCAGCAGTGTCCACGCGAGCACCAGGATAACTGTCAATGGAATTGTGAGTGGTTAGAAGTCAGTGATAATGGTCAGGTCTTGCGTACTGATTCCAGAACCAGGTTCCACCAAAATCAGAGCCATTGTCTACTAGGAGAACTTTATAGCCCAGATCACGAAGATTCTTCAGTTGGTAGATTCCGGCGAAGCCAGCGCCTACAACTAGCACATCTAGGTCCTGATGTATATCGAACGCTGTCCCCGTAGATGGAGTAATGTTTCCGTTGATCAAATCACCGTTGTGGTGTTCATCATGAGGATGGTCTGAGTGAGGCATGAGGGAGCACAGGACGCCACGCTAGGTTTGATCTATCAGATGGCTACGTGAAAGCGAGTAAACGTGTATGAAGTGTTTCAGCGCAACTAAAACATTATTAAATACAGCGGACAACGAGCAGGTCATCTGAACAGATTCTCCAAGGAACTTGGGTTTCACTGCATTCTACCGGCCGCCTGCGGGGCATGATACCGGAATGTGCTGAAAGGTGCTGTGTGTCGCACAGGAACTTCCAAACGGTAGATCCGTTGGTTGGGTAACCACTCGTTAGACGCATTGAAGCCGTTACCCCTCAGAAAATGGCAGATTCTAGTGGTTCACTCTCTAGTAGAGTTGTTCCACAGCGCGTGAACATGAGCCGTGATTTGTTCCTGAAATCAAGCCTGCGGGGTCTGATGTGGTGACGACTGGTTGTTGCACACTAAACTAGACACCGGCTAATCCGTACACGCCCCCTTGTAGGCTAACACCAGCATAGCTCCCCCCGTGATCAAGGATCATAGCGAGCCATGGCGCAGTTCCCCAAATTGAGTTTGCAGTGCGCTGGTTCGACAAAACTACCCCATCATTAGTAGAACGCAACGAAAAACTCTTTCTGCCCATTTGAAATATGACTATCATGTTTACCTATGTGTATGATACAAAATAGATCCGACATGCTGATTCTATCCGACATTTTAGTTCTCCATATGCCTTACTAAGATGGTGGTCAGCCCTGCAGGCGAACGGTCAACACCAGGATCGCCACTTCCCCATTCTCGCTCTCCTCCGGGTCGCTGAAGACTGTGTAACGGGGTCAAAGGTTGCAGCTGCGAGCTTCGAACGCATAGAAACTGAGTATGCCGACTTATCACTGTCAAACTTTGTACATATATCAAAAGAGACTAAACGAACGCACAGAGTAAAAGAGCACTCCTGATGGGAGATATCTAAGGCAGATGTGACTAATGATAAATGGACAGTGTGCGGTGCAGGGAGGCAGATGTATGGTAGCCTACCTAGTGGGCGGAAGCCCCGGGCGGGAAGAATCGCGCGTCGGAGTCGCAATACAGATCTGTCGGCAGTCTTCATCAACCACCGTTGCGAGACGCATCTACCTTCGGTTATGAATTTATTGGGTGAAACGACCTGATCACAAGCTTCTAGAGACGTACGGCATGATTCTGCACATACCTAATGCCTAGAGGCCCGTTTCCCGATTGACAGCCTTTGCATGGACCATAGCGCACTCGGCATCCCCATATCGAAATCATTATGGCTCTCGCTCAAGTCACTGCTGTTCAGATTCGTGAGTTTCTGGCTTGTGAATCTCGAGAATGACCTATTCTGTCGGTGTTGTCCCATCCTTGTTGGCAATAGATATGGAATAGCTACAGAAATCTCTTTTAGTTATATGAGCGGAAACGCCCAGTCTGCCAAAAATTTCACCTCTTTGTGACGGGCACTTCCGCCGATGCCTCTGTACACAGTGGAGCAAAATGCGAACATGATACCATTTCGCTGCGCGCAGTGTTCAGGCTTCTGGTCATCATTCTCCAAGTGCCGAAGGCTCCAAAAATCTAATGAGTGGGTCAATGAAATTCGGATCTCACGAGTGATTGTTGAAGAAGACCAAAGATACCAGCGTGTCGGAACCTTCCTGGATCGATATTGAAGATGTGAAATGATGAATGCGAATGTGATAGTCACATTAGTTGCTCGTAGATTCAGAGCTTCTTTCGGTAATCTCTCAAAATGCTCAGGATTTTTCTCTCATCAGACTGTTCCGAAAGTTTTCGTATCTATTGGGTACAAAAGCCAGTTTTCAAACGACTTGTTTAGATGAAGACGCCCTGAAAGCTCCGAAGTTCTTCGGATTTTGATGAATCTGCCTGCCCGCTACAATCCAAGATATTATTTCGTTCTGGGCGAGGCAACAATGAGGTCTCCGCTTCGTCAAAGTTACAATGGTACGAATCGTGGGCTGCGAATCTAGAATTGTACGTGCTTTATCCAACATTGCCCATTAAATTGAGCTTCTTCTCCCAAGATTCATACCAGATCGACCGAATCGCTCTTAGATTGTGCTTTACTTCTCTAGCTTGAGCAGCCTCTCCCCGTCGGGTATGTTCTAGGTATGAGCCAGCATATTCAAATTGATCGTGCGGTAAATGGCAGGAAGAGTGCAGACTCGATTTTCAGGAGTTTCGCATGTAGTGCCACCTTTTTCCTGAGAAAAACATCCTAATGATGCCTTTTACGATACGTCTCGTACCACCTGCTGGCTTTCCATCGACATGTACGACCGAAGCTAGAGAGCCAATTGGTAGCCGGTGCTTACTTAGCGAAGATTCTGTCTCGAATAACCTTGCATCGGTTGCACGATTATCACCAAAAGACGACCTTGACACAATGGGTGGGCTAATTACTTGGAAGGATGCGACATCTCAGCACATAATTACGGAGAACATGTAGATCTCATTCATGATCATGCTATCTTCACGAACGACTCAAACAGCGCTTCTTATACTCCGCTCCAATAGATGCAGCGTAATCGTTTTCCGAGTGTGTGGACTAGTAGTACTTGGAATTTCAAGCCAAGGCACTTGCACCTTGGGAAGCGGATGTATCGGAAATACGACAATAGGAAAACATCCTGCATTTCGTTGACACTTGTTAATCGACCGAGAGTGCACTTACCAGTTGCTGCGAGGTTCAAGCCCACTCAAAAACGTATTGCAGTAGGAGCAGGCATGACTGCGTGAATCAATACCAAAACGCAGGTTGGAGGAAGCGAACGACGCCGAAGCTCATCGCTGAGGTCCGCGGAGTGTCCAAAAACCTCGTGAGATTTTGCTAGCGAACAGTCTGATTCAGACGTCACGGATGATCACGACAGACGGAGCACGAGTGGTATAATCTGTTCCGGACTGGATGGCAAGACGGTATCGTATACCGCAAGGTGCTCGGTTGAAGCTTAAAAGAGGTATAGAAGCGCACGATCATGAAGAATTGGACGTAACACTGGGTTGAGCTCGGAGACTACCCCATTGATAAGTTCATCTCGGCGATTACTGCTCGCAGCCGCAATGGCCGGTGCTCCTACCAGTATGCGGTCCTGGACCTTGACTACCGAGCCGGAAACCCGTTAGCAACGTCAATCCACGCGGCTAGAAGTGTTGTTCCAGAAGTCTCAGGTTCTCTTTCGATTATCGAAGGTGACCACTGGTCATGCAAGCGTCGCATTATCGAGTCTCGGGACGGATTTCAGTTGTCCACCCAATGAGGGCATGCGAGGCTGGTAATTGCAAACTATTTCCTGCGCTTGCATGGGTTACGCAGCTATTACATGGATACCAGCAGGATGGGACTGGACGCGCTTCCCGAACTTCGCCAGACTTGGCTGTTTTTGACTAAACCTGCAGCTTCGGTTGCGAAGCATTTGCATGACAGGCGTTCTGGATGCGTTCTGGCGTCATCAGCTGTTCTCCATTTACAGGCCTTGAGCTGCTCGCGAGAAGGTATTTGCCCAGACTCCACAGGATTTTGGGCCTGTTAAGGTACAAGGACTACTCCGCAAGTCTTGTTACAGCTTCATGCCTTCAGTACCGGTGCAATGGTACAATCACGTCGGGTAGATGAATGCGAAAGTGCCGAGCCTAGAGGGGCGGGAGGATTCGGGCCTAGGCTGCCTTTAGCGAACACGTTCTCTACCCCTGCTAGGAGGCGTGATGGGCTTGGGCACGTGCAATAGATAAACAGGTCCCCGCGACCCTGTCGACAGCCGCGCGGAAGCTTAAAGGCTTTTGACGCTGCTCTTCTAGCCTGAGTATCAAGTTGATCAACTTGATATTGCACCTTGAGCAAGCAAGCAGAATCTTTGACAACTTCAATCACAGTAGGTTTGTGGGTCACGATGTCAGCGCTCGGCAATTGGACGTTCACGCCACTGATCACGTCGTTTCCATCGACGGTGCTCCCCAATCTAGGTTTCTGGAATGCGTCCAACGGTACGTGGGAATACCAAATTGAAGTCGCTTGGCCATTGAATTGGACTTCGCGAGAGGACACAGCCATTGTTGAGACACTGTAAGTTTGCTCCAGGCCACATACCAAACAGAGACAAGATGGCCATATACTCTCGGTTCCCTGGACTTCGTTGCTAAAGCCTATCGTAGATACGTCCTCGATGGAAATGCACAAGGGAACATCGCTGCACAGGCTGTTCGTAACCGCCGACCAGTGGAGTTCGCCATGCCCGACACCATCGTAGTCAGTCTAGGATATCCGGATCTCATTGCAGATTCTCCATACAGTGAAGGCCGATATCACGACTACCAGCCTCCGGTCTGCGCAACTTGCCCTACTCCAGAGCAGCCTGGTGTTCCTTCCAACGCAGACAACTTCCTTACTTTCATCGATGAGATCCTGAAGCCCTGGGTCCGGAACACTCTCTTCCCCAACACCGAATTCTCCCGCGATGCACTGCACGGTCACTCCATGGCTGGCTTGTTCGCGACCTACGCTCTCATCGCTCGCCCGGACCTCTTCGACACTTTCTTGATCGCCTCGCCCGCCCTGTACTGGAACAACAACTACATCTTCAGCCAACTTGGCCCTCTTAAGGCTTCCGCAGGCAACAATATCACCAAGCCCGCCGTTGCATTAAGCTACGGAGGCCGCGAACAAAACCCCGTCAAGAGGCGTGTGGAGACAGAAGAAGAATTTGAGACTAGGAAATCGTTCCTCGCGTTCTCGAATATGACGACCAATGTCAACGCATTGTACAATGAGATCAAGAACAGCACGCGGTTGAGGGATGTCGAGCTGCATGAGTATCCGTTTAGTGACCATGCGGCGGTGGGAATCATGTCGATTGCTGATGGGCTTGATTACTTCCTTGACTGGGCGCCTAGAATCGCTTCGCTGGCGATCTCAGGGTAGATATTGAATCCATATATATGCATGAATGGTTAATGTCATGACGTGAGCGTTCTTGTTGTAATCGACTTCTTTGCAACTATCCATTTTCGAGATTTGATATGTCGTTCGAAAAACCGTTATCAAGGGAAAGGCGATAACATCATGATTAGTGTTACCGTTTCTGCCCATGATCACATAGGATGTGCCCTTGAGCTTGATTCCTGGTCCATGTCCTCTTTGAACGCGTCAATTTGCTGGTCTCCAGCACGATTCAACTGCATTAACATCGTCTTGTGTGCTTCATCGTACAGCTTTCTCGCGAAATCCGCCCAAGCGCATTAGTGTATTGGTGGTCTGCAGTGAGGCTGCACCTACCGGAAATCACGGAATCAGCATTAACTGATTTGATCGATTAGTGTTCATTAGAACCCATTCAACGTTTCCATTGATGAGGACCATTGTAATGTCGTGATACCCAACAGCGTCAAATTTGGATTGTTGAAGTGGGACCGAGCAATACGCACCTAGCATAGCGCATTTATAGACTGGCAAAGCAGTCTCCTTCAGCGAGCCAACGGGGCGATACGATGACGAGCAACATATTCATTCTCGGAATTCGGGCGGGGATGAACTTGACGGTGACGGGGAATGTGCCTGCTTATCCACCGCTCGGGTCTCAACACCGTACCTGACCCACGACACGAGCACGAGTGGAATGTGCAACATGATCTCAAAAATACCAACAACGTTTCGCCGCAATATGCGATGTAAATTGAGATTATAGTCGAAGTTGCGCCGATCGCCATTTTTGTGGGCGCACGTCCAGCATACAGAGAGGTCAACGCGGATTTTTAAGCAGGTAGCGCGAGCGTCGTTCCAATGACTGCGCGCTCGTAGCCACACATAATTAAATCCTAATCAATCATTTTTAGTGGCATGGTCATGATAGCATTTTCCAATCAAAAATCCACGTCATCGAGAAATCGGAAAGGTACGGTCGTCCTTCAGAGGCCAGCGGTAGTATGGTGGAGTGCACATAGACGCCTTCTTTCTAAAGTTAGCAGCGAAACGGGATTTTCTTCTTCGCGGAGATTTCATCAAACAGCACTCTAGTGATTAGTCGACCGATATTCGAATGCGACAGAACCCAGGATAGCGATGACAACGAATACGTCGCAGGACCCTGGTTATGGGAGCCAACTCACTCCTTGACTCAAGTCGCTGACTGCCCAAGGGGGCAAGCTTGACCCCGAATTTTCGATTTTCCTGCCCACGGGGACGGCCTTTGTTTCTCCACAGGCCGTACGAGCTACCTGAATCGTCGTCCCTCAGAGGAGCGTAGTGCCTGTGGAGGAGACGTCACGTGGGCGCGGGTCTGCCCGAGATCGGGCAGGTCTGGAGATCGAGTCGGTGAGCAGGATACTCGGCCGCGCTACGCAGCAACCGCAGCCGGTGAAATGAGAGCTCCAGTGTTTGGGCCCTCCTATGCGATGCGCTCACCCAGTCCTGTGTGGTGACGCAACGAATCGGTGGAACGACGGTGGGCAGCTAGGTGGAGCCACTACTTGCGGGACCCTCCAAAACTGAAAATCTTCAAAACATGACGAAAATACAGAGCGGCACTGATAAAGACACCCCGCGCAGCATCGCATCGTCGCAACATCGCAGCACCTGAGAACTTACCATACACCCACTGCATCATGGCCATGAACACCCCGGGAACACCAGGCATCGGCGTGGAGCCGCTTAACACGCCCAGGCTGGCCAGGAACCCTACGGGCTATTTCCGCGTCCCGCTCGCGACGCATCGCCTTGCTAACAAGGTTGCTTTCATCACGGGCGGCGGCGGCAAGATCGGTGTCGAGACTGCTGCCCGTCTGATCCGTGAAGGCGCAAACGTCACCCTGATGGATATTAGCTTCGAGGCTCTGGAACAGGCGCTCGTCACGCTCAAGGATGCCATCTACACAGGCGAGATTGCCACGTCGCGGATCCTGACCGTGGTCGGCGATGCATCAAAAGAGGAAGACGTCATCAGTGCAGTCGAGCGGACGCTGAAGATGTTCAAGCACTTAGATATTGGGTTCCTGAACGCAGGCGTGAGTTATCCGGCCACGCCTCTGCTGGAGACAAGCGAAGACGAGTACGATAGGGTCATGGGTATCAACGTCAAGTCGGGTATGTCACTCCGGAGCTACGCCTAACCGGGTAGCTCCTATGCGCTGTAAGCGGCGTCCGAAATACTTACACCATCCTACAGCTTTCCTAGGACTAAAGCACGTGGCTAAGGCAATGAAAGAGCTTGGTAACGGAGGCTCCATTATCTTGACTTCGTCTATTGCTGGTCTGCGGGGCACGCCGGGTCTCAGCGTATACTCAGCCTCCAAGTTCGCGCTGAGGGGTCTGGCAACGACGGCTGCGACTGAGCTGGGACCGCATGGCATCAGGGTTAACACTATTCACCCAAGCGGCGTGGAGTCGCCCGTTTTCCAACAGAACTGGAGCGAAAAGCAGCTGGATGAGCTGAAGTCTGGCATACCGCTGGGTCGGTTTGCACAGACGCACGACGTATCCAGTGTGGTCGCGTTCTTGGGCCACGAGGATTCCAAGTTTATAACGGGCAGTTTCATAAAGATTGATGGCGGTAGCATCAGTCTCTAGTTTACCTGGGATATCGGTTTGATGAATCGCACGGGTGCGACTACGCGTGGGGAATCGGAAACGAGCGCATTGCTCCGGAGTCATATAGACGGTTGATCTGCTTTTTTGTGCAGAACGCTTCAAGATTTACGAATGAAGTAATATCCATCATGCCGCTTGGTTCGGATATCTGGAGAGCAATCTTATCAATTTTGTTGGGAGGCACCCATCTCACACGGTGGAGCGTGAATACAAGAAGCCACTGCAGACTTTCGAGATCGCGAATTGGCGTTCAATGAGTTCCAGCATACCACATAAATCAAAGTCATCTACTAGCTCGACCTGTCAGATTCGAGCTTTGCGAGTAAACTTCTCAAACACCATCTTGACGTATGCCTCCAAAACTTTGAAAGAAAACTCCAAACTCTGTTTGAACTTAGCTTGCAGCAAATTAATAATTGATGGGAAACGGTCGTTATATACATCACCCTTCATTCTGGAGTGAACCTCCTGCTAGTGCGCTATCGGTTCGCTCTCGACACGATGACGTCGATCGAAGCTAGTCGCACATGGACACCAACTCCAGCCACAAGAACGACAATCCTACGAAGCTTGACCTCTTGGCAAAATCTTTTTGACGACAAGAATAATGGTGATTCCTCTCGTGAAGCTGAATTCGTAGACAACTCGTTTATATACATGTAGGAGTGGGAGGAAATAGGTTACAATCGTGCGTCATTCCCGTCCGGGCAGTTCCGGCTTCCACACGAATTACGTATATATACATATATCGAAAGAGTATATATCAAGGTCATAAACATCCAAAGACTACTCCTCTCATACATCCTCCACAACCCAAATCCAATTCAGAAGTGCAAGACCACCCACCTCAACTCCTAGGAACCACATCATCGTCACCCCAACCCCACCATGTCCCACGAACACGCCACACACCACCGCGCTAAATTCGCAGACCACAAACCCGAACAAGATGCCTACGACTACGAAATGGAAACCTACAAAAAAGGCCTCAGCTACGAGCGCCCATCGCTCACCTTCCAAGCCTCAGAATGGGAATCCCTAGCCTGCGCCCGCATGTCCTCAGAATCAAAGGGGTACATCTACGGCTCCGCCGGCTCCCGCGAGACCGACGATAAAAACAAAGCCGCGTTTAAGAAGTGGAGTATCGTACCACGGAGACTATCAGGATACAAGAAATTCCCAGACCTGACGACCGAGATCTTCGGCGAGAAGCTGCAGGTGCCGATTGCCATGGCACCGGTTGGGGTGTTGCGGATTTTCAATCCCGAGGGCGAAGTAGCTGCTACGAGGGCGGCTGCGAAAGAAGCCGTGCCGTATATACTTAGTACGGCGGCGAGCACGAGTATTGAGGATGTGGCGAAGGCGAATGGCGAGGGTGGACAGAGGTGGTATCAGCTTTACTGGCCGAGTCGTCAACACGATGATATTACTATTTCGCTTCTGCAGCGTGCGAAGAAGGCAGGTTATACGACGCTTTTTGTTACGTTGGATACGTATCTGTTGGGCTGGCGACCCTCGGATATGGATAATGGGTATAATCCGTTTTTGCGCGCTGATCAGATTGGTGTTGCGCTGGGGTTTTCGGACCCGGTGTATAGGAGACAGTTTAAAGAGCGGAATGGGGTGGAGATTGAGGAGAAAATGGGTGAGGCGGCTGCGGGGTGGATGCGGACTATTTTCAATGGATTTAGTCATGGTTGGGAGGATGTAAAGTTTTTGCAAGAGCATTGGGATGGGCCTATTGTGCTGAAGGGGATTCAAAGTGTTGCTGATGCGAAGAAGGCTGTTGAGATCGGGGTTCAGGGAATCGTTGTTAGCAACCATGGAGGACGGCAGCAAGATGGGGGGAACAGCAGCTTGGGCATGTTGCCTCATATTGTCGATGCCGTGGACGATCAGCTGAAGATTTTCTTCGACAGCGGTGTGAGGTGCGGAGCGGATATTGCGAAAGCGCTTGCGCTTGGTGCGGACTGCGTGCTGATAGGAAGACCATATGTCTATGGTCTGACTCTGGGAGGCGAAGGCGGTGTGAGCCATGTGTTGAAGAGCCTGATCGGGGACCTCGAACTGACGCTGCACATTGCTGGTATTCCTAGCGTGAGCAAGAAAGACTTGAACAGAGAAGTGCTGGTGAGGGAGCAAGATCTATTCGAAGGCATCAAAGGTGTCAGCATCCATTGAGAAAACCTGAATGACATTCCCGGTAGACTTTCTGGTGGCAGCATAGACGATACGAGGAATTGGAGACTGCAACGAATCCGTCGCGGGTAATTGGGGGAGATATGCGGCTGGTGCTGGTGGTGTTGCTGCTCAGGAAGCGGATCGAGAAGATAGACGGTCTGGCCTCTGCGACAAGGTGGAAGAGATGCTGGCGACACAAGAGCTTGTGAATAAAGCATGAAGAGAAATAATGGTCTAAAAAGGTGCGTCTATCTCTTGAGTATGTTGCACGTTCTTCATTCCAATGTCGTAGTTCTTCGCCGAGCCCTTAGAGCCTCAGATCAGGGATCTCGCCGGCCTGTACGCAGCACAATTTCCAGACATGACTTTTCACGAAGCACATGATAGACACAATGAAAATAATGCATCAAGGAACGCTGAGAAGAGCACGCGTCGAACATTCCAACCCAGCATATCCACGCGGCAACGATCTCCGCTCAGCCACACCAAAAATAGCCAAGTGGCGCGGCTGAGGCGCGCGCGTCGTCATCTGCCATGCCAACATGCGTGTCCAGCGCAACAAAGCAACGAAAACGCATAAGCACCCCTCTGCATCTCTGCCCCATCATTTCACATTCGCTTAACACACCTTCACTTATTGCTATCTCAAGGCACCAGTATGCCGCCCCTGATCTCGCCCTCAGACCGCGCTACGCTGGGCTCCCTAGCGCGCCGCGCCCTAGTGACAGCCGGGCCCGCCGCGGCTCACACCTTCGCGAAACGAGGGTTAACGGTGAACCACACGCAGGGTGTGACGTTGGGAGTTATTGCCGCGTATGTCGTTGTTATTGCGCTGTTGTGGAATTTGCCGTATGTACGGTGGGTGTTGTGGCCTTTTAAGGTATGTCTTCTTTTTCTCTATGCTTTGAAGGTGTGTTGATCATGTGAATAGATGCTCGTCATAGCCTTCCATGAGTTCGGGCACGCAATAACAGCGTGCTGCACTGGAGGACGCGTCGAGTCTATCTCGCTTGATCCCCATGAAGGCGGAGTCACGCACATGCGTGGTGGAAAGCAAGCCATCACGCTTCCTGCGGGCTACCTTGGATCCAGTCTTATCGGAGCATTATTAACGTTCTGCGGGTTCAACATTGTGGCTAGCAAGATTGCGAGCATTGTGCTAGGGGTGTGCTTTTTGCTTACGCTATGGTGGGCGCGCAAGGATTGGCTTACGATTGTGACGGTTTTGTTGGCGGTGGGGCTGCTGGTTGCGTGCTGGTTTATCAAGCATGCCGAGCCATTGAGATTTGTGGTGGTGAGTGTTATCTATCTAGTGGAATTGTTGGGAGGTGCTAACGGAGTGCAGCTTTTCATCGGCGTCATGTCGAGCCTTTACTCGGTGTGGGATATCTGTGATGATCTCATATTGAGAAAAGTGAATTCGTCGGATGCCAGCGTGTTTGCAAAGCGGTATGGTGGCTCTTCGCAGTGCTGGGGAATCATTTGGTCGGTGATCAGCTTGACATTTATGATCCTTGGTATCATTGCTGGACTAGCTGCGTTCAAGCAGAGTTTCCAGCAGCAAGAGGATGATTCAAAACACGTCATTCCTACGGTACGGATGTTATTGAAGATGTAGAATGTGGGAAGTGTAAAGAATGGAAAATTATTTTGGGATCAAAATCGCTCCGGAACTATATCTTGGAAGGCTGATCTGGAACAGATAATTTGTTAAAGCTCGAAAAGTAATCTGATAATAGATTTTTGACGAATTCAATATATACCAACAAATCTTCTATCCTCCTCTAAATCACACCCACCGCCCCATCGATTCAGAGTCCTCATCCTCTTCCAACACCCCCACCTTGCTTTCTCCAAACGCATCACCTGCGAATGCCGCACGGGCTCGCACATCATCCTCCAATTCGCGGACTCGATCTCCTCTCTGCAGGCGACCTCGCCACATATCACATCCGCGTTACGCGGTTGTATATATGGTTTAGTTGTCGCGGTCGCGGTCGCGGTCGCGGGTGCGGGTGCGGGTGCGGGTGCGGCTGTGGCTGTGGTGGTCGTTATGGCTTCGGTTGCGGTTGCGGTTGCGATTGCGATTGCGGTTCTTGTTCGGACGGGTTTCTGAAGTCGCAGATGGTCAGTAAGTACTGCGTTAGTAGGGTACACGTTTAAATCAGTTCTATAAGTTACAAGTTTGGCCGGTTTGACCAAGAAAGATAGGAACAGAACGAAGAAAAAGAGAAAGGAGACGTCAAAGCAAAGCCAGGCAATGAACTACAGAGAATGCTCGCGGGCTTCTACCCACGATCGTCAAATGAAGCGGTATGCTATACAACTTGCGGATTGGCGTTGAATCGAGCTAGATGTGAAATAGGGAAGGGCAGGTGCTGTATGCATTTAAAAGTAGAATAGATCCGAAAGCAAGATTAAGGCTCACTATGATAAGTGATCGCACCCCAGACAGCACCGATGAGGGCGATCATGATCGTTGCGACCAATTGTAGCAAAGCGAACGTATTAGCACGTGACCATGGGTCAACTGGAGGCACGGTTTGAGGCAGAGGCAAGCAAGGAGACATGGTTGGCTGGGGTTCTGTAAGGAAAGACGTTGCATTATCGTAGCTCTTACTTCAACTTGGTATATCTACCTTGTCCAGGCCAGTGTCTGGGCTCGTCATTGTTCCTCCTGTGATGTTTCCGACGGCCATTTTGGGTCGTGGGAAATCTGTGCTATGGGGCCAAAGAAATTCCGACTTCCCAAAATGGATGTCGGAATTATTTTAGTGTTTCCAACGCCAGGCTGATTTGGGACTGGCGCATTTAGGGTGTGAAGGCTAATCTGTTTTGGGGCTTCGGAAACTCTGCTATGTTATCGGGTGTAGATGTGATTGGGCACTATGGCGTCTTCGTTCGAAACATTGCTAACATGAACGGGAGCGTGAGAGCCAACCAAATTTGCTTATGTATAGTTTCTACCCAATACATTTATTTCGACTGAAACTATTTACGCGGGATAATACAGCAGGTCCCCACGTTCATGTGGCCAATGAATGATGTATATGCATACTGAGCCGTCGAGGTGGTGAAGCGTTAAAGAGTCTTGGAGGCGCTCTCTCTTCTCCATTTCTATCTGTCCAAACTATCTCTTCCTTTTACATGACATGTCTTCAAAGCAGAATGCACAGTGAATATATGAGGCGTCTCTAGTCTCCAATATTGCTGTTATGGCCTCACCAATAAACGAAGAAAACGGCAGCTCATATGAGTTATACGACGCGAGTATGTCCTATATACCTGAGGAAACCCCTTCTCTGAGGGTCTTCTACGAAGAGCAACAATCCAGTGCAGCTGTTGATTACCCAGACACCGCGCCTGTTGACGTGGCAACCATGGATCTCGACTTACTGGGCGACTTGGCATTCCCTTCACATTCGTCTAGCTCTGTGGGTCCAGGAACAGCTTCTGACTACACGCCGCTGAATGGGAATCATGTTCCACTTTACTTCGACTCCTACCCTGGCGCGGACAACAACCAGACCGCAATCGACGTGATCAACCATCCATCGAATGTTACATGTACAGAAGGAAGTGCTCACACCAATAATCACCTTGACTGTCATCCCTGCCTCATTGTGAGCAACAACCAGGTTATACCACGACACCAAGATGCGGAAATCCTCTACCCGACCGAGACTGTAAATTCATGGGATCCTGTGCCCGCTACGCAGTTGCAGTGGCCTCTGCTCCCTTCTAATGACGAGTTCTTCGATTCTTTGGCCAATAACCCAAGCAACCAATTTATGCCCGTCAGAAATCGTTCTCAATATGTGCCACAGTATCCGGTGGCTGGCTCTGTTGATTACAACCAACTTGCGCACGCGCAACCAATTCAACAGTGTATACCTACGGACCATTCCCAACTTTCATCTATTGGTTCATCATACATACAGTCTGAGTATCCACAACAACAGGCGTCTGGGGAGCTCCCTTCTGTCTCCCAGTACGGAGCTGGAAATTTTACACACTATGCTCAGGCTATGAGCCAGGTCCAACCTAACGAGCAGTCTCGATCAGTTGAACGGTTCCAGGACCAATATCATGCTGCGCCCTTGCATTTCGCACCAACCATTCCTAATCAACTTAACGAAATTGACGGTTTTCGTGGAAACATGTTCGTTAATTCGGTGCAGCCCGAAAGCAAAGTATACCAACCTATCAATCACGCTTTCGACACCAGCAGCCAGCCCACACATACGTATAATGATGAGTCCATGCTTGGACAAGCGATATCCTTGTCTTCTCCTGGTAATAGAAATGCACCAGGACCCATGGATGCTCCTCCACCGGACAACACCTTACTGAAACAGGCGCCCACCACGCACACCCTCCCACTGGCCATTGACAGGAGCCCTCAATTGACGCATCCATCTCCCGTCATTGCACCCGTTGAAAATGGTCCAGCGCCACCCATCCCAGATCCCAATCGCGTTATCTCAAAACAGCATAGCGCGAAACGAAAGCTCAAGTCTTCTTCGGCGCTAGAGAAGCACAAGTTGTCATACCAGAGCCGTATGCAAAAGAAAACCGGTGCCCAAAATGGCGCATTTCTGGTATTTGGGGATTGTCCTGCTTACCTTCCTCCGGTGCGCGAGAAGGGAAAGCAAAAACAAGCCAGGGTCCGAGGCACTTGTGTTGCTTGCCATATGCTCCACTTAGAGGTGAGTTACCAGGCGCCACGTGTGACTAATCAATATGAACGAACAAGTAACAAGTGGCAGTGTACCGGCAATCCAAGAAAATGCGACAACTGTGTAAAATTCTGGGCAAAGCTTTCGGCTCACTCCACGGCTTTCAAATGGACCTGTGATGTCAGAATGAATTTCGTTAAAGAATTGCAACAAATTTGGAGGATTCCGCCTTGTTAGTCATGTCCCAACATGGGTTGAAAATCGCTAACAGCTCTCAAAGTTATGATTAGGAACCCTGGATTCATATACAAGCTCATGGATGATCTAACACCGGCATTAGTTGGAATAATGGACTTTCTGGTTGCGACAAACACCACACGTTCCTTGCTCTTGCAAGATGGCGACCTTTTACCAGCCTATTTAGGTTATGCACCTATCTTCGATGAATGGAGTCACAGCCTTGTCTTCGTCAATCCTAAACTGGTATCGCGTCTACAGTTCACCATTGGGATTCTGGAAGTTCTTACAGTCGACAGATTAAATTTCCTGGAGTATAAGCGGCCGGACTTGAGACACGCTGTAGAATTGGCATATTTCCTCGGTCAGGAAGAATCCGGTCCATACAATTGGTGTAATGTAAAGGGTCTAGCTGAGCTTTGGCATTTCATGATTCACGCTATAACAACTCAGTTGAAGATAACACTCTCTCGGATCACGAATAACGCCAAAACTCGCAATCCTTTCTCTGAGTTGCCAAGACAGCTCATAGTTATGCTAAACGAAAGTACAGCAGGGCGCGCGTTACTACCAAAGGAATATCACAACACAACATGGGGGGAGTCCCGGCAACATAGCACCATAGAACTCGCATTTATACCGACTGGGGTATGCCTTGAACGTTGTTACTCATCCAATGATTTGGAATTCCGCCAGAAACATAGCGAGTACTGTTGTTGCCTTTTGGTTTTTTACAGTGTACCACCTGAGATTTACGAGTTCTTCGGTCTTGAAGATGAAAGAAAGATGATGCTAGCCATGTCGATGACTGATCTGAAGCATAGTTTTGGCGAGACAACAGGCTATCGGCTGCATGAAACAGGAGAATTCACACCGTTTATACAGTCAACTTTATACAAGCATCTGAGATCGGTTTTCAAAAGAGCTTTTGCGATACTGAGAGCGCTCCAAGAAGACAAGAAAACTGCAATGGGGACCGTACTGCTTATGGTTGACTGGGACGCATGGCGACAAAGACTGTTATTTACGATCCTACAGGTGGCGGAGGAGCTGTTTGACTTCACTTTCTCAAGCAATGCGAGTAACGAGTCTGATCTGTCAGACGTCGAGGTCGATATGCTTCTCCGGCCGAGACTCGAGCACTTTTTCTTGGTCAGACTGAAATCTGCATTTAAAAAACTTACATCAGACCCGGAACTCAAGCAGCAAATATTCAGACAAACACGCGCACTCAAGATCGAAGCCATTGAGAGCCTACCCCCAACAGTAAAAGACTCAGCATAGTACCCAATGGCACATCTTACACCTCAGAGGGTTCAAATTTTGGTACACCAAATTGCAGTATAGTATCTGGATCTCTGGATTTTGTTGTTTTACAAAGATTCGACGTAGGCCTGAGTACAAGAAGTTGTGGAAAAAAAAAAATAGGTGATTCCTGGGGATCGGCACAAAAGAGTCCCGATAGAAAGATTAAAGCAAAAAAATTCGGCAGCATAGTATTCCATAGATTCCAGACACCGTATTCTTTTAGAATAGAATTGTGTAGTCATCACTTGTCCTTGACTAGTCCTAGTCCCTACATCGCTGCTAACAACGATTTGTGGAGACTTCGGCACAGCTATAATAGTCCCTCAAATTTACTGCTATGTCTTAAATCCAAATATTCACTATGACCCACCCCAACTCAAATTATAGATGAAAAGGCCCAAATGTGGAAGAGTTGAAAAGAGAAGTTCCACCCTACCACACTATTACTTATAATGTTCGCCCAGTCTTCCGCCGCTATAATCTATCACAGAAAACCCAGACAACCCCAGATACCAATATATAATCTCTTTTTGATGTCTCTACCCGTCCTGGCTCCTTATGATAAGTTCCCCAATCAGCCCAGCTAGCTAGTAAGGATCAGAACGAACAAGACCAGCTGCACAGAAGTGACGTATTTTGAAGCACAAAAAGTGACGATAATAGATTCCTGCGGAATCCCATATATCTCAGATTTGCAAAGGTCACAAAGATTAGCAGGTATCATTTCCACTCCTCTTATTCAATTCTATACGCCCTGTCTGTACAACGCCGGCCAAAGCATGGTTGATTGGAGGACTAATAGCCAAATATAAGGAAGAGTATCGCTATCGTCCTACCTATTCATGATTAGCGTCCATTGCAGCGGAGCTGCATAGTCTGTGACCGAGCTTCCGCATACTTCAATCATCAATGACATCAGTATTGTCAACTCCGCAGATGCTATCAAGATAGCTGACCTGCTATCTGAGCAAAGATAAGAGCCCTGATAAGACAAGCCGATCAGCATCAATGTTGAAGAGGGAAGAATGCTCGATACTGGAACGCTTTGGGCTAGCGCCTTGGCACACCATGGCATCACATCACTCGCTTACGTGAAGTGGGATGTTTGCTTTTTGCTGCATGGCAGCCAAATCGCGTAGAGCCGCATAGCAGACCACCTTGAGACTCCCTCACGATGAATCGCGGTGGAATGCCACCCGACGACATGCAACAGTTACCCCGACGCAACGCAAGATGAATACCGAGCACCCACACACACGCCGCATTCCAGCCACGGGCGGTTGGCCGACGCGCACCTCCACCCCGCCATGTCTTTGCTGTTAGCTAATGGATATTCCGCAAGCAGAGCGGCAGGTCAGCGGCCAATTTCGTTCACGCACACGCCTCGGTAGACGCAGATTCAGTGCCCAGCGGTGCCAAAGCAAACCGAGCCCGCTGGCGTGGTGTGGTCACGCTGGCGCGAAGGGTCTGGAAAGGCTCTGTTACGTTGGCGCCTTGTTTGTCTGGGCTGCGCGGTGAGATAAATTGACACCTTGGTTGCCCTGTTTCGCTCTGCTGCTGGTCGCGTCATCCGTCGCACGTCTTTGTCTATCGTTTCACGGGCACGCATATATCACTGCCGCTTGCGACTTGCTTTCACCTTCTCAACTTGACTCAGTGACCAACCGCGGCCCACGCGACGAGATCTCTAGCCTCGGATTTTGCGACAACGTTTTCAGAACACATACACGCAGACGGAATGGCTGAACAGCGTATTGCCCCAGACCGCGTTGCCTCGTACGGCCGTGGTGGTGCCGGTACGTCAACCCATTCCTCGACGAGCAAAGCCAACCGCAAGCTCTTCCACGACGCAAAGGCTAACATACCCAAGGTAACATCGGCAAAGAAGACCCTGCCGCACACATCACACCCAAAGACCTTCTCACGCCGACCCTCAAGTCCGAACACTACACGACCGGGCGCGGCGGCTCTGGCAATATGGCCAAGAACGACCCCAACCGCCCCGAGGTTGCGCGCGCGGCGCAGGACGTAGAAGCCCCCGCTCACCGCGAGCCCGAGGGCCCGCACCACTACGGCCGTGGCGGCGCAGCCAACATCGCGAAGACAGAGGACGAGAAGCGCGCTTCTGGCGAGTATGCGCAGCGCCGGAGCGAGGAGGCGCGCCGCGAGGAGGGCAAGGGATTCGTCGACAAGGGCAGGGAGTTCCTGCAGAAGCTTGGTGGGAAGAAGTAGAGTGCCAGCTTGGTGCGTGGTGTGCGGCGTTTAGTGTCCGTGTAATGGGTGGTGGCTGGACATGTTCTTGTTTCTTTGCGCGTTTTCGGCTCGGTTTATGAGTGATATCCCCCGGGCAATGATGGTCTTGCGGTTTTGATAGGATGAACGAGGAGTTTTGTGGGATTTGGGCGTGATGATTTCTTTTTCTTTGGTGAGAGGGTGGATGGATGGTGGGTAGGTTGCGCCATTGTCACTCTAATGAAGGCCACCGGCATCCTGCTTTGGCTGAGCGGAACGGAACGATCTTTCCATTGGTTCTACTAGCAATCTGCTTTTGGCTGGGTGAACTATCATCCAGCACGCCACCGTTGGTCCGCCTCATTTTTTATGCGCGACCTCACAAGCTGCTCGAAACAGCTAATTACGATCGCCAATTGCCACCACCGCTTGCTTCATTGTCACAGCCTGCACAATTGGAACGACTCGAGTTATCTACCGATTCCGTGCCCCGTTGTCCCGAGCGGTACGCCGTCCCTCTCGCCTCATTCGCATGACGGACTTCGCAACCGGTGATGGCGGGGTAGTGGGGTAGATTTGGATGAACATGGCCATGAGTAGCTCTCCTCCACGCTCCACTTCGTCCAGCAACGTGTGCACATGGTGAAACCATGCGGCTATCCTCGGCTGCTTGCATGAGCACTGCGTGAACCTGTCCTCAGGTCCGAGTCAGCTAATATGCATGCAGTGCTGATAGAAAGTCACGCCTTGCGCTCTCCTCCGTGATGCGCCACGTTCCAACACCAAGACTCCTCAACGGCAGTTGCACCGGAATCCTACAGCCCTGTGCAGCGGTAGCAGCCGCAGTTCCGTTCATGGGAAATGCTAGCCATTACCACTAATCACGTATCCTCCTTGCACTATCAAGCAAGAGCCGCAATCACAGGTAGACATCGG
The DNA here is from genome assembly GCA_019828545.1 of Paracamarosporium sp. OC-R06-R3. Classification (NCBI taxonomy): domain Eukaryota; kingdom Fungi; phylum Ascomycota; class Dothideomycetes; order Pleosporales; family Didymosphaeriaceae; genus Paracamarosporium; species Paracamarosporium sp. OC-R06-R3. The sequence continues at coordinate 10,451 of JACVRA010000364.1, read as the reverse complement.
CACACTGCATCACATGCCCCTCTGTGAATCCAAGCTACCGCTCACTCGGTGGCTAACAAGTGCGTTTCCCGACGAACTGCCTCAAGCACAGGACTTCCTATCCAAGAAGGATCATCCTCCGGCCAGGCTATGGCTTAGCTCCCACGGCACCCTGCGGCGAACTTGCGGTCTTGTCCGTCGAACTCATCGCTGGCCCTCTCCCATAGGACAAAGCACCTTCTCATGCGCACTCTTTGCCGGATTCGTCGTGACATGCGCAGCGCCATGCGCCCGTTGTCACATGTGGCTATCCCCGATTGGTGGTTGTTGTGCCCTGCGCTGCGGATGCGAACTTGCTTTTAGAGCGAGACCGTGACGGATTGTGTGTTTTGCGTGACGCAAGGCTGAGTTGAGTTCGTTCGTCTTTCTTTAATTGAGGGGCGTCCCTCGTCAGCTGTACTGGACAAGAGGAGGAATACACTGGTATCAATCTTCACCATGTCGACGACCGAAACGGAAACAGAGACATATGTCCACTACCATGATGGCGGGATCCCCGGTAAACGGCGTGTCTTGACTGGCAAGGCGGCGAAAGATACGTTCACTGAGCTGCCCAAGATCGACATGCGTCGCATCTACTCGGACAACCTCGAGGACCGTAAAGAGCTGGCGAGAGAAGTCGGCGCGGCGTGTAGAGATGTCGGGTTCTTCTACGCGGTGAATCACGGGGTAGACGAGAAGATACTAGACGACACGTTTGCAGCCGTGAAGCGGTTCTTCGACCTCCCCACCGAAGTCAAGATGGAAGTGCACAACCAGAAGACGGAGAAGTTCAGGGGGTGAGTACACCTAGCATCCTCACACCCACACGCTAAAACAAACGCACCAGATACGAAGCCTTCCTAGAAGGCAAGCTCGACCCCAGCACCCGAGGCGGTACGCACATCCCCTCCCCCTCCCACCCCTATCCCACCCAACTTAACCACCACCAGACCTAAAAGAAGGCTTCCTCATGGGCGAAGACGCCACAGACCCAGAGCAAAACCGCCCCATCACCCCCTCCACCTCAACCCCCCGCAACCAATGGCCGACCCACCCCACAGCCACCTTCTTCCGCCCGGCCCTCTACACCTACTACAACGCCATGCTCTCCTTCTCCCGCCGCCTCCTCCGCATCTTCGCGCTCGCGCTGTCGCTCCCAGAATCCCACTTCGACGCCATAACGCGCGCCCCCATGACAAACGTCCGCGCAGTACACTACCCGCCCCAACTCTCCTCCACAGACGTCGGCATCGGCGCGCACACAGACTTCTGCTGGTTCACGCTCGTCTGCCAATCACATACCTCGTACCCAGCATTAGAAGTCCTCAATGCGAACGGCGTGTGGGTCCCCGTGCACCACCAGCCTGACACGTTCGTTGTCAACATTGCGGATTTCCTAAAGTTGGTGACGGGGGGCGTGTGGGCGAGTACGGTGCATAGAGTGAGGAATCTTGGCGGGGAAGAGAGGTATAGTTTGCCGTTTTTTTTTAGTCCGGATGAGGGGGCTAGGGTTAGTGTGCTTGAGGAATACAGGGAGGAGGGGAAGGAATACGAGGAGTTTGGGGTCGGGGAGTATTTTCAAAGACGGTTGGAGGTTGATCGGAGGACGCATTTGGAGGGGGATAGTGGGGAAGGGGGAAAGGAGGAGGGGGAGGGGCAGGTGAGGCCGTATGTTTGATGTGAGTGCGTTGTGGTTGTGGAAGTGTTGGGAGTTGTGCGTAAAGGGTTGGATATACCACTGATAAACATGAACTATTTTAAGATGAATTGAAGGACATACTACCTAACCAACCAAGAAGAAACCTCGCTCTACCGTAAACGCCTCATGTACCTTTTCAATTAACCAAGAAGCAAAGAGGAGGTGGATACAAAGGCTAAAGATACTGGAACCAAGTAGCTTAGCACAGTGCAGTGTAGTCCATAACACACGTCGAGATCGAGCGAGGAATGTGTCGCTTTTGATTATGTCATTCTAGGATTGTAGGCTGGGTTGAGAGAGTGTAGAGGACGCTTCGGCGGGGCTAAAGATTGCAGTGCACGCGGGGTTACTTTTATATCTTTACATTGCAGTGCAACAAGCCACGTATCGTCCGCCTCAGCTGAGATTTTAGCTGGGTTTGGTAGGAGTTCCTTCGTGATACATCCGCTTAATTCACATACAAGGGCCCTTGCCAAACCGGTGAACTGACCACCATGTCGTGTTGCCTTCTCGTATCTTACGTCTAGGCAGTAGTTTAGACTCTTCGTCGGGTCTGGAGATTACAGTGCATGATGGATGATTGGTAGACAGAGTACTGGAGTTATCCGCATAGCATTCATTGGTCATGAAAAGTACCATTAAGATTCGGTTCCGTATGCTTGGGTGCTGGGAAGTGGTGGTGGACTGTTCGGCTGGGCTAGAAATTGCAATGCTAAGGTTAAAGATAGAACGTGACAGAGGCGTTCGGTTCCATGTTTCTGGGTCCGAGGTAGGAGTCTGGACTCTTCGTCTGCGCTAGAGATTGCAGTGAAAAGCGAAAGTGGGTGTCAGGGGAATGCATTCGTACGTGGCAGTGAGACGCCACCGTAAGCCGGTTCCATAATGTTGGGTGCTAGGCAGCGATTTTGACTCTTCGGCAGAGCTAAAGATTGCAGTGCACCTCGCGTTTCATTTCCTTTTTCGCTTTTGATGCTGTGTTAGCAAGCTAGGCTGAAGCTTATACTGCAATCCATAACTACCTCTTCCTCTGGGCTAGAGATTGCATTGTTCAGTAAGTGAGCAGACACTGTACGGCCAACTTCTCGCCTCCCCATTGCTAGTATTGGATCATCTCTTACGTTACATACAAGGGACCCTTGCCAGGCTGGTCAACATACCACTATGTCTTATTGCCTTCTCCTGCTTTGCCACTAGGCAATAGTATTAGACTCTTCGTCGAGACTAGAGATTGCAGTGAAATCCGCAACGGCCCGCAGCCAATCAGTCTTCGATCAGTGCGTTCCCTTACAATCAGGCAAACGCCGCGGTAGCTTAGTTCTCATTTCTGGGTCTAAGCAGCAGCTTAGACTCCTCGTCTGGGCTAAAGATTGCAGTGCTGTATGCACAGACAGGCGGGAAAACAAAGCAACCAGTCAACATGTTTTCATTGCAATCTCTAGCCCCGACGAAGAGTCTTACACTGCTACCTAACACCAACAGGATAGAACCTACCCACAATGGCGTGTTGCCTTCTCAAAGACTGCTCTGAGCTCTACGATTGATGGTCATGTTCTCCAAGCACGAACATTCTACAGTTACATTAAGGCACGTTCTAGTAGACTTTGAACTGTAGGTAGCTATTAGAGTATCTATGAATTGAGTAAGGCGCCATTATAGGCCAGTTTCGTCTTGTTAGGTCTAGCTAGCAGTGGTAGACTCTTCTTCGAGGCTAGAGATTGCAGTGTAAAAGTCCTGGTATTGGCCCGCGCACGTATTCAGCCTCACCAGGATTAACACTCTAATTTGCTTTCGTTTTCTTGGGCCTAGGTAGCACCTTAGACTCTTCGTCGGCACTAGAGATTGCAGTGAAAACCGAAACCGGAAAAATCGGGATGTAATGAAGCACAGATGGTATGATACATCCGCTGACCTCGTAAATGTAAGACCCTTGTTGAACCGGTCAACATACTACTCTATACCTTGTTGTGTTCTCGTATCTTACGTCCAGGCAGCAGTTTAGACTCTTCGTCAGGGCTAAAGATTGCAGTGCAACAAGAAGAGCCGCCTGGCAACAATTGTCATGTTATTTCACCGGAAATAATCGAATGACGATTGGCCCAGCGCTCAACATTCCGGTGAAGCACAATTACACTACAATCTCTGGCATGGATGTCCAGCTTTCAAGGTCTAGGCAGCAGGTAGGACTCTTCGTCAGGGCTAAGGATTGCAGTGCAACGAGGCACTTTTCGTTCAGTTTAGGTTATTCTCGATGCATATACGGGCCTTTGCTAAACCGGTCAACTTACCGCTATGTACGCTCTTGCCTACTCGTACTCTACCTTTAGGCAGCAGTTTAGACTCTTCGTTGGGACTAAAGATTGCTGTGCAAGTTAATTATCGATAACCATTTCTGACTGGAAAAGGAGAGAAAGTGTCCAGATTTTGGTGTTTGGGGCGGAGACTGTAGCAGAAGGGTGTAGGGCAAACCATCGTAGCCTAAAGCTCGACAAGGCAGGTTTCTAATCCGTAATGATTCCCAAAAATCTCGGATGTTGCTATCCGGAATCCGTTACAAGACGTCCGAACACTACGGCCCATCTAAACTCCCAGTCTCAACAAAATGCTAGATTGAACGTAAAATGTTACGATATGCCTCACTGCTTGCAAGGTTGGCCTGTTTGGAGGAGCTCATTCATGGATAGAATATGTGGGCCTAACAAAGCAAGCACTTAACAGGTCGATCAGGCTAGGAATTTCAGTGCAAGAGTCCGAGCGTCAGTATCTTTCAGTGGCACGCCTCTGACTGGCTCTTGGCGCTTTGCACTGCATTCTTTAGCCTGAAAAGGTCCTTTTCAGCCCCCTAAGTAAAAAGCAAGGAATCTCACCCACCACGCAATGTGCTCAGCCTCGCTAGCAACCCAAAAACCCACGGCACAACGATGATTCTGGTCTGCTGTTGTTTTTGATAACGCAACTATTTTTCACGATAGAAGCTTCGAAGACAACCGTGATGTTCATTCCAAGCAGAACTCAGCCCCTCTTGACATGCCCTCTCCGTTCGGATTGAGAGCGTGATTTGAATAAGTGCTGCACGAAGTGAGGGGTCGCAGCCTAAAGCCTTGCGTCGTAACACGGCATTAGCACACCGGTCTAACTGGTGAGGTCTATGTCATAACTAACATTTCATTGTATGATTGGTTTAAGCTCATGCTGTGAGGATTTTTTCCCCCCTCAGCTGGGGCAAAGATACAAATTTGCACTGCAATCTTTAGCCCAGACGAGCAGCCTACAACACACTTCGCCACGTCACACTTCTTGGTCCGCACATCTCCGTTCCAATCAAATCCAGAATGCAAAGCTTAACTCATTCCACGTTCGCGTCTCAATCCTGAAAATCCTTCCCCACACATACACAGACTCCACTATACTTCCAACCATCGGCGATTTCGGATCAGCCGATTTAGACCCAAAACCCACGTCTCGATCGAAGGCGCTCACTTCAAGCGTTATTCGCAATGCGTTTATTGCAGTGCATTAAAGACGGTGAACTGACTCTCACGAGCTTTCTCGGTGGCTTAGATGCAATCCCTCCGTACGCGATCCTCTCGCATACCTGGGAGGAAGACGAGGTCACTTTCGATGATCTCAACGAGAGCAATTACGAGGATAAGGCAGGCTACAAAAAGATAAAACACTGCGCAGATCAAGCGAAGCTAGATGGGCTAGAGTACTTTTGGGTAGATACCTGCTGCATCAACAAAGCGGATCAGGTCGAACTTAAAGAGGCTATCTCGTCGATGTTTCGCTGGTATCAAAACGCAGCCAGATGCTATGCCTTTCTTTCAGATGTCCCGTACGGCAAACGAAAAGCAGATACAGAGACTGTCAAGGCACCCTGGCTTACTACCTTTCGGGCGAGCAGGTGGTTTACAAGAGGCTGGACCCTCCAGGAGTTGCTGTCACCTGCTTCTGTAGAGTTTTTCTCAAAAGAGTGGAGGCATCTTGGGGACAGAACTTCACTACGAGTACACATCCATGAAGCAACGAGGATACCAGAGGCTGCGCTACAAGGCGCTCTTTTGTCGCAGTTCAGTATTGAAGAGCGACTAAAGTGGAGCGAACACCGACAGACGAAGGTTCCAGAAGACCGAGCCTACTGTTTAATAGGTATATTAGGGGTTCAAATGACCCCATTCTATGGTGAAGGTGTAAGTGGAGCTTTTGGAAGGCTCATGGAAGAAGCCAGGACTCTAGACAGATGCCTTCGAGATTTGCGCTCCAGCGATCCTTGTGAGGATAAGAGGCGTATTGAGGAAACAAAGGGCGGTTTATTAGAGGGCTCATATCAGTGGGTTCTTGCTAACAGCAATTTCCAGCAATGGCGAGACCAATGGCAAAGCCGACTGTTGTGGATTAAAGGCGACCCTGGTAAAGGAAAAACGATGCTTCTTTGCGGTATTGTAGATGAACTGAGAAGGTCCATCGACGGCCCCCTCTCATTCTTCTTCTGCCAAGATACGGACTCCCGCATCAACAGCGCCACTTCCGTACTCCGTGGCTTGATGTATCTGCTGGTCAGCCAAAATCCTTGGCTGGCGTCGCATCTGCGAAAGAAATATGATAAAGCGGGCAGCGATCTCTTTCAAGATGCTAATGCCTGGGTTGCTTTATCCGAGGTATTTACCAACATGGTTCACGACACAGACCTCAAGTCAAGCTGGATGATCGTCGACGCTTTGGATGAGTGCACGGTTGACGTCCATAAGCTTCTCGACCTTATTGTTCGCACCACCGCGTCATCAAGCCGCGTGAAATGGCTTGTGTCAAGTCGAAACGAGGCCCAAATCGAACAGAAGCTCAAATCGATCAGCGAAGAAGCAAAGCTCAGCCTAGAGCTAAAGCAAAACGCAGGACAGGTAGCTCAGGCTGTAGACGTGTACATCGACTACAAGTTGTCTCGCCTCGAAACTCTCGAAGAGGGCAGTATGAGAGAGCAAGTGCGGAATGAGCTGCGCCGCAAGGCTAATGGTACTTTTCTTTGGGTCGCTCTCATTGTGCAGGAGCTCGAGAGGCCCGAGAGCTGGGACCCTTTGGCGGTAGTCCACGATGCGCCCGAAAGCCTTAGTCAGCTGTACGATAGCATGTTGGGTCGGATCCGGCAGCTGACGAAGAGAAACGCCGACATATGCCGGCTTGTCCTTTCCACTGCGGCCGTCGCATACCGCCCGCTTTACCTTGCGGAGATGGTAATTTGTGCGGCTTAACAGGCCAGGTCACGGCGCTCGCGCAAAACACGAGGAAAATGATAGCCATGTGCGGCTCATTCCTTACCATTCGTGATGAGCAGATATATCTAGTCCACCAATCTGCGAAAGATTATTTGAACGACAAGATGCAAGATGCGACTCTTACATCTCAAAGGGATACGCACCATGACCTCTTTACTCAGTCACTTCAGCTCATGGCTAGCACACTGAGACGCGACATATACAAGTTGAAAGAACCGGGCTTTTCAATGGAAGAGGTCAAAATCCCCGATCCTGATCCGCTGGTCACTGTCCGCTACTCATGTATCCACTGGGTGGACCATCTCCATGATTCCGTTCTTGGTCAACAACTAAGCCGTGATCCGCGTTGCACCACAGACATAGATTTCTTTGCGAAGTGCGCAGAAGATGTTACAGATGGAGGCATTATTCACATGTTTCTCAAAGAGAAGTACGTGTACTGGCTGGAAGCCCTTAGCCTTTGTAAGAGCATGTCAAACGGTGCACTCTCAATGGAAAAGCTAAGCATGCTAGTCCAGGTACTGATGACACAACTACATAGACTTAGCTGTTCTTGCACTGACAAATACTAGGGGAGAGAAGGGTCAACTTTGCTCGCTGAGATCGTGAATGATGCGTATCGATTCATTTTGTCTTACAAAGGATTGATAGAAAGACACCCTCTTCAGACCTATGTGGCAGCGCTTTTATTCAGCCCAACTGGAAGCCCCATACGGCGTTTTTTCAAGGACGAAGAGCCAACATGGATAACCATTAAACCAGATATGACTAATCAATGGAGCACCTGCCTGCAGACGCTTGAAGGCCACGCTGAGGCAGCCTCATCAGTCGCTTTCTCTCATGACTCCACTCGACTCGCATCAGCATCACATGATCGTACGGTTAAGATCTGGGATGTGAGCAGCGGCGATTGTCTTCTCACACTTAGAGGCCATAGGTCTCAAGTTTCGTTAGTAGTATTTTCAAACGACTCAATCTATGTGGCTTCTGCGTCATACGATTCAGTCATGATCTGGGATGCAAATCGTGGCGCATGCCTCTTTACGCTACATGACTGGAACAATATTACGTCATTGGCCTTCTCACCCGATTCCACCTCGCTTGTATCCGCGTCGGGTAGGAATGGTACGGTTAAGGTGTGTGACCTGAGTAGTGGAAAATCTTTGTGGAAATTTTGTCCCAGCTGCGATGATATCAAAGGGGTATGCCTCTCGCCTGAATCAAACCTTGTCGCATTCCTGAGCAATGGAGTCAATATCTGGGACGTAGCTAGCGGCAAATGCTTGCAGGTACTTGATTTCCACAGCATTGCTCCTCACTTATTGATCTTCTCGCATGATTCAACTAGGTTGGCGCTTGTGACCGCAGGTAGATTCAGGATCTGGGACGTAAGTAGCGGCAAGTGCCTGCAAGCGCTTCGCAGTCACAAGATTGAGAATACGCATGTGGAATTCTCCCATAACTCGGACCAGCTCGCGACAGTGAAAGGAAAAACTATCATGATCTGGGACACAAGCAGCGGCAAGCTCAAACGCGTACTCAGCGGGCATAGGGATCAGATTAGGTCAGTGGCCTTTTCACATGATTCAAGCCGGCTTGCATCAGTATCGGATGATGGCACACTCAAAATCTGGGACGCAAGGAGCAGTGAACATGCGCAGACGCTCGATGGCGATAGCGATTCCTGTCCCTTCGTTTTCCGAGTCTTATCACATGACTCAACGCTGCTCGCAACAGCGTGGAATGATGGCACGATTGAGCTTACGAGCTTGGGTAGCGGTGAGTGTCTTAAGACGCTGAAAGACTACCACAATTGTGAGCTCAAATCTATCGTCTTCTCTTTTGACTCGACGTGGCTCGCGTTAGGGTCGGGAAAGGGTAATATATCAATTTGGGACATTAGTAGTGGAGATCGCGTATCAGAGCTTCCCGGTAATTACGCTGAGATTACGTCGATGACTTTTTGCGCCGACTCAACGAGACTAGCGTCAGCCTCATTTACTGGGATAGCCAAGGTTTGGGATACTCACAGCGGCGAGTGTCTATTAACAATCAAGGATGTTGACATTGCAATTTCGTTTTTAGCTTTCTCAAATGATGCAACACAGCTTGCGGTTTCATCGCTATCTTCCGAAGGCATTAAAATTTGGGACACGATCACTGGTAATTGCTTGCAAAAGCTTAACCAAGACAGCACCAAAGTCAGGTCAATGACTTTCTCTCCCGACAAGGCCTGGCTTGGGGCATCCGACGATAAGGTAGTCCGTATCTGGGACATAGTCAGCGGCAAGTGCCTAGAGACTTTTAAAGGTAGCGAGCTCATCTACTGTACCTCGCTCGACAATACTAGTAGTTACCTTCACACCAGTACTGGAACTATCAGTATTGGCACAGGCTCAACACTATCTTCAGATAGTCTAGTGCCACAAGATCCTCGATATTGTGGTTTAGGGTTGAGTCCAGACGGCGTCTGGATAACCCACAATTCTAAAAACCTGGTGTGGCTACCCCCGGATTTTCGTCCATCGTGGACCTGGGACTCACCAGATACAATTGTAACAGAAAACACAATTTATATCCTTGATACCACTAGAAAATTATGGCAATATCAGGTTGACCATGGCTTCAGCTAAGGTTTCCAAGACATTCTGTATCACAGTATTGTATGAAGATATGCCTAAGCTAGCTAGTTTTGGTGTAACTGTTAGATGTTAATATCGTTATTCATTTTCATAAGCTATATGTGTAAGTCATTTTCGCTAGCCCTTCTCGCCTTGCTGCATGACTACCTCTCCTTAGTTTATTACGTCTACAAACATTCATGTCTTCTCTAAAGTCTCAAGAACTATCTTCAAAGATAACAACTCTACTTTAGTGATTTTTTTCCTCCCCTTATATGTATCATTCCTCATGACAAATGGCAGGCAGCCCACTACGCGTGAACAAAATTTCCTACACAATATCATTATTTGCCAACTTACTGATACTGAGGGTAAGATGTGTTATTTTCTAATTTCACGTTAGCATGACGTCGCAGCGCTTGCACTTGTCGTGCTATTCTGGAAGCGCTCAAGCCTACTGAGAGACCGAGCACTGCAAAGCTGGGACCAGAGGGCGGCATGGCTTGGTAGTTTTAAGAGCAAAGTAGTGCTTAAAATTGCTGTAGATTGTTTGGGAAGATCAAGAATATCCACACATCTGCGCCCTTCTAAGCAAGGTTGCTATTTCTCGAAGAATGCACAGAACTTGCGACACCGAAAGTAAAATCCAGCTATCACGGTTAGAACATGATTAGACATAGTCATATTCCTCGCAGCAAGCGAGTACAACAGATTCAGACGCACTTTTAACCCTTCACAGCGAACAGGTGGTAGCGCTAGATCTTGATGAGGCAGAAGCACACAATGCTAAAGCTGTATGAATATTACCCAGCTAACGTGTTTATAAGCGAGCGGCCACTATAA